>JADRCH010000252.1:948230-1099668 GCA_019843965.1 Rhynchomys soricoides | reverse complement strand
GCATGTACTAGTAGTTTCATATTTTCTCATCTGTGTGAATTTGGATGCAGGTAATCTTTGTTTAAGTGGTCAGAATTTGTTTCCTATTGGCTTTTTCTTTTACAAAGAAAAAAGAAAGGTTTTCTTTATTTATTTTTAAAATCTTTATATAATAACAACATTTCTGGTTTTCTTCCCTCCCTCCACACTCTCCCATATTCCCCCAAATATCCTTCTCTCCATCCTCATGGCCTCTGTTCTCCTTGCTGTTGCTCATATATGTACATGCATGTGTGTATGTTTCTAGTATAACCTGCTCTGTCTGTATGCTATATTTTTATGTATGTTTTTAGTGCTGACACTTTGGCACTGGACAAAAAGTTGGTGAGCTGTTTTCTGGGGAAGATCACTTCCTCTGTTCCCAGCTTTCTTCAGTTGTGTATGGTTCTTCATATAGAATTGAGGCCTCATTAGATTTTCCTCATTTAGTGTGGCACATCCATTGGTATATTTATTGTTCAACTCAGGTTTGGCAAAGCATGATGGTGTAACTTCCGATGTTACTAGCAGACAAAATTTCAGAGCAAACTCTCTAAACCTCTGGCTCTTACCATCTTTTGCCTCCTTCCTCAACTTTCCTTGAGTCTTAAGTACAAGAGTGTTTTGTAGATGTACTCACTGAGACTGGGCTCAACAACTGCTTTTTGATTTTTTTTTTGTACTTATTTCCATTTGTTGCAATGAATAGTTTATTGGAGAGGTATGATGAATACTATACTTTCTATGTGTTTATTGGCAGCTATTCATTCAATTGATTAGGAATTTTGCAGGTTTAGTAAATTAGTGGTTGTATATTATCCTCTAATAATCATGACTTCCTGAACATTGAGTAGTTAGCTAGGCTTCTATAATGAGGCATGGCTCCCCTCCTCTTGAATGAATCTTAGGTCCAATTAGAGAGCTTATGGTTACCCCCAAGGTATGCACACTTTATCTTGTCATAGTTAGACCAGGGTACCAGGATTCATTTCTTCTAAAAGCTGTTGCATCTCAGTATTCCCTCCTCTATCTTGGCTACACATCCCTACCCATTTAACTCTTTCTGTTCCCTCTTTCCATTTTCTTTTTCATGCCACTTGAGTTATGTATTTATTCTCTTGACTACATACCCCATATGTTCTCTCACTACTTTTCTGACTTAAATAGGCACTTCAATTTAAGCATATTTATTTAAAAATTCAAAGCTAGCAAACATATGTAAAGGAGACAGAACACATAATGTTTGTCTTGATCAATATTGGTTACTTCATTCAGAATTATATCAGTTCCACAAGCTTATCTGTAAACTACATATTTTTTTTCTCACAGAATAATAAAGTTCCATTGTGCATATGGAACTACATTTTCACAAAGGTTGGGTATTTTATTAGTAATAAAGCTGAACAACATAAAATTTTAGGTTCAATGCAATCAACTCATCCAAATGCTAAGCCAATTATTAACAAAAACTAAAATATAATTTCAAATTTATATGAGAACAAAGACTTAATTTAGTCAAAACAATCCTAAATAATAAAACCAATATTTAGTCCCTGATATTTACCTAGTTTTGTCAAATTTTTTCTTTGGTTAATGAAAATAAACCCATTTTCATTATGCAGTACATGTGATTATGAGCAAAATTAATCATATATACATATTTTATAGCTATCATATACACACATATAAACATATGTATGCATATATAATCATGTTTATAGGTCTCCAAATATCATTTATACAGTAATAGTCATGTTAGAGTAACTAAAAGAGATTTACTATATTCATGTAAAACTACTGAAGTTTTGGTTTAATTGCAACTTGATAAGCCATTGCTCATTGATATCCATGGGAGGCCTGCTCTTTTTGGAAGAGAAACAAAAAGGAAAAAGAGTGGAGAGGGAGGGACAGAGAAGAGAGGTGATGAAGAGGAATTAGAAGAAGAGGTAGAGGATGTTAAAAAAAATATACTGATTTTTTTTCCCCTAGAAATGCAGTCATATTGACTGTTGGGAATTTTATATTTTAGGAAATATAAAATAATTCAAATAAATGAAGTTCTTACACACATAATAATTGTTTTGTATCAACTTGTTTGGGTCCAATAATATCATATAAAATCTCAATATATACTCAATTTCTAAGTAGATTGACTTGAAAATGTTAACCTTTACTTTAGGTCTATCTTTCGTATTATTTTTGCTGATAGAATTTCTCTAGTAATATATATCATTTAAATACTATTCATGAAAAGCAGTATGAGTCATTTTAATGCTTCTTAATCCTACCAATATCACTCTCCTGTTTAACTCCATAATTAGCTTAACATATACAAAATGCGTAATCACATGATAACTTCATATACCCATAAATGTGTGAACACAAGAATTATTTTCAATGTCTTATGAATAAACTTTTAAAATAATATTCAGTCCTTCAGAAAGTATCTTTGTTCCTTCTTATAAATTTGTTATTAAATGTGGATTCACTTGACAGAAAATTTGAAAATGATAATAAATATCATTTTAAATAAATGAAAAATCAAGAACATGAAAGCAGTTTCCTTCTGTGACAAATGGTTGTTCAACAAGAGAAAAAGTTGGTGAATTTTTTAAAGTTACTTTAACACAGATATTTGTTTTCTGAGAAAAATTCTTTATATATATGTTACCCTGGATATTAGAGAAGTAACTTCCACCACACTATTAAGTGACTCATTAGCTATCAGACTAACAACATCAAGTATTCTTAGACATATAATACAAATTTTTATTATTTTTATAAATCACATGTTTAGGATGTCAGTTTGTATATCTTTTGTATTTGAGGCAGTTGCATTTCTCTGAAAAAATAAGCCTGCTTTGTAGATGTGAACATTTCTCAGGCTTTCTGTTTTCCTTGGAATTGATATTTTTGTAAGTATTTTAGGATGTTCTGTAGCTTTCAGATTATTCTATCATTTGCTCTTATAAAATGCTGCTTATTTTATACTTATTTATAATGATTCTTTAGCAGAATAAAAATTCTAGTTTAACAATTTTGTTCAGCATCTCATCTTGTAAATTTTTATTGCACAATTTTCTGTCCATGTTTGAATTTCATGAATTGTGTTGTCAGTGTAATTGCTATTTCATTGTAGATAAATATTCCCCTTCTATCTGATGGCTTTATGTTTTTATAATCATTATTTTTTTTTTCAGAATAGCACATCTTGCCACTTCAAAACATTGAGTTATTTGTTTTTTAGCTCCCTTGATCTCTTTGCATGTTTTTTGTTGTTGTTGTTGTTTATGAGTGCATAAAGGAAAGAAAATCTAAAAATTATCCATGAAATTTTTTCTGGAAAGGAAACATTTAATAATGTTGCATAATACATATAGCCCCAAGACATGACTCCTAAAGCAAGCTGAGAAGAGCAGCCTTCTGTAGGTACATGCGATTACTTTCCCTATTTTGTACATATGTGTCATCTTCTGCAATCCTAGCAAATGAAAATGAGAATGCCAGAAAAGTGATATAGGAAACAAAGATGCATCTTCAATGAATGAAAGTCAGGCTAAAGAAAATTAAGAGTTCCTACAAGTAGATGGTTTGTAGATTAAACCTAATTATGTCATTGCTCTGTTTTCGCTATTTCTCAGGTCTCCAACAGTTGGTCATTGCAGAGCTAGTCCTAATACCTGTAACCTGCACCCAGGAACAAATGTACCCAAAAATTAATCACCATTTAGTCGGATGATTTTGTTATAAGGAGAAATATTGTTTTACAATATCTGTACCAATATAAAGAAATTTTGTGTGCATATATGCATATAAAAATAATTAGTTACAGAGACCAAGCATTTGAAAGTGAGCAAAGAGGAGTATTTGAAAAAGTATAAAAGGCAGAAAGGAAATGGAGAATGATATAATTATAATATAGTCCAAAAAATAAAATTAGTATTTTAAAAACATTATTATATTTACATCTTGAACTTCAATTACTTAGTATTATAAGAATAATAAAGACGTATTGTTTTCTTTACTAATTCAAAAGCCAGCTGTACTAACATATGATATGGTAAATTTCTATAATTTTACAAATCTTATCACTGAAATAGAAGTCAAAATGAATAACCAATAAAGAAAAAATAAACTAAGAATGTTTCTTAAAGAAAAACTAAGGAAGAATAAGAAGCGTGAAAGTTGTTTACGGTATGGTGCACCAACCAATAAATCTAGCATGTAGGAGGCTGACCATCAGTATATGGGATTTTCAGACAACTGGATCTTTAAGATGAGGCAGCAGCACTGCCAGGAACTTGATGCCAGCTGCAGCTCTACAGTGAAATATACCAGTGTGGGCAATGGAGTAAATTCCTATCTTTAATGGCATCACAGGGAAAAAAATAGTGAAGATGGAAATACAGAAGTCAAGGAAGGAGGAAAAGAGGAAGAAAAGAAGAGAAGAAGAGAGAAAAGGAGGAAGAAAGAAAGGAGAAAAATCAGAGGCTGAGTTAATCCCTGTGTTTTCCCATCTCTACAGAAAAGGAAAAAGAGAGAGACAAAAAGCTACATTTGTTTGATGCTGAAAAAAACTTGAGAGATTAATTTGAGTGCTTTGTAGACAACCCAAAGCTACCCTGGATTTTACTGTTGAGACTCTTCATGGGATCCACATGATTTTTAGTTCAATTCCAGATGCTTTATCTGTACCTTGTACTCTGATTTGTCAATTACTAAGGGTGCTTCACTCTATTTAAATTATATTTGCCTGTGCTGAGCCTCTTGCACAATAGATATTGCTCATAAGAACAAGAGTTTCTCAAAGCCTATAAGAAATGATGGTCTTCTATTTGTTGATGTGCTGCAGTATGGCAGACTAGACACAAGTAGAGCTCATTTTCCACAGCATGTGAATCATCTTCATGAGTTGACAATCCATTTAAGCATCAATCTGTGTGTCTCTATCTTCCTTACTGCTTCTTTGACAACTTTAAGTTTAGCCACTTTTAAAATGGGTAGCCGGCAAAACTGGGCCAAGAGAAAACTATATCAGTGATTCCAAAATGTAGCATGAAGTAAATCATTCTACTAGGTAAAACAAACAAACAAACAAACAAAAAACAACAAAACAAACAAAAACCAACTACCTACAAGGAAACTTAAAAGAATATAGTTTAGAAGCACGAATTGACAATTATTTTATGAAACAAATAAACTATGTCAAAATGTCATCTATTTTACTGTGATGTTTTATGCTATATACCAACCAACACAAAACATGTAAAAATAACAACACATGGTAACCATATTGACATTATACATTTCTACATGTTGGATATAGTGTGAATACAAAGAAGCTTCTGTGTTTAATTATTCCATTTTCATGTGCCGGGTGATATATTGCTCTGGGTTATAAGCTTGAAATTGCTAAATGATATATTATGATTTGGAGTATGTTATAACAAATTGATATGATGCCAAGGCTTAAGGAATATCTTATAATATGGAACAGAGAGATTTTAAGAACTGGTGGATGACAAGGAATGATTTTATACTGATTCAATATGGCTGTTGCACACACAAACTTAAAGCAACTGTGCTTACCATGAATCCTGAACAAGCCCTGGCCAAGAGCAACCAGGTAAATGTTCCAACATGGAGAAAGGTAGAGCTCTCAAGGTCCTTCCACTAGCTGAAAAGCTATAGGAAACTGAAGGCTTTGAAGTAGAAGGATCACTTTACACTGGGTGGGTCACTGTCACCTTGCCTATGATCTATGAAGTAACCCCATAGCCATGCACATATGAACAGCACTAATTGGATTCAGTGGGTTATAGTTTTATAAAGGACATGAAGTTGGAAGAAAGATATTTGTGGGAGCTAGTGATTAACTGGAGAGCAGAATTAGGGGTGGATATGACCAAGAAACAGTGTATGCATTTATGAAACATTGCAAAGAATAATAAAACAAAGCATATAGAGTGTTTAAACTTTAAGTACATAGTATACTTTTAAGGTCATTTCTGCTTATAGTTAATCTCTGAATTTTGTAGAATAACCGTATTAAATGGGTGAATTTTCAGTCTTTATAGTATAAAAAAAACGGAGGCAAATGGATGTTTGATACATTCTGATAGATACGTGATTAGTAAATAAAAAACCCAGTACTCTTTTATCAGCATATACATTTTTATTCCACAATTATTATTGTTTTTCTGTTCATTGAAAGAAATCCTTTATTTACCAAATGGTATAAAAAATAAATAGATTGATTAAACTGGATCAAACAAAAATACCTAAATATAACCTTTTCAGTGTATAATACCACTTGTATGTATGTTTTCAAGGCTGATAGTTTGTATTAGATTACAAGTTTGGGTGCTGTTGCCTAGAGAAGACTATTCCTCCCATTCTCAGCATTTTTTAGACACCCATAGAT
Organism: Rhynchomys soricoides; assembly: GCA_019843965.1. Lineage (NCBI taxonomy): Eukaryota > Metazoa > Chordata > Mammalia > Rodentia > Muridae > Rhynchomys > Rhynchomys soricoides. The sequence continues at coordinate 1,093,226 of JADRCH010000252.1, read as the reverse complement.
CTTTGTGTTGGAGAGAACAGAGGTCCACTCTTTCTCTCCATCCTTTCCAGGCCTATTGTTATTCTCATTCAGCCCATGTTTAGGCAGTCGTGTTCATGAGAATTTATGGATGTATCATCTGGCATTCTAGGAGACAGTCTCACAGAAAATTCCCTGTTCCTTTGGCTCTATTATATTTCCACCATCACTTCCACAAGGATTCTTGAGCCTTGGGTGCAAGAGTTTTGTAGATATGGCCTTTGGGACCTGGCTCCACTACCATGCATTTAGAGTGGTTATTGACTTCTGTAGTGGTCTCTGTCTGTGGCAAAAAGATGAGGAATGAAGTCTAAATTTATCTATGGGCTTAAGAACAAATATTTAGAGTGCAGTTAGGGATGCTGATTTTGTAAAGTGGTGAATTCACTAGCCTTAGTGTAGTGTTAGGTGAAATTCCGAATGGAATTCCAGACTTGTTGAGCAAGTCTTTACTACAGTCAGGATTGTGATTAAAACCATGCAAATGCTTACTTACAATTGAATAAACTTTGTATTGTGGATATATGCTACTTTGGAGAAATGCACAAGCATCCATGGATATATGTAGGGCTAGACACTTGTGATTCTTGCTTATTTTTGTTGATGTTTGAGAACTAAATGATACAGTAGAAAAAATTCTAGACTTGGCCCTTTTGCTACTGTATTCACTAAAACAGGGGACTACAAGTAAGTTATGGTGTTATGGTGGTGGAGGAAGGACGTGAATTATTTGTTATGCAGATCTCTCCTATATGCAAAGTAATTTCTATACTTTAGGGAGTTAATTGTCATAGAAGAACTTTTCACAAGCCTTTCTCTGAATTGACTAGATTAATTAGATAACCCTTTCTTTTAATATTTAATTTTCAGTATGTATCTTATCTATTTTTAAAATAAATTTTTGCGATTTTACCATCTTTGGGTTATGCAATCATTGTGTTACTACATATGCATTCATCTACAAAATTATATGGTCTATATTAGATTTTTGTTTCATTTAATGATCACTAGTTAAAATTGGATATGGATAAAGATTTTAAAATACATTTTCATGTTTCATAAATTCTCATAGGTTTATACCAATGTTAGTCATTAGTAAAAGACTTAGATACTGATTCCTTTTCCCTTTTGTGTCCACTTCATGTTGAAAATCAAAATATAGCTACTGTAAGGTCAATATGACAATTCCACAACTTACTTTATTTAATACGAAAACCTTTGAATAGCTTTTTCTTGGATCCTGTCTTTATTATTGCCCTCAGCTTCACTGAATAGGACATTTCCTGAGCTGAATAGTGTACCTAAGTAGAGGCAATTAGGAGGTAAATATAGAAGATATAATTTGTGAAATTGTAGATTTGAGCACACAAAACCACCATGTGGAATTTCAGGAGACCAAGCATAATTATTTCAGTAAATATATTTAATAAAGATTAAAGAAATATCTTACATATTTTTCTTTTCAACATGAATATTTTCAATTTACTCTATCTGAAATTTTACCAAGATCCTCATCATTTCTTCAACTGGACATCTTCAATAATATTTCAGTGGGCCTTCTTCCTCTTTGTATCTTGCTGTGGATAACATCATGTACTCATCATTTCCTTGTGGCATGTGTGAGTATTTTTTCCTTGGTAACCTTTTATTGACTGCCAGGAATGTCTATTAGCTTGATCTTCTCTTCCTTATTTAGTTAACTGTTCCTTTAAAACGTAAGTCTGGCCAGATGTACCTATAAGCAGGCAGATGGCTCTGCTCTGATCATTGCTGATAAGAATGTGGCTTTATCTGAAGCTGTGCTTCTGAAGCCATCTTAGCTCAAAACTAAAGGATAGCCTTTGCCCTTGACAGGAATCCCATTTAGTCCTATGTGGATAGTAAAAATGAACATGGATATTAGCATTTAATATAAAAATAGGTGAATATGTTTGCTGGTCATGGGATACATTAATAACAAAATATTTTAGAAAGTGACTATATGTGCAGGAGAGATTAATTTATGAATAACTACCTGGTTAGTATACTATTGGGCATTTTCAATTTACAGAAATAAAAGTATGTAGTTTGGTTTATTGAGTTAATATCTGATTTTATCAGTTCTTTTATTTACTGCAAAGAACCAGAAAGCTACTGGATACATGTAGTCTGGAATTTTCTTTCTTGCTTGCTTGCTTTCTTTCTTTCTCTTTCTTTCTTTTTTTTTAATTTTACATAATCTTTTATTTTTTACACTCCAGATTTTCTTCCCCACCTGGTTCACCCTCCAACTGTTCCACATCCCATACCTCCTCTATACCCCTGTCTCCCTGAGGATGTCCCTAAACCCCACCCCCGTACCCCCATATCTCTCCACTCCCTGGGGCCTCCAGTTTCTTGAGGGTTAGGTACATCTTCTTTGATGGAACCCAGACCTGGCACTCCTCTGCTGTATATGTGTTGGGGGCCTCATATCAACTGGTGTATACTGCTTGGTTGGTAGTCCAATGGCTGAGAGATCTCAGAGTCAGGTCAATTGAGACTGCTGGTCCTCCTACAGGGTTGCCCTCTTCCTCAGTTTCTTCCAGCTTTTCTCTAATTCAACCATGCAGTCTGACATTTTCTTGGTAAAGTTTTATATTTTCACACAAACGAATGTTATTGCACATATTGCCAGATAATTTCAATGCTCAAGACCAATTTGGATTATTTATTTATTTATTCACCATTTAGTAGTATTACCAAAGAGCAATGGTAAATCCTGAAAAGTCAAACTTATTGTATCTTTGAGGACATATAATGTGAACTATGATTTTAAAATATTTACACAGGCTAAAATATTCTCTCTTCTTAATAAATATTTCATGTGTATTTTTAATTTATAATGTAATGGCATAATTTTCACATTTCTTCCATCGTACAAACCTTGTAATATATGTTTCTTTGTTCTTTTTCATATTCATCTTCTTTTTTTCTATTAATTGTTGTTATGTATTCATATACATATAAGCACAAAGGACAGACTGCTCAGTTTGTATAATATTACCTGCATCATGGTTCCCTGTCCTTTATAAATGATAAGTTGTAAATATATGAGCTTGGGGGTTACTGAGTGCCATGAGCAAGAAGAGAAGGTAGGATAATATTTAATGGTTAGTTTATTTTTGGAATAATATAAACGTTTAAAAGATACACAGTTGTGATGGGGCTAGAAGACTAAAACTAATTTATGCAACTGAATTGTATGTTAAAAATAATTTAAATTGTAAAATCTAATAATTACAAATATTCATAACCTGTTGAGTTCATATATAAATTTTTCAGCTACTGTTTTGGTGAATCATTTAACCAAAAGAAGACATTCTAAAGATTGGAATTTTATATCTCATTGAAGATTATTATATGAAATATTTGATAAATTATTCCACAGAAACATTTAGTGCTTCCTTAGAAAGCCATTCACTAAGTAAATATAAATTTGAATTTCACCTTTGTGATACAATTTAAGTCATCCTACCTCATTTAATATTCAATTAGAACACATTAGTTAATGGTGTTACCACCAAAATTCTGGATCTTTCGTAAAAGGAAAAAAGAAAAAAACAGTCTCTGGAAAACATGCCGAATTTTAATATGATTGGTTTGGAAAATCATCACTCATATAATCCTCATGTAATATTAATGTCTATAATCATATGGATTAAGCCATATCAGAAAGAGGATACATTAATTTTATTGTAGAACCAGATGTATCATATTTACATTTCTAGCCCTTTCCAAATTTTCCTGTGCTCCCATTCTCTGGATCTCTGTCAAATTCATGGTCTTTTGTTCTATAATTATTATTATTAATTATAGTACATATCTACTTGCTACATGTTATACATATAGCACACATAATACATAAATATTAGATAGATAAATAGATAGATATAAAATCTGCTGAGTTCTATAGTATTGCTTCGGTGTCTATAGTTTCAGAGCTGACTATTTCACACTCGATAACCAATTAAGTGGCTCCTTACTGGGGAAAGACTGGTTCTTTCTTTTATAACAGTCATTAATTGCTAAAATTTACTGACTTTAGTAGCATCTTAATTTTTCAAGCATCTTCATACTTGATTTTAGACAAAAGCCCGAGAACTGTGCATCTTCAAAATAAAATACATTTGGTGAGAATAATTTGTTAAAAGTAATGTTTAATGAGATACATTCCACCTATTTATTGTGGGGGGGGTACAGAGAAAATGTGTGTGCCACAGCATTCATGTGGAGACAGAGAACAACTTGCACTTGTTGGTTCTTTGTTTCCACTGTGGTCATTTTTTGGGATTTCTCAGGTTTTCATGTTTGGTGGCAAGCGTTTATACCTGCTGTGTCAACTCTCTGGTTCTGTGAAAGTCCTTTTTCATGTGGAAGGGACAGGGATAAATATTCATAGTGTAATTCCATAATATGACTTTAGAGCCCTATTTAAATCTAAGGATACATGTCAAAGGATGCTAGAACTGATATTGATTAAAAGTTTTCAATGATATCTTAGTATAAATCTCAATCGTTTGGTGTATCTTCTTTTAAAATATTGCCCCAAATTGTTTCTGTCTAAAGGACAAATAGTGGAGCAGAGACTGAAGGAAAGGCCATCCATAGACTACCCCACCTATTTTTGATATTGTCTTCCTTCTTATATATCACTTTAACAATTGTGTTTTGCTCAGTAATCCATATGTTTTCAGAATTTATGCTTTGGGGGATTTGTACAAATCAGGACACAGGCAAAGGTTCCACAGTTTCCACCATTAGAGCCATAATACATAGTCATTAGGTAACTAGCTTGTACAGGCAATTTAGTTTCTGAAGGTACATACTGCATCTACCTTCTCTTGAGGGGTGTTTAACTACACCTGATATAAAGCTTGATACTCAGCTAAGTATGTTTAAGTAATAAAAAAACATCAAATATATTTTCAGGATCCAAAAGCAGATTAAAGATTAAATATTGTACAATATTTAACTTTATAAGCAATAACTGGTGTGTGTTTGTGTGAGTGTGAACATGTGTCTCTCTCTCTGCTCTCTCTCTCTCTCTGTCTCTGTGTGTGTGTGTGTGTATCTGTGTGTGTGTGTGTGTGTGTGTACACAATTGTGTAGCATTTTAAGCCTAGGTCTTAACAGTTGATAGCAGTGACACTTACTCCCTGATTAAGCACTTAAATTTTGTTAGGAAACCCTGTCTTCTCTCATGGTGTGCTTGTGTCTTCCCTGAGCACTAGCATCATGTGTAGAATTCATTACAGACTTTCTTGAATTCCCAGGGGAGTTTATTCACTGATATAGATTTACTGCCAGCCTTCTGTAACTATCTGTTTGGCCTTCCCTGTAAGCACAAAGATGAGAAATTATCCAGAAGAAATAAATTCAAGAAGTACATATAAAAATAATAAGCATCATCTCTTGTCAGCAGGCTAGTACTTTATAATTTCTGACACTTGATGCTGATTTTGTGGCAGCCCCTGTGATTTGTGTGCAGGATCCTATGTCCTTTCAATGTCTCAGAGTAAAGCCTGCATTTCACAGCTTCAAAAATGGTAAAGAAAAGTAGAACCAAAATTTGTTTATTTTATTGATTTCCCCATAAGTGTATTTAATTATTCATTGAGGTATTCATTTAACTCTCTCCTCTATTTTTATCTTTAATTAAGTTCACATTAAAGATTTATCAATATCATTCCAATAATCAGTGTTATTTCATGGCACTGATAACTAAAAACCCCTTGAGAAAATTCTCTTCTATTGTAGAAAAATACATGCTCTGTATTACATCAGACAAATAATGATATATATATTATATATATATATATCACATTATAATGAAGAAATATTTTACTGATTATTTCTTATTAAATATATTCCTTTTATAGCTTTCAAATATAAATAAATAAAAATAATATAGAAATTTTATTATGAGAATATAAACTTTAAGATAGCATATGGAAAGTTTATATATTGATTATTACTATAAAATGTTACAGAGCAAGTACAATGCTATCACCACGATATAAAATTGGTTATTTTCTATAATCTGGTAAGCATGCTTTAAAAAGTATAAGGATTTTAGGTCCCTTTATTATTACAGAAAAATCTAAAATTGCATTGCTAAGAATAAGCATTCTGAAGACTATGTAATAGTTTTTCATATATCCCTTAACAAGGATATTATAAGAAATTTTGAGCTCAAATTCTTTGCTCATGAATCCAGGATTATTTTTAGATATGTTGTAGTTTATATTCTTTTCTTCTTTTTGTATTTTATGCTCATATACCATAATTTAATTACATGTTTAATTCACCTGAAGCCTAATTTCAGTGTAAATATACTTGTGGAATACCTTATATTTACTGTCTGGTTCCTGACTATTTTCTGAAAAGAAAAACTCAGATTTAATTGTTTGAGGTTGACTTATACTGAGTTTATACTTCCAAGTGTGATATGTATTTAAGTTTAAATGTGCGTTTCCTTTTTCACTTTAGCTTTCATTTTAACATGTGTCATTTTCTCCATTGATAAACTATTTTGATATACCTTTACATTTATGTAGTTATAATTTAAGGCTAAAAATATCAATTGGAGTTAGTAAATGCCATGATTCATTGGTATTATAAAACAAAAAAGAACATGAAGTTGGGAGAGAAAAACTGGGGAGTGATACGGTGGGAAGCAGGGAGGGAAGAGATGAATAAACATATTTTGTGTATGTATAAAATTCTTAATTTCAAAAAGGAAAAAAGAATTCGGAAAATGAACATTGTATTAATGCTCAATAAGATTAAACACATGATTAAAATAAATATTCAAATTATTTTTCCTTCTCATTTTTTTTCATACAATATATTCTGATTACAGTTTCCCTTCCTCAAACTCCTCTGAGATCCTCCATATCTTGCCTCACATCAGAATCCATATGCTTTCCATCTCATTAGAAAACATGCACCTAAACAATTACAATAAAATAAGAAAGTAAAAACCAACAATCTAGAATATGACAAAACAAAAAGACAAAGAAAAGAAAAATAGCCAACAAAAGAATGGAATACACATCTAGACAAAGAGACACATATGTTCATGCACACAGAAATCTATAAACACAAATTTGAAAGTAATAACATATGTGTAAATGGCCTGCAAGCCTTTTTATTAATTCTCTCTAATACATCATTAGACAAGAACCTTTTATGATGTCATTGAGTTTATTCTGAAAGTAAAATACTCTCATAAAATGTGAGATGATATAAAAATAATAATGCAGAATGGAGACTACAAAAAATGGGGTAGGGAATGACACAGTTATTGGGGAAGAAAAAAATGGGTGGTGAGGGTGGTCAGGATATATTATACATATGTGTGAAACTACCAAGGAACAAATTTAATTTTACAAGATAAGGTGCATTGAGAAATACACATCCCCTAATAATAGTCATTTTATAAAACTGTGCCAGTTTCATTCGGTAATTTCACCTAAAAGATAGCTTGTCATTTCAGAAGTTACTAGTAGTTTAATACTCATATAATTTTGGTACACAGATATTTTACATCAATGTATCAGAATTATATGCATATATATATTTGTAAAGCTTCAGTTTATATTTTAAATACATTTATAAAGCATAGTTAACTATTATCTAGGGTTGAATTGGAATGTACATAAACTACTGCACACATATGAATTAAAGGATACATAAACTACTGCATACATGTAGAAGTATGAATTTCAAATGAACAGTGAATGGTTGAGGTTTGGGGAGTCAAATTTATTCTAAATTAATTCAGATTCTCTTTCTGAAATCTAGGTTGATCTCAGATACCCTTGCTCCTTGTTATCATTACTCAGACAACAAGAAAAGGAATTAAGAGGGTTGTGTAGGAGAAGGAGCTAAAAAGTTTGGTGTTGATTGGAGTCTAACTTCCTCTTAATTCTGGAAAGTCTCTGGTTGTATGTATGGAAGGTAGGAATTGCATAAAATATTGGTCTCAGCTCATGTCTGGTCATATGCACCTGTAACCCTTCTGGTTTTTGCTGTAAGTTGTGAGGGTTGACCTGGAAATGAGGTCGATAAACTGAAGTTACAATCATCAATCACTGAAGATGCTTCCCAGCAATGCTGAGTTTTAAAGGGTTTGTGGGAAAAAGGTATTAAATACAGATAAACTTAGATGTTCATGTCAATGATCCTCCAAAATTGCTCAGTCTTTGATGGACATCGAATACGTTTGTTTATCTTTGTATTTGTATAAGCACATATAACAAGAAAATATAAAGAAATATCATTTGCAGTAGGCATGTAACACATTATGTGAACAAAAGCTAGATTTAGGTTTGTTCCTGTTTGTCAAATTATTGAATAATCTTAGCTTTTTAACTTTTACTGATCATCAAGATAATTCCAACCTCTATTCTTACAAAAATACAATGAATCATTTGCTAAATAGAAATAATTATGTAATATCTGTTACCAATATTTATGTTTCCCACAGAATAATTGTAATTGTTGTAAGCATACTCTTAATTGTACTTGTAGTGATCTACAAGTACAAGTGGATTGGATTGTTATAGAGCTCCTAATGTGTAAGTCTTATTTTTATGACAGTAATTTTAAAAAATAGCTATCTTTATCATATGTTTTCTATTATAGGAGATAATTTTCTGGTAAGAGGAAAACAGAATTAATGACTAATGATTTTTTTTAAAGCTCTAAATTTTTTTTTTAAATTAAAGAAAATTGGAGACAAGAAAATCAAATGAGGATAATGAATTGCTTTGTGGTAAATAAACACAGATTCCAAATGTTAACGAAAACAGGTCATGGTTATAAATTGCTATCAGTGTTGACTTTTCCTAAGATATCTTTTTCTATTCATTCCTCATAGAAATAGAAAAGACAGGACAAAACAACTTCCCCATGTAAAGATGAGCACTGGGTAGACCCTTTGTACTTTTTGATTCTTATGAGCCCTCTTCATCTTTCATGGAGAATGTTCATGGATGCAATCTTGTGAGGGTCTCTTGTGGGTACAAAGAGAGCAACAGCTGAATGAAAAATCAAAGTTTGTAATTTACTGATGGTTTAAAGTAGAGATGTAAAGATATTTTAGAAGTTACTCATAAGAAAACAGCATAAATTTGGGAAGTTGAAAAAATCTGAGATAGGCTATTGTGTTGTTCTGGTGTTCACAAGGCTGCTGCAAAATGTTACAGATTCTAAAAGCACCATGCTTACCCATATGTGAATTGTTGAAAATGATTATTTCAGAGAATACAAGGTTATTCTCATTGTAATAATGTTTTGTAGCATTTAGATAAATCACTAAGGGTGAAATAGCAGATGCAGGCCTATATTCCCAATTTTGTAAATAATGAGTCATAGAATTTGAGATTTTGAGACTAGCCTTGGGTAAATAGCAAGCTTAAGGTCAAACTGGACAGTTTAGTGAAAACATATCTCAAGTTGAAAGATATATATAATGGATTATTGATGTAGTTTAGTGGTAGAGTTTGCTGGGAAAGGCCTTGGGTGTAATCCATAGTATTCCCAATATGAAACAAACAAACAAACAAAAAATCAACTGATTTGTTAAATGGTTTAATACTGGATTCATATATGTGTGTGTGTGTGTGTGTGTGTGTGTGTGTATGTGTATTTTAAATATTAAGAAAAATTAGAAAAAGTATACTATTAATCACATGAACATGATTGATATTTATTCTTTTGTCTTTTGTGAATTCCAATTTTATACAATTATAATCAAATAGCATATTACACATGCTGATTAAACCATTGTTTAACTTGATTACAAATAAATATTTGCTTACTGTAAGTGATTTTAAAAATTTAAAAACAATGTAATAATAGGTAATAACAAATAATCTTCTAGGACCATAAAACATATATATAATTAGTGATACTTTTACATTTTAAATTATTATTCAATGTTTAAATATGATTCCTTTGATCAATACATTAAATTTTCATAAAATATGATTTTAGAGAAGAAATAAATATTATGATAATCACTGCATATATGAATGGGAAACTGCATAATAAGTTAATTCTAACAAGTGTCCAAACACTTTAAAAATTTAAACTATTATCATTATTGCAAAGTAATTAATTGCACACTTTATTGTGAATTAAGAGGTCATTAACTAATCAAGAAACTCAATGAGATTTCTGAAAGGAATAATTAAATTCAAAAAGACCTTGTATTTTTTTTTTTATAGGAAGTCTGAAAAATAAAAGCAGCTGAGTCACTCACCACATGCCCTGTCTTTGTTTCTGCATCTTAGTGTCTGTGTGACATCAGTAGAAAATCCATATGAAGCATATAAATCACACAGACTTTGAAATCTTACTACATAGTGTTATAACAACCACTTATATTACATGCCAAAATGTCAGAATATAGTGTTGATTTCATAGAATGTTTTAATCACAATGCGTGAACCTAAGTACTGAGAAAGATCAAGAAAACAATACATTAAATCATGTATCCAAGATTGCTAGCAAGTAAGTTAGTGGGAGATAGTAGGACAAAGAAGAAATCATTCATCAAGTTTAGCAATCCAAAGACATCAAGGTTATCAAAACTGAGTGTTAAGTTGATCTTCTAAAACTAGATCATATGAGGAATTATCACCACAAAACAACTTACATGTCCCAAAATTATACAAATATGCTTTATAATATATTATGATATTTTAACAGTCGGGTTGCCAGTTGACTTATAAAATTTTACGGTTGAAATGCTGGAAGAGAAGATTGTGATCATCTGGGTCACTGGTTTTTAAACACTACTCAGTGATGCATAGATTTCACCATAAGACTCTGGAGATTGATAGGGAGATTCACTGAGTGTCTGTTCTCCATGCACAACTTAGCCATGCGTGTTACATTTTTAAATGGTATTTTGTAGGAAATTAATTTATTTTAGCTGTTGGTAAGCAAACGAGATAAAAATCTGATTAATTATGAGACTATTCCATGTCATACGTCAAGGAATAGATTTTTCTCAAGTCAATTCATGTACTAGGTTATTTAAAGCTGAATTTAGGATGCAAGTATTTTTCTTCCTAATGTCACAGCTATGTTAGTGATGTATTTACTCTAGTTCTGATAAGAGAGACCACCATCCATTCAACCATTATGAACTATTTACAGTTTTGAAACATTTTAGGTTATATGTTTAATTCTTCAATCTACTTATAAGTTAAAATAAAATATGACTCTTGATATTGCTCTCCAGAGAACTACAATAATGTACCACTATCAGAGGTAGCAGAGTAAAGAAAGTATCACACTGAAACCTGGAATAGCATAAAATGACTTTTAGCAAAGATCTCCAGTCAAGCAGAAAGAAGATCCTTGAATTTAAGTATTAAAAATAGGATGAAGGGGCTCAGGGAAATAATAAGGCTAAAAGACATTTAAATATAGATTTTAAGCAAGGAGGTTAAGAGATAGTGAAGTGATAAGAAAATAGGAGACATCTGGACCACCCGATCTACAAGTCACAGTACATTTTCTTTACAATTTGTACATAGGATTTTGAAGCTATTATCTTCAAAGGATTATTAAGAAACATTGATGAGATCACAGAGTGGGACTTAAGGATACAACTGACAAGGTTATAATTAATGAGGTAAATTTATAGGATGCAGGAAATGAAAGAATCACCACTGCTTGAAAAATCAGCTATCTAGTTTGTGATATTATCAGAAAGTAATTGGAAAGAAGTGCTGCCCAAGGCCTACCTAAGGTCTTACACATTTAGGCATAAGCTGTATTCGTTGCTACAGTGAAATAATATATCTACATATAAAATGAGTATTATCCTTATGTTGACAACCAAGATTCCCAGTAAATGCTAATTTTGCTAGAATTTTGCTTCTAGGGAGAAGTTTTGATCACATATCAATGATTTTATTTCTTTCCAAAGGTCTATAATTCCATGTCCTTGTTTCTTGTCTCTGCAATAGTATCTATTAAGCTATATAATATCTCAGGAAAACAACTAAATTTCTTGTCTGCCAAAGTATTATTCCCTGCATCAACCATGGCACCTTAAGGTGTTTTGTTACTTAAGTATCTCACTCAAATACTTTGTGTATCATGTAATGGGTTTCACGCAGTAAATGATAGGAAGCCTCGTTTTTATATTGTAGACAAGAAAGTTTATTAGATATGTAATAGGGCCTGTAGATAAAAACTTATATTTTCTTTTGTTGTTGTTTGAAACTAACAGTTCTAGGATGGCGGTGTATAATCCATCACTCAAATTCTGTTCACTTTTCTGTTTTGGTGCTGAGGGTTAACTATATTTTAGAGTAGAGATAAAAGGTTAGGATCACATCCAGATAAAATAATTTTACTAGATAGAAAACTATTTTCTCATGAATGACAATTTCTATAAAAAAATATCCAAATGTTTCATTATCTAGAAGTTTATATCATGTATATTATTTTATCAGTCAACAGTAAGGGACTCTGAGAGTCTTGAGCTGATATGCCTACAATAACTTGTGGGACAGGGTATTGGGTAATATTAGCATAAAGCGAATAGTAACGTGTATGGAGTACAAGAATGGACACCCAGATAAATTTGGAATTGTGCAGCTGAAGAGACAGCTGAAACAGATAATGAGTCTGTGTACATTACACAATGTGAGCAACATATGGTCACATTTAAAATTGGCAATTGTGAATGATAAAAAGACCAGACAAAGAAGAACTAATTTCAATCTCAATGGGGCTTCTAAATTCCATTCTAGGCATCCTTACCTTTTTTTTTTTTTTATACCATTTGAACCTTTGTTAAAAATCAGCTTTAATATAGCAGAGTAGATTTTCATTGTTGGTATTATGAATGTAGTCAATGAGTTAAATATTTAGACATCATTACTCTTAATCATGTATTGATTAGAATGAAAATTAAATGCTTAATCCAGGTAACCAAATGGCATCAGGACTTCTGGCATAGAAGATAACCCAAGTTCCTGCCAAAATGCATAGCTTCACTGTCAGTGTGGAAAGTAGCCTTGAGCCAGCTCTGGCATTGACAATACTTATTCCAACATGGAACACTATGTTACACAGAGAGGGATGATAAAATAACAAAAATGTTGTAATGAAAATGAAGCTAATGTTGTCACAGTCATCATTCAAGAAGATTCCTATACTTGGACTGATGACACCTACTGAAATATAATAAATGTTATGAATAATGATAGGCATCACTTACTGAATCTATACCATGTGATGCTGAGTAATTATTACAGGAACTATTACAATTTTATAGAAGACAAAACCAAAGTCATGAAAAACATAATAAATGCCCAAATACATCCTGCTAATATTGACTAAGGTTGGTAATTCTTGAAACAAATATACTAGACCAGATTTATCATTATATTCCATGTTACTTTGATTTTAACAGCAGTGTAAGAAAGAACTATAGTTTTCATAAGAGGAACTGGATTTATTAAGACAAGAATGAACTTTATGTGCTCATTATGTACTGTTCTTATTCAAGAAGCTTGGACACAGCCATAAGAAACTTTTCTGTAAATAGTAATATTATTTTTACTTTTGAAACATATCTTGTGCTTATTTACATTTATATATGAAATCCAAGCAAAGAAGCTGTATAAAATCTAAGCACACATGACTCAGGTAAACAATTTGGAAAGAACTCTGGATCACTGACAAGACAGAAGTGATGAAGAGCATGTTTAATTTTTTTACAGTCTTACTTTTTATAAGTACACATGCTATAAGAACAATTACTGCTTGAACTTTTTAAAATAACTAATATGCAGTGGATGGACTGTCATGTTCAATGACAATAATACTTAATGGAATAGACCCAGCAAATGCAGCTCTTCTTAGGAAAATAATGTCAGTGACTTACTCTAAGCTTATTATATAGACAGCAAAGAAAGACAGTGAAATCTAGTGCCTTTTTGTCTTCAATTTATGTTTAATCATTTTGCAGTGTTGTCTACAATTAAGCAGGAAAATTAACATCCAATTTTACTAACCAGGAACTATTTTCTTTGCTTCACCATAGCATATCCTAAAAAGATTTTGTCTACAGGAAAATTTAATAAGAGGAAAAAAGTTCATGCCACTAAATTTCTAAAATGATCAAATGGGTATTAACTGTTTGATTTTCTTAATAATATTGTCCATTTCCCCCTCTAACTTCACATAATAAAAATATAAAGGCAAATAACATGCTGTAAAAACATAGAACAGTCTCCCTGGGAAAATACTATTAGAGTAGAATTACTAACTACAAACAGATTGCTGCAATTACAGTTACATGGATGAAATTGTATGGTTACTTCACCTCAGTAAAGTCATAAGATCCCAGAATGTCTAACTCCTAGCATTAATTGTAAGACCTTCTCCTTGTGAAGGGAGATGCTTGCTGATTATTCATTTGTAAAGTACTGTAGTTCTAAAAGGAGTCCTTCAGAATTTACATTCCATAAATCTGGAATGATCACTGGCCCTTCAGCAAATACCTTTATATTTCTGTACTAAGAACTACAAAGAAACAAACAATAGAAATTAAGCCAGTGCTTATCTTGATGGGGAATTTCACTTTTTATGCTGTTGATGAGTTTTAAATCCACAGAACTCAAAACATGCTTTAATTGCTGCCACATCATACATTAATAGTTCTTTTATAAGGTATAGGGTAGAGGCAAACGACAACAAACTTTGTGAAAGTTGAGAAGTTATTAATCATCAAAGGATTAAATATCATTATGAAATGCTAAACTTGTTGGCTTTTATCGTCTGTGATTATATATTTACTGATGAAAGCATATAGCATTTTAATGACAGCCCTTTGGAAATAGCACAAAGCAGACCAGAGAGAACTATGGACACTGGTGTAAAGCCCAGAGGAAGAGCCTGAATCCAGACTCCAAACATAAGCAAGCAGAATTCAAAACTGCCATATAGCACTATCCTTTTACTCAGGGAAGAAAATGGACCATGCCACTCTGCCACAAAGGTCCAATCTTAAAAACGGATACACTTCACACATCTTTAAATGTTTTATTTAAGTGTTATATAGCCCACTTGAATGGACAAGATGTAGACAAGATACTATCTTTTCAGAGTCTGCAGGTCACACATTCTTACAAATGTATTAAGCATGTTTGTTGTCCTAAGAGGTACTATTCTGTATATCAGTTGAAACACTGAAGAGTTTCAACCAGGTGCTACAATGACTAAGCAAAACAAAATCTTTAGACTTTTTCTATACAACAAAGTATTTTGCATGATACCGCTCCTCTACAATATCAATGTTTGGGAAGCTAAGGTAATAGAATCACAAATGTAAGGCCAAACTCGGTTATGCAGCAATTTCAAGTTATTATAAACTATACTTTCAGATCTTATCTAAATAAGTATTTACAATTATTTTTTCTAGAAACTTATTTCATTCAGTTCAAGCTGAAGGAATGTAAAAATGGAAGCTTACATAGGTAGGGAATGTTATGTGCATTTTCTTATTTTGATTTATCAAGTGCCATCTCTGAGTAATTAGGGTGGACTTGATGTTGAAGCATGAAAGGTAAATTTCGTCCATGGAAGGGAATGCCAAGTTTAAAATGATGGATGTATCATAAAATTATATAATATGAAATCTGTAATAATGTTACATGAAAATGAATTTTTTTAGTCTCATTGAATGAGATGATCAACAGGATGAATTTCAGAATTTCATAATTGTATTCAAAACTGCACAAATATGTACTAACCTCTCTCTTATGTGAAAAAGAATGTAGTGATATGTTGCAAACATTTAAGTGAGAACTTAAAGGGACCTGAGGGATTTAATATAGCAGATTCTAAAATTCGGTCATGCCTGGTAAGGAATCCCCAATGTTAACTGGACAAGGAACTTAAAGTAGAAAGCAGGAGCATTTCTAAACTGAATTTTCTGGAAACTTGCTTTGAAAAGGAAGGAAATGAGTGTCTGTGATTTTGGTGCATTTTTTAAATGATGCACACAGGAAAAAATTTAGATGTGAACCAGCACAGAACGTCATGGAAATATGTTCAAAGTGATAGTTTAGATTAATGTTAAGGAGTAGTGAGGAATTCAATTCAAAGCACAGAGTTCATAGTTTGTGAATTCCTTTGAACTTAGGTGTTAAGAAAATTCATTTTTATAGTAAGAAAAATTTGAAGAATGAAAAGTATAGAAATATCATAGACGACCTTCCTAAGAAATCAGAAGTTGGGATACACTTTCCTTCTATAACTTTCCTAGCAGATGATGCTCAAGTAACAGAAGTATGATTCTATGGTGTTGAAGCTGGCAATTGAGGAGACATAGATAGAGCTAGTTCTACCTAAGGGCGTCAGTGTGATCTTTGATAACATGCCCTGATGTGCTCTTGAGATGGGTCAGTTCTTATATAGAGAATGACAAAGTAAGAATAACAGAGACAATGTTTAAACTGCATCAGAGAAACAATTGGTTGAGTATTCTTAAGTTTGTATACTTCCAAACTGCAAAATGATCAACAACTAACATAGTGGCCGAATATGTATTTATCAGTGGAGTGGTATAAAGAATAGGAAGAAAAGAAATTCCCATCAGTATGTATAGGAAAAAAAAAAGAGGTGAGTGAATTTAGGGTATGATACCTGGAAATTATCTCAAAGTTCTTGGATATTTGAAAGAGAACCATCAGGACTTAGATACAATAGCAAAACCTGTTTACACCTGTTAGTATTTTAGTGTACCTTCCAAGGTCCATAGACTATGATATGCCTCATCTGGTATGCTATGAATAGAAACACAATTCAAGGAATGGCTAAGAAGATACAGAAGTAGGAGAGTGCCTATAATTTGTAGTACATCCATACCCCACCAGCCTTTTGGTGTTCACAGAACACAAAGCTCCTCTCTCAGGCTGCTTCACAGTTCTGCACTGTTCAATAGTCAAATGAAAGAATGAGTAAGAGTTTAGTAACTCCTGGAAGTACACACACACACACACACACACACACACACACACACATGGGTGAAGAGAGAGCCAGAGAGGGAGTATAATCATCTTCCTTAATTAGGAATTTAAGACAATTCAAAAGAATACATTTCTGTTAATATGCATGAGATGTTTCTAAAATATCTATTAGATTGACTAGCACTTACTTTTACCTTTGAAGCCAGTCTGTAAAGAGCAGAATAGACTTCTATTTCTTAAATCCACAGACAATAGAAACTAAAAGAAACAAAATCAATAACTTCAAAGGAGACTATGAATTATCTGAAAAAAATAATAATTCTGAAGTAGAATAAACTATGTATGAGAAAACACATCAGAAAAACAATATACAATAAGAAAATTGATGGAAGAAGGGAAATTAGTCTAATTAGTAAAATGAACATATGTAGACAGACTTTATTTTCTATGATGTTTGCACACCAACCCAAATTAAAGTGAAATCACAAACTATTTAGATATATGCAATGTAGTAAAACTAGTATTGGAATTTACACAGGTAAATGTCAACAATAAAAGTAAGTGATTTATAATAAATCACCTAGCTTTACTCTAAAAACAAACAAAACAAGTAAAAGACATGAGTAAGACTAAAATTATTGTAGATAAAGGGATCATAAACATTAAGGTACACATACTCAATGAAGACAGTATGAAAAAATAGAACAATATGAAGAGGAGCTTTTTTTAAATTTTAAGAATATTGAATTTTTGCAACAGATGGTAGACTATAAGCTGTCTTTATCTGAACCAGCTAGGAAAAAAATTCAGCAAGTACAATTAGTCTCTATTCCATGAAGAAAGAGGCAATAATTCATAAATTCACAGAGTTTGTAAGAGAATACCTGCAAAGTACAGAGAAAATGATGGTTATTTAGGGGAAAATAGCCAAGCTGAACAGATCTGGCTGCATGGCTGCTACTTGGCTGTCTGACAGAGAAAGGGTAAACAAGATTCCTTCTTACTTAACCAGTGGAATAAATATAAGCTGAAATGCCTCTTATGAATGGCTTTTAGAAACAAGATGATGAATTTCCATCTTTATTTACATCTGTAAATAACATGTTCTTATAGATATATGCCAAAATTTGACTTTCAGTTTTCTAACTCTTCATTCTGCCTATGAGAAGGATAACTTATGGGAGGGAACACAGAAGACATATCCCAGAATAAAAAGATTGCTTAGAATGCATAAGATTCTGAGTTTGATCTCTAACATTGCCAAATCCCTTTCCACAAGGTAACCATAGTTCCATGAAACATATTTTCAGTATTATTATGTTATAGCAGTTTCAATGAATACATTTTTAAGATTGTTTTTTTTTAAAAAACAATGTTGGACGTAGATTGGATTTGAACTGATGAACAATCAGAAAAATTATATTGTTGGCTCTTCACTGAATTTGCTCCACATAGCTCCTGGTACTTAATAGACATTGAAAATGCATGCTTAATGAGTAAACACATTCCAGCAGATGCTCAGATATAATTTCATGTCAACAGGACTAATATAGAAGAGTAACAATTTTGTGAAGAAACCCATCAAAACCTATGGTTCTGATCAGATGTGCAGCTTACATATTGAGAACTGTGTTGAATTAAAATCACTTCTGTTAAAAAACAGCATAAGACATTATATAATTTTAATTGCAGTGAAAAAATAACTACTGAGGACAGTGATAAACTATAACTTCAAAAATGCTAAATCTTTATATTAGGAATAAAACTATATACCTTACTAACATGTATGAATATTAATATAAGTGGTCTTTCATGAAGTTGCTTGATAATGTATTTACATGTCTTTAATGACTTCTCAAATGTTATTGTTATTTTTGTACAGCTAATACTTTACAAGAATTTTAATAAATACATATATAATCTTAATTATTCTATGATATGTAAATGACTAATATAAAATTTGAAGAAGAATATATGGTTGATGGACCAGTAGAGTCATTTAAAAATACAACAAAAAGACAGAAAATTCTGTAAAAATAGGCAGAAAATACCAAAATTCTAAAAAAAGGTTAGGACACAAAATAATACCCAGATTGATAAACCCCTATTTCAGTATTCATTCCTTTCTACATTGTAAGGTTTAACAGAAAACAGCAAAATGGAATAAAGTTAGCTGTTCTGAGGTGAAGGTTTCATATAATTTAAACAACTAAGTAATCAGATATTTACATGGTTTGAAAATGAAATCATGAATAACTATTTAGCTATTCTTATTTTATTTTTTAGACAAATGTTCAACCAATAGATTGCTAAACTGGTATGATGATTTAAGTGATAAATAAATTTTCAGTATTCATATTTAGTTACTAAGCAAAACAAATGCTTGCCAAGTAAAGTTTAACAAAATGGGTGTTTTAACTCTGGCACATGTTTATGCATAAAGATGCTCATATATGTGCCTGCATAAAATTAGTGTAGATAAAGACAGAGAAATGATCATCTTTAAATATTTATTAAGTATTATATATGGTGATTGTATTTGTAAAAATGGTTACTGAATCAGAAATATTTGACTTACACTTTTAACTTTAAAATATTATGAACTCATTTAGCATAAAATGAAAGGAACATTTTTTAATACCAATATTTTATCATTTCTTGAATAGATACAGAAGACATGATATAGTTCATCAATACTCCCACTCATCACTTTTCTAGCTTAGGTGATAAAAACACTAATGAAATATGAATTTTCATATATTAATATGTCAAGAAACTATCAACACAATTTGTAAGCTGCACATACACATTGTATATGTATATGTGTGTGTGCGTGTACGTGTGTGTGTGCATGTGCATGTGTATATTTATGTGTATGTGTATATTTATACATACAACCTGCTGCTGTGTCTCTGGTTCTGTTCATATAACATAGTATTGAATAACCTGTCATTTTGTAGGATGTGAAGAAGACTGATTCTTCCTCTCATGTCTGTCATTAATTGTCTATAGCTTTTCACTTGGGGATGGGCATTTTAAGAATTACTCCATCCACTTTATCTTGTCAACTGCTGTCATTTCAGGTGACTTGTTCAGATAAGCATATTGTTGATATTTCATGGGCTAGTACATGTCATATTCTCATAATATTTTGCTTGTTATGTTATAGAAGATGATATCTTACAGTAGGCTTCCTGGTCCTCTGGCTCTTACAAACTTTCAATTCCTCCACTATGTTGTTCTCTGAGGATTGGTTTTAGGGGTTTTATTGTAGATGGAACACTATAGCTTTCACCCACATCTATTTATTATCTACTTTGACAAT
Organism: Rhynchomys soricoides; assembly: GCA_019843965.1. Classification (NCBI taxonomy): domain Eukaryota; kingdom Metazoa; phylum Chordata; class Mammalia; order Rodentia; family Muridae; genus Rhynchomys; species Rhynchomys soricoides. Next base: position 1,072,853 of record JADRCH010000252.1, on the reverse strand, counting down.
TCTGGGTGTCTATAAAGGGTTTCATTTATTTAAAAAAGAATCAACTTTGATGAGGCATGAGAGCTACACTTATCTATACATAAAAGGATGGGAATTGGAATTCAGTTAGACATTAAAGTGACATAGGAAAATGAAAAATTTAGGTTCTCCTTTATAGTCCTCATCCTCATCAGTGAGTATTAGTGGACTAGGTTTACAGTACTTCCTATTGAGCAAGCCTCAAGTTGAATAAAATAGCTGTTAGTTCTCCCCAAAATATGAGGGGTATCATTATTGTACTTTTTGAAATATATTACACTTTGGGTCACATATAATACAAAAGTAAGATCTGGATTTGCTGTTATAATTTGTTTGTAGTATGTGTGGTGTCTTCAACTGTAAAATTATCTTGTATTTGCCTGACATAATTTTTATTCCCAAGGCTTACTCCCTCTGTCTGCTAATTTAGGCCGAGTCCTAGAATTATCTAACCTTTGTACAATCTAGTCTAGGCCTAAATTGTTTTCAGCCTCTGAGACTTATTACTAGATAAGCTCACCTTTTTGAACTAATTCTGAATTATGGTTGGTTGGTTAAACTCAGCTTTTATGTCTCAAACTCCCCTCCATGCTGACTGATTCAAACTAGCTTCTCTTAGCATCTCACTGAATTGATCTGCTTGGTCTAAAACAATCTCTAGCAATTTGTTCTAAACTTCTTGCTCCTTCTCATTCTCTGGTTCATTCTATCTTTACTTGTGTCTACCTTGTTCTCTCTGCCATCTTTTTCTATAAATGTTTCTTTGTAAAAACAGCCTTTTTTCTCTGTGTAAAATCCACATCAAGTGTATTAATTGAGTTGATTGCTTTATTGACTTTTATATTTTAAATTCTTTTTTCCCAATAATGAATTTATTTATTCATTTTATATCCAGATCACTGCTCTTCTCCCAGTTCACCCCTTATACATTCCCTCCTTCTTCTCCTCTGAGAGGGTATAAGGTCCCTCTGAATATCTTCCTACTCTAGCACATCAAGTCCTTGCAGGGGTAGAGAATCTTCTCCTACTGAAGCCAGACACAGCAGCCTAGCTATGAGAATGGATTCCCCATGTAGGCAACAGCTTTAGGGACAGCCTTGCTCTAGTTGTTGGTACCCATATGAAGACTGACCTACACATCTGCTACATATGTGCGGGGGGCTAGGTCCAGCCAGTATATGCTCTTTGGTTGGTGGTTCAGTATCTGTGGGTCCCCAAGAGTCCAGGTTAGTGTATAACTTGCAAAGAGTGACCATAAGATTTTTTCTTGATGTACAGAAACCATTTAGTTTCATGAACTTTAATTTGTCAATTGTGGGACTTAATTCCTGAATGAATTAAGTCCTATCCTATAAGTATTTTCCTGTACCTATAAGTTCAGGTATATGTTCATATAGCTTTCTGTAGTTTCAGTGTTCCAGGATTCTGTGCTCTGTTTCCATTTAATTCTGCAAATTCTGTTCTGCCTCTAGTGATCATTACATATTAAGATATAAAATCAATACTGACATATTATATAAGGAAAATAAAGTTTCTGAAGGTCAATTTAATGCCATTAACATATATTCAAAATTGAAAATGACACCTTTTTGTTTTTATATCTGTAATTTTGATGTTCAACTGGCTGTATAAATATGAACCATATTTAATAATCTTTTATTTTTTTTTTAATTTTCTGTAAATTCGAGTCAGGTCTTTTGTAGTCCAGGATGGCTTTAAACTCACTATGGAGTAGAGATTGGCCATGAATTCCCAATACTCCTGCCTCCACTTTCAAAGTGGTAGAATCCTAGAAGTAGACGACTACACCTAGATTAACCTATTATATTCTAATTATTTTAAAATTATTTACTAATTTAACCCTGAAATTATTGTAAAATAACAAAGGCTATCCCCAGAAAATGTTTCATTATAGTTTGAACTTCTGTCATCAGTAGACATTGTACAACAGTTCCAATATTTTAGTAGTATTTCTGCAAGTGGTGGAGTTTAAATGTCATTTACAATGTTTAACATCAAAACATTGTTACTTTGCATGAGTTAAACAAGTAAGCATCTAATTTATGCACATAATATGCTGGTTACTTGATCTAGCATAATAAACATTTCAGATGAACAGGTTAGTTTTAACATTTTTTTTTTTTTAGAAAAAGATTATAACATGTATAATTCCTTGAATAGTCATATTCATTATTAAATTTACCAAAATCTTGAGAAGTAATGTGTGTTATTAAGCATATTATGTATTTTTTTCTTTTTAAATAAAACATTATCTGCTATGTTTATAGAACTAATCCATTTGGGGAGAAAGGGCTTTATGATAGAGATTTTTAAAAGTTGAATAGATCCCATGTTACTCAATACTTGCATCAATTACACTGTTCTTTGCATAAGAAAAAATTCTCCAAATGGAAAATATAATTTGTTGAATATTGGTCTAAAATGTTTTACAGAATATATTTATTTTTAAAGTTTCAGAAAATAAATTAAAGCAGGTATATTTGGATTCAAGCCTCATCATAATTTTCAAAAGTCATAGATGTTACTTAAAAACAAAATATGACTATAGCTATTGACACTAATCGTATTTCATGAATATCAGTCTCATTATTTTGTAGATATGTCTCTCAGCAATTACATATTAGCATTTCAGTTTGAAATCATAAGAACATAAATCTTTAATGAATATATTTAAGTAGTCTGTTTACTTGAAATTTGTCTTGCTTACTGCTTTCGGTCCACAAATTGCTTAGCAAAATGCACATTTTAATCACTGTAAAAACAGCAACTGCTTTCCATGCAGCTAAGTGGCATAACTGTGTAATTCATAGGGAAATTTTAATGATTAGTGTTAGTGCCTGCAGTGGTTCCAAAAATATCTTGGCTGCTAGAGTGACCTGCAATTATCTAGGTATTTCAGGAGTTCTTTAATGAATAAAGTATATCATTTTATTTCATCCAAATACTTATTTGTATTAAATTGTAGATAGAGAACAGACAGAGGAAAGATGTAAACACATAGGTAAATTTGTAGTTAAATAGATGATTCCGTTTTAAAATATTGTTGAGAAGTCTTGAAATTTTACCTTACATAATGACTTGAAAATACATAATGTGATGAATGGCATTAAAAATTAATGAAGGTCTTTAAGAAATGATAACTTGTGAAAGTTAATGTATGTGAGGACTTTCAAGTTATCCTTTATATTTTATTCTTTTAATTTTCTCCTTCCTCAAATATGTTAACACTTACACATGTATTAAAGTTTGTAAAGCTGTGCTCTAGAAAAAGGCTATCATATTCTTGTAACTCTTAGGAAAAGAAAGAAGAGCAACATAAAATGACTACTGAAATTTTTTAACAAGTAAGTTCTACATTTTAATTAAGTCTTTGATAAAATATAGTAAGCTTATTCTTAAATAATATGGAATTCTATTATATAAATATAATATGATTATAATTTTTGTCTGATTAAAGATGTTCAATCTCTAATAGAAATAATTATTTGCAACTGTTTAAAAATTTTGTCTTTTTCCTATTTCTCTGATAATTATATACATTCATATAATGATTTCAATAAGTCTACCCTCCATTCCCTGCCTCACATGTCCTTCCACCACTGTATGCTCCTGAATTCATAGTTTTAGTTTTGTAAATCACTCAGTTCACTTAGTTTTGTTTATATGTATATGAATGAAGACAACTACTTATGCCTGGATCCTAGTCTAAAGAGCTGAATCTATGAAAAGTTAGTAATATTTTCAATCACTTATTTTTTTTTAAAATCTCTCTTAAAATATATAGATTACTCTTGAAATGTGTAGGAAGTTGCACAAGGGAATATAGTTTTCTTTTCCCAATTGGTCATATCTTTCTTAATCACTCTGATACATTTTGAAAAACGACAATTTAGTGAGGATAATAGTTTGTAATATCAAGTCATTTTAAATATGGGTATATTGGGCAAGTAGTGTAAATGAACTAAGGGTGGTCCTTTAACACAAAAGTGGTTCTTATATTATTCATTGACACTCAGTTTCCTATCTCTTGAAACTACAAATGACTTTCAGATTCTCAAATTATTTATTGCATTAATGTTTATATAAATGACATCATAGAATAGACAGCTCTCCAGCACTGAATTTTTTAATCAGAATAAACTTTTAACAACACATGGTATTAATTTTTGTACAGTTGTTTTACATGTCCAATATATTTACACTTGTCTAATGTAATAAATGTGTTAACTATGTATACATAAAATTAATAAAATAGTTATAGCCCATTATGCTTTATGAATTCTCCCAAAACATGAGTTTTAAAGTAACATTTTTCATAAATTATTCAATGTTTTTATATGTTTTAAGTTTATTACTAAATAATGGAAAGGCATAATCAGATATACATTCATAAATGTACATTCTGCATTGTAAATAAAGGTATGTAATATTTTAGATAGAATCTACTCAAAATAAGTGTAAAAGGAAATAAATGAAACATGGTTCTATAATGTGCAATACAAATGTATGCAGTATTATTCCTTGGGTAGTATCTTTCATATTAGAAATGTATACACCTGGTAACAGTTTTGGATTATAAGAAAATGAACTCTTTATTCCATTTATTTTTTAAATGAGGTACCATAGCACATATAAAATTAATAATTATTATTAGTTAAAACTTTGTCAGCAGTATATGATACTAGTAAAACTTATAAGCTGAGTGTTCTAACATTGTGAATTCTAAGGAATTATCTGAAACTGGAAAACAGTATCCTTGCTAATTTAAACAAAGTTAATCCTGTCTATATTCAAAATAACACAAAAAAGCATAACATTTATTTTGCATTTTCTTAGAGTAAAGTTTCCTTGGAACATATGTTGGCATTTTACTGAGGGTTCTATTAAAGATGCCCTGGCATTTCTATTTACTTCAAAAGAATTTTGCTACCTCACACATTTGGAGCATCATAAAATACCATGTTAACTTTCCTAGTAGAGCTTGGTATGATACAGAAAATGTAGTTTCCAAGAGAATATATTATTCATAAAGTCAGCAGTGCAATCAATACGAAAGAATTGTCTTAGTAGTAAATTTTATCAAAGCAATTAAAGTTAAATGTGTTAATTTATTATTAGACATACCAGTCACTAAATACTGTTTATTTCTTCAAGAATAAAATTGACTTCTATCAGTATTCTTTTGAATTGTATTATGCCTCATTATTTTTGCATTAATTAATTCTAATTTACCCTGAATTTCCATAAAAAATGCTGTTATATTTAATTTGTATTTTATAACCACTTCCAATATCTTATTTCAGTTCAATTCTATATGTACTATGATAACCCCCATGTAAATATTTCAATGTTGATTGAAATGTTTTTCTACACCATGAATTCAATTTTCTTCAGAATAAAATATCAAACTTTGGTAGTTAATCTTTAATGGAATTCCACTTATGACACTTTACTAAAGATTGATAACCATGATCCAATAAAATAAGAGGAACTTGTTGTGTGATCATATTCATGGCTGCCTCATTATCAAGAATCTATTGTTATTATGGACAATTTTCAAATTAAATTTAGGAAGTAAATTGAAAATATTTTAAGCAAAATCAGTAGGTATCAACAATGGACAGCCTCATGTTGAGAAGAAAAGTGGTACTTTTATAATATTCACAATAATTAAACTGGTAAGTGAAAAAAGAAAAAAGAGTAAATCCTGTGAAGAATGCTCCAATCAGATGTGTTTAAGAACCAACAAAACTAAGAATCCATTTAAATATGATTATTGTTAAATAAAAACAAGCATACAAACAAAAATATTATACATACAAAAATATTGTTATGTATAAAAGCACCAAATTGTAAACAAGCAACTCAAATGTTTTGTGCAGTTCATAAGCATCTTCACATCTAAATATTAATAAATAATATAAGAAAACAAAAATTAAATTTTAGTCTTTTCTTTGACTTCTGCATATGTTTTATATATTTTAATATCAATCTGGGTATAAAATGATACAGATCAGTCGATGTGCCTTATCAAGTTTCTAGCAAGAGATGAGAAAAGTCTATGCTGTTTCCAGATTTAAAACTTCAGTTTGAAAATACACAAGAAAGAAGATGCTAGAAGTTTGCTTGTGCAGATTCCTTCATGTCTCCTAGATATTTATTAGTAGATGAAAATATTATCATTCCTTGTACAATCTGAGCTATGTTTTTATAACTTGTGTTTCTCATTGTCCATTTCTGACAATGAGAAATAGTTCTGTTCTATAATAAAAGCAGTTATCATGCACCAATATAATTTCCAAAGAGTATTACATATTTAGTGATTAAGCATAATTCAAATGCTATCAGTGTTTTCCTCATACCGTTCTTGTTAAAAGTAAAAATTTTATGTAGCTTATCTACTTCATACTCTATGGCATCTTATCAAGCTATAAAGAAGAGAAAAAATTTTGTCATTTGCTAGAGAAACCATCAAAGTAGAGCCATTATATAGAACTAAAAACAGAAACAAAAGGGCAACAGCCATGTTATTTTGCTTACATATGAAAACTAAAGAATTTGAACTAATATAACCAAACAAGATGTTAGTTACCAAGCAGTGTCTGAGAAAATTGGGTGAGGGAGTTGAGATATGAACAAGTACAACATTTTACTTAGACAAGAATAAATTCTAGAGTTCTGTTTCAGCATGATGACAGATTAAGTCACATCATATTAGACATGGGGATATTTTTAAGACAGTAGATTTTAATTGTTTTCTCTGGAATATATGGTAACTTTATGAGGTAAGGCAACTTTAATTAGCTTGCTTAGCCCTTTCACATTCTATTCCTATATTTTCATGTAAATTACATAATGTTTATTTGTCAGTAAAATATATGCTACTTTAAACAAAATGTTTCCTTATGGAGTTGAATGGCCAGTTTAGGATGGACTACCCCATGATTTTCTAACAAGCATATCCACGTCTCTCAGTGATGGAATCAGCTTTTTCTGCCTAGTTTTCATAGCTATTTGATGGTTTTGTACCATAGGTTTTGATGATAGTCACTTCCCTTTCACAAGTCCTCTCTGACTAACTCTTCCTTGCCTAACCACCAATTGTGTCTCTGTGCCTTTTTTAATTTTAAAACTCATGGTGTCCAATTTGTGTGGCCCACATAGTCTTTGATTATAGACTTCCAGTGGCTTGTGGTAGATATATCTGTGGGCACACTCGTTTTTGTTTTTTGTCTTAAGGAAATTTTAATACATTATAATTTCATCATGTTTTCTATTTCCCAAGTCCTCCCCAATCCTCCCTACCTCCTAAGGAAAAGTGACTTTTCCTCTCCCACCAGCTGAAATTACCACTAGCAAAAATGCCATTTTCCCACTGCTTTCTGGGAATTTAGACTCGCCTTAGCTTGCATTGGTCTTGGGCATGCTCTCCCAGCCCCTATGAGTTCATAGATGCAAATGCACTGCTGTATCTAGCAAAACCCATTTTCTTGTCAACCATTGCCTTTTCTCACAATCTTTCTCTTTTACAATAATCTCTGTCATTTGACAAGGGGTGGGATGTGATGTAGATGTCCTATTTGGGGATGAACACTCCACAGCCTCTTATTCTATCTACCTTAGTCTAATGTGGGTGTCTGTGTTAATTACCACCTACCACATATAGACACTTCTTTGGTGAAGAATGAGAGATTCATTATTCTGTGGTCACTATCAGAGTTCACAGCTGAGAAAGACCAATGATTACCTATCTCCTCTGGTAGATTTGTTTAGAGCCTTCCAGCATTATGAAAAGTAGCTCATAGAGATGAAACTTCCAGCTTGATATCACCATATTCTTAGTCTCAAATACTTTATGTGTTACCAAGGTCCTTACCATCAAATCCTGGAGGGTAATCAATAATACTGTTAATAGCCTGTAATGTTTAATACTCTATGGAAACTTATTGGCCAATGATTTAAAAAGAGATAATCCACTTCTGATAGTAAACTTTTTATTTGTTGCCCTGTGGTATCTAGAGTGGTGTTATTACCTCATATGGATTAAATACATTTTAAATATTTTAAATATATGTATATGTATTATAAGAAGCTTTTGCAGTAATAGGTTTCAACAGGACTTTTTAAGTGGTCTTTAGAGTTACTTATCTCTGATTGTATTACCTACTACATTTTGCCTGTCTATCCATGCCCTAATTTAACTCTTGTTCCAGTACTCCTTTTAGCACTTTATACCACTGGGTCATATGCCCCTTTCAGATGGAAGCTACAAGCATGTTTTAAAATACTCAATAGTATTATGTATGAACTACTATTCCAAGTAATATAAAAATCATCTTTTTCTATATATCACTAAGTACTACCTCGGAAAAGAAAAGTATCCTCATCAAACATGAAAGAAACAAACAAACATTGAACATATACTGTGAAATATTTTTGTTACTGACAGCTTTCACTCACTTTTGTACACTTATATAGCATTAAATTATATTGTACTTATAGTGTCTAGATATCTTGACAAATGTGTCATCAACATCAAACATTATTATTCTGGCCAAACCTATGGAAAACCATATAGCACACTTAGCTATTCAAAGCAAACATAAAAATAAATTTCTCTGTAAGTTTAGAATTTTGATGCTGATATTATATTATCATAATGTGACTTTCCCATTGCCTTTCTCTATAGAGTGTACAGGTAGTTAAGGAATGTAATGTAAATGATTCTTTTTGGACTTTATCTAAATGATAGTAGATTAAAAACTGCTACTATTAAAGAAACTACTAATTAAATGACAATTACATGAAAAAATATTCAGTTCAATTTGAAGAAATGTGTAAAAGTAATTTTATTGTAATTGTCATCTCAGGGACTCACTGCTGAATAAGCTCAATCTTTCTAATTCTTTCTGAATTCTGGCTGGCTGGTTCAACTCATCTGTTCTCATTCAAACTACTCTCAAGCTGACTAATTCAATCTGGCTTCTTTCAGTTTCTCACTGAATTACTGTTTGACCTCAAACTAACTCTGGTAATTTGTTCTAAACTTCTGGCTCCTTCTAATTTTCTGGATTCAACTGCCTCTGATGTCTTGTACTGAACTGCATGAACATAGAAGCAAACTCAACTCCACTGCACAACATTCACTGCACAGACTCCCAACTGAATGACTTTCTCTCCTTGGACTTCTCTTAAATAGCTTCTCTTTCCTGTGCTATACTTGTGAGAACTGACTTTATCCTATATCTGACTCATTCTGTCAAATCTTTCTCTTGTTCATCTCTTTGCCCCTCAATGAGACATCATCGTTTGAATTAAAGATATATAGTAAAGTTATATCTGTATTTCAGGTAGAGATATCAGAGGTGTGTATTAAGGGCATGTCTGTATTCCAGCTATGTCTTTCTTTGGCTGTGATCTCTTGCCAGTGCAGCAATGTTCCTATATTAAAATTTCTCTACAAAAATGTTTTTTTGTTCTATAATTTTAATGTTTATAATTTCATAAGTTTGAATATGCTTTAGTTAGATGATTATAATACACTTTAAACCACTTATGTGTGTATATGTATGTACGTACATATGTATGTATGTATGTATGTATGTATGTATGTTGCCTGATGTCCATGGAGACCAGAGAGAACATCAGATCCCCTGGAACGTGAGTTATAGATGGTTGTGAACTTCCATTTGGGTTCTGGAAATGGAATATGTTGAGGCTGGTACTATATATAATGTCTTCAAACCTTAATAACACTTTTTAAAACGTATTTTGTAATTTTAAATGGATTTCTATTCTTAGATTAACATTCTTTGATTAACAACTATACTGAAATTAAAGCACAGATATTTTCCATATTGTTCAAATCCATACCTTGCATCCAAAATCATCAACAACTGCCACACTGTTGAAACTGATGAACAGGTCTAGAACAATGATTGAGTGGTTTAATGTACTAAAGCTGTTGCCTAAGACCCAAATTTATTTCCCTAACCAATATGCATTGGCTCACTACCTCTTGTAACTCTACTTCTAGAACATCCAACAGACTATTCTGGTTTCCTATGATGTACATAAACATAGGGAATACAACACATGCATGCATAGATGTAAATAAATTAATCTTTACATATAAAATTGACAATTTATGGGTATTATTATATTCTGGAATAAGTAGTTGGCATCATAGTTCACTTTTTGCATTATATATTCTATATTCTGACATAATTGATGAAGACTATCCCAGAATAGTTTTGATGACCTAAAATTCTCTCTCTGTGCTTACATATCCTGCCTTTTAAATCTTTAGCAAGGAGCAAATACTGACCATTACAATATGGTAGTGCCTTTGATACTTGTGCATTAGCATATATAGAATATTATATAGTTGGGCACCCCAATGCCTCAAGATTTTTATTTCATTAAGACATTTTCTTTGGTTTTACTATTTAATAACTGGGGACATTATGTAAACTTGAGTATTAATTTTAGTTTTACTTTTTCAAGTTCTGTGAAGATTGTCATTTATATTTTGACATAGATTTTCATAGGACATTATAATAGTAGTAATCCATTCAAATAAAATAAGCAAGAACATTCCTTCCTTTTGTATGTGCTCTTCAACTTCTTGTATTAATATTTTATAAGAGTCTTTTAACTGTTTTGAGTGAATTTGTTTAAAATTGTTGGTGTAATTGTTAATGATGGTATTCATTTTTGATCTCTAATTCAGAATATTCATTATTGGCCAATAACCATGCTGCTTTTTTGTGTGTTGATTTTGGATCTCTTCCTGAATTCATTGCTTAGTTCTAAAAGTATAGGTTAGAGCTTCATGGTTTTCTTCTTAAAAAAAAAAAAAAAAACTATCATTGACAAATAGGATCAATTTTATTTTCCCTTTTAAATTTTGATACTTTTTATTTTATCTTTTCTATAATTGCTCCAAGTGGAAAGTCTGAGAAACTTAATGAGGCTTGAGAATGACAAAATTCTTGTTTAATCTTAGAAAAAACACATCTAGTTTTCATCCACCAAAAACGGTTCATCTTGTTGGCCTTTGAGAGATGTCCTTTATTTTGCTGAGGTAATTTCTTTATTTGCCTAATTGGTTCCATGTCTTGATTGGGAAAGGATGCTGGATTTCATTAAGTTTAATGTCTACATTAATTGAAGGACTAATTCTGTTATGTGTCTTTCAGTTCATTGACATAATTTGTCACTGATCTGTGTTTATAAAATGATCATGTATTGCTATGATGAATACAACTTGATCATGGTGAATAATCATTTTAATATTTAGCTTTGTAGTATTTTGTTGAGACAATACAGTTTTTCTTGCTGTTTGTGCTTATCTAGTTGATATCTAGAATATATATATATATATATATATTCTGGGCGGTGCTTAATCAATAGCATCCATTGTAAATTTTGTAAATTATAACTCTATCAGGTACAGTTTTGTTTGTTTGCATTTGCACTTCAGTGTTGTAAAAATCTCATGTAACTGTTCTGTGCTATAAAGTTTCTGCTGAGAGGTTTGCTGATAGTCAACTTTGTATGACCCTATATATTACTGGTTTATTTTCTCATGACTCAGTTAAATTAACTTTGATGCCTTTGGACCTTATGTACCTGGATGCTTGGAAAGTTTCTGTTATTTCTTTGAATGCACTTTCTGTCCTTTGACAAGCTCAAGTCCCTCTTGAACCCTGTAACCCAGGTATTCACTGTTTTAGTACTTTCCTGAGGCTCACAGAAGCTGCTTCATTCTTTTTTGCTCTTTCTACTTTTTCTCTTCTACCCATATGTTTTAAAGTGATTGATTTTTTTCATTCTTAATTGATCAATCCTGCTGTTGCTGTCTTATATAATGTTTAATTTTCCTGACTATATTTTCCAGTGCAAACACTTGATTTGCTTTTCAAGATAGTATGTGAAGCCTTCATAAGTTTCTCTGTTAGAATATATGTGTATTTTTCTTTGGTTTTCTAAACTAGCTGTACTTCCTTAAAGCAGCTGTTTAGTGACTATGAGAGTGCTTCTCTGCCTGGTCATTTTCTTTTTCTTTTTCTTTTTTTTCCAAGACAAGGTTTCTCTGTGTAGCCCTGGCTGTCCTGGAACTCACTCTGTAGACCAGGCTGGCCTCGACTTAGAAATCCACCTGCCTCTGCCTCCTGAGTGCTGGGATTAAAGGCATGCACCACCACTGCCCGGCCATTTTCTTATAAGATGTTTTCTTCTATGTTTGAGGTCATTGTTTCCTGAATACTTTCGAGGCTTGTTAACTAGCAGGTGATGTCATATACAGTGCAAAGAATTAGATATTTTAGTTAGTCTTTCTTTTTTTCTCCTTTTTTTCTATTGGATATTTTTTTCTTTACATTTCAAATGTTATACCCTTTCCTGGTTTCCCTTCTGGAAACCCCCTATCCCATCCTCCCTCCTCTTGCTTCTATGAGGGTGCTTTCCTACCCACCCACTCTGCCTCCCTGCCCTGGCATTCCCCTACACTGGGGCATCGAACCTTTAGTTAGTCTTTCTAATCCAGTTTCGTTTGTGATTGTCTCTCTAGAATCTTTACAAGCCTGTTTATTCTATGAGTCTATGCTTCTACTATTTTATATTATAATAGTATATGATGCAAAGCCCTAGCTTTCTAGCAGTCTACTGTTGATGCATTCCATTGCTCATTAGTAATGGCAAAACAAAGCCCTGGTTTGTTTCAAATACTGTTAATGTTATTATTCAAATACAGAAAGCAAGAGAGAGAGAGAGAGAGAGAGAGAGAGAGAGAGAAGAAAGGAAGGAAGGAAGGAAGGAAGGAAGGAAGGAAGAAGGAGAGAGCAAGTTAAGGATTATAGTCTGTTCTTAAGGTTACTAGCTTGTGGTCAGATCCTTTAAATTTTTGCCCAGTTCTAGACAGACTGACTATGAATGGACCAGTACTTATTGTCATGGTGAGACACATCCAAGGTGAATAGATGGAGGGAACTGGGTGGGAGAGGGGATGGGGAGAAGAATCTGGTAGGGGGAAGAGAAACAAGTGTGGGGAGAGCCAGAGAGAGAGAGGACCAGGAAAGTGAATGGAAATCAGCTTCTGGTAAGGGTGTAGGGGATTCTAGGACTTGTCAGTGACCTAGGATGGGGGAGGTTATAAAGAGTCTATGAGGGTGACTCTAGAGTATCCTAGTAATAGGGAATAATAGAGCCTGAAGTGGCCACCCCCTGGTAGCTAGGCAGGGCGTCCAGTAGAGAGATAAGGACATCAAACTACCCACTAAACCTCTGACCCAAAATGTGTTCTGACTACAAGTAGTTCAGGGACAAAGCTGAGGCAGAGACTGAGAGAATGGCTAACCAATGATAGGATGAACTTGAGACCCATTCTATGTACAAGAAACAATCCCTGGCACTATCAATGATACTCTCTTATGCTTGCTGACAGGAGACTAGCATGCCTGTCCTCTCAGAGACTCCAACTAGCAGCAGACCAAAACAGATGCATAGACCCACAGATAGAGTTACGGGAGTCTTGTGGTAGAGTTGGGGGAAGGATTGAGGGACCCAGAGAGGTTAGGATCTCTACATCAAGACTCCATCAACAGAGTCAAATAACCTGAACCCTTGGGGGCTCCCAGAGACTGAACCACCAAATAAAGAGCATGCATGTGTCAGAACTAACATTTTCCCCCATACTCCCCAACAACTGTAGCAGCTTGGTCTTCATGCATGTCTTCATGCAGAGGCTATTCCTGACACTGTTCCTTCCCTGTGTATCCTGTTCACCCAACTGAGTTGCTTTGTATGACTTCAGTAGAGAAGATATGTATAGTCCTGCAATGACTAGGGTGGGTTGATACCCAGAAGGCCAAGGGGAGAAGATATGGGGGAAGGGATGGTTTGAGTAGGAGACTGGCAGGACACAGTTGGTATTTATCAAGAAGTAAGGTAAATAAATTAGTTAATTAATGGGAAAAAATAAAAGCTATAAATAATATAAAAACACTGGTCAATAAAATAAAAATATATAATAATTAGAACATTTTAACAGACTTTTATCATAGACTATGCTGATCTCAAAATTTATTCATGTTAGAGTTTAGTAACAATCAAATAACTTTGTATTTAGATTATATCATAGTTTGCAACTTCTCCACTCTGTTCAGAGCTCATATTGCTATGTTAATGACTGTTGTCTTAGCTCCGGTTCTATTGCTGTAAAAAGATACAATGACCAAGGCAACTCTTATAAGTGATAACAATTAGTTTATGACTTGCTTATAGTTTCATATGGTTAGTCCATTATCATACTAGTAGAAAGCAGACAAGCATGGTGCAAGAGCAGTAGCTGAGAACTTTACATCCTGATCCATGGTCAAGAAGAACAGGAAATGAGGCAAAGTTCTACTCTTTAGTGACTAAACATTGAAATAGATGAGCCTATGGGGGGCATTCTTATTCAAATCATGACATATGGTATTAGAAAATATTTACTTTTCTTACTTTTAACATGAATAGTTTATACAGGTTTTAATTAAGCTTAAGGATTTACTGGTAGGTCTTAGTATTGTATACATCAATTTTGGGAAATTCTCATTACCACTACTGTTTATTTTTTTGTTTGATTGTTTGTTTGTTTTGGATATTTTCTTTATTTATATTTCAAATGTTATCCCCTTTCCTGGTTCCTCCCTCCCAGAAACCCCCTATCCTATCCACACTCACTGTGCTTCTATGAGGGTGTTCCCCCACCCACCCACCCATTCCTGCCTCCCTGTCCTTGATCCCCCTACACTGGGGCATCTATTGAGCCTTCATAGGATCAAAGACCTCTCCTCCCATTGACACCTGACAAGGAAATACTCTGCTATATATGCAGCTGTAGCAATGTGTTCTCCTTGGGTGGTGGCTTAGTCCCTGGGTGCACTGGGGGCTCTGGATGGTTGGTATTGTTGGTCTTCCTAAGGGGTTTCAAACCCCTTCAGCTCCTTCAGTCCTTTTTCTAACACCTACATTGGGGTCCCCGTGCTCAGACCAATGGTTGGCTGAAAGCATCTACCTCTGTATTTGTAGGTTCTGTCAGGGCCCCTCAGGATACAGCTATATCAGACCCATATCAGCAAGCATTTCTTGGCATCTACAATAGTGCCTGGGTTTAGTGACTGTATGTGAGATGAATCCCCAAATGGGACAGATTCTGAATGACTTTTCTTTCAGTCTCTGCTCTACATTTTGTCTCCATATTTGCTCCTGTGAGAATGTTCTTCCCTTTTCTAAGAAAGACTGAAGCACCTACAGTTTGGTCATCCATCTTCTTGAGCTTCATGTGGTCTGTGAATTGTATCTAAGCTTTTGGGCTAATATACACTTATTAGTGAATGTATACAATGTGTGTTCTTTTGTGATTGGGTTACCTCACTCAGGATGATATTTCTAGTTCCATCTATTTGGCTAAGAATTTCATGAATTCTTCATTTTTAATAGCTGAATAGTACCCCATTGTGTAAATGTACCACATTTTCTGTATCCATTTCTCTGTTGAAGGATATCTGGGTTCTTTCCAACTTCTGGCTATTATAAATAAGGCTGCTATGAACTTAGTGGAACATGTGTCCTTGCTATATGTTGGGGAATCTTTTGGGTATATGCCCAGGAGTGGTATAGCTGGATCCTCAGGTAATACTACCAATTTTCTGAGGAACTGCCAGACTGATTTCCAGAGTGGTTGTACCAGCTTGCAATTCCAACAACAATGGAGGAGTGCTCCTCTTTCTCCACATACTCGCCAGCATCTCCTGTCACCTAAGTTTTTGAACTTAGCCATTCTGACTCATGTGAGGTGGAAGATGTATATGATTTCAAGTCCCTAAAGAAAGAATTCAAAGAAGCTCTCATAAGATGGAAAGATCTCCCATGCTCATGGATTGGCAGGATTAATATAGTAAAAATGGTCATCTTGCTGAAAGCAATCTACAGATTCAATGCAATCCCCATCAAAATCCCAAATCAATTCTTCATAGAGTTACAGAGAGTAACTTGCAAATTCATTTGGAATAACAAAAAAGAAAGAAAGAAAGAAAGAAAGAAAGAACAAACAAAGATAGCGAAAACTAGTCTCAACAACAAAAGAGCTTCTTTGAGGAATCACCATCCCTGACTTCAAGCTGTATTACAGAGCAACAGTTATAAAAACTGTATAGTATTGGTAAACAGACAGGCAGGAAGATCAATGGAATAGAATTGAAGACTCAGAAATGAACCCACACACGTATAGTCACTTGATCTTTGACAAAGGAGCTAAAACTATCCAGTGGAGAAAAAGATAGCATTTTCAACAAATGGTGCTGGTCCATCTGGTGGTCAGCATGTAGAAAGATGCAAATTGACCCATTCCTATCTCCGTGTACAAAGATCAAGTCCAAGTGGATCGAGAATCTCCATATAAAACCAGATACACTGAAACTTATAGAGGAGAAAGTGGGAAAGAGCCTCAAACACATGGGGACAGGGGAAAATTTCCTGGACAGAATACTATTGGCTTACGTTCTAAGATCAAGAATTGATGAATGGAACCTCATAAAATTGCAAGCTTCAGTAAGGCAAAGGACACTGTCAATAGGACAAAACGGCAACCAAAAGATTGGGAAAAGATCTTTACCAATCACACATTTGATAGAGGGCTAATAAACAATATATACAAAGAACTCAAGAAGTTAGACATAACTCAAGAAGTTAAAACATAGGGAACAGAGCTAACCAGAGAATTCTCAACTGAGGAAACTCGAAGGGCTGAGGAGCACTTAAGGAACTGTTCAACATCCTTATTCATCAGGGAAATGCTTCTATTCAATTTTATATAGCACACATGTTAATAAACCTGTTGGATGAGTACTGTGTTGATAGTTTTTTGGTTTATAATGAATTCTAATAGGAGCTGTTTCTATAGAACCTTGTGACTGTTATTTTAACTACATTCAATGTAATGAACATTAATGACTCTTTAAACTAGAAAATTAATCAAATTAATCATATACTGTGATTATTATTAAAATGTTCTGAAATTGTACTATCAGCTCTCATAAAAGTAAAGGAGTAATATTAATTCCCCAAATTTCAAATGGATGATAGTCTGTGTGTCCAGTCTAAAGAGACTATATTCCTAAATCATTATTGGGTTATAATTTGGACTATTTTTTAAATAAAAGGTAAACTTGATATCTTACAAAAGAAGAAAATATCATTTTTAAGAGTAAGTGTGATAAGCAGAAGAAAAATAATTAAAAATTAGACAATATTAATTATTAACCAAAAAATCTAGGAGGAAGTCATTCAATAGACACAGATTTAAAAATGCTTATCAAATAGAGGGTAGGGTGTGTTATTGGAGCTGTTGTTATATGGACTTCAGATTCCAAACAAGTTTAGCAGCCATTAGAAAATTTGAAGACGAATCATTCATGGTCTTCATTGACATGAAAAATGTCATTGATGTATTGCTGTGGGAGAGCTCATCCTAAGAGTGGATAAATGATACTTTAAATAATTTGCTCAGAATATGTACATATGAGTAACATAGAAAATGAGCAGGCTACATTTATGTATTTAGTAATATATTTACACATATATGCACATATGCATGTAACAGCAATTAATCAATACATGCTATGAAATTAAGAGAGTGAGAAGGGATCCGTGGGAAGGTTTGGAGGGAGGAAAGGGGAGAATGATGTAATCATTTTATAATCCCATAATGAAACAAATTATATTAGGAAACAGCAAGAAATGTTGATATTATAATCTCAAAAAATAGAAATAAATTTATAGTATGAGTACAAAATAAGAAATGATAAGTATAAGAAAGACATTGCTGGAATTAGAATATTCCTTTTGTTTTTTTATCTAGGACCCCTGTGTTTAGGGACTTTCAATGCATTATACTCCATCTGCCTGTTTTACTCTTTATTTTCTTCTTTCATATTTCAGGTTTTTTTTTGTTTGTTTGTTTGTTTTTTTTTTTTTTTAAGACAGGGTTTCTCTGTGTAGCACTGGCTGTCCTGGAACTCACTCTGTAGACCAAGCTGGCCTCAATCTCAGAAATCCACCTGCCTCTGCCTCCCAAGTGCTGGGAATAAAGGTGTGTGCCATAACTGCCCTGCCACATTTCACTTTTATCTGTGTAACTCTGAACTTACTTATTTTCTTACGTTTGGAAAGCTATCCCAAAGAATCATCAAAATGATTATTTGTAAAAGTAACTTTTATTCACCTGATATTATTGTAGTCTCAGCGGCTTACTGCTGAATGATCTTACCATTTCTAGTTCTTTCTGACCTCTGGCTGGCTGGTTCAATTCAGATGTTCTGGCTCAAAACTCTTCTCCAAACTGAGTTATTCAAACTGGCTTCTTTTGGCTTCTCACTAAATTGTTCTGCTTGGAAAAAGTGCCTCTGAGTTCCAGGAACTAAACTGTACTGACAACACTGCATACACAAACTTAACAATACTGAACAGAACTGCTGGACCTCATCTGATCTCAATTGCATTCAACTGAACTGCACTGATTTGAACACAACTGAACACCACTACACTGCCTAAACTCAACTGAACTACATTCATTAAACTGCCCTCCACTCCTGACTCCCTTGGCAATGATCTTAAGTAGACTCACTTTCATGTCTGTTCTCAGAGAGCTGGGCTTTTCCTATCTCTGATTCATTCTTTCACATCTTTCTCTGATTCATCACTTTGCCCATCAAATGTCACATTCAAACATGGCTGTTTCTTTCTACAAAATAACTTTAAGTTTATAGTTTTGAAATAAAAATATGTACTAAGGGTGTGTCTGAGTTCCAGCCAGAGGGATTAAATGTGTGTCTTCCCTTATGGAAGAAGAGAAGCCAAGTTGCTAGATTAAAATTTCTGTACAATTATTTATTCTAAAACTCTAAAGTAATTGTAAAATATTTTATACACAGAAACCTTGAAAAAATGCAATGCTCAGATCTGTGTATACAAAAATTTTGAAGTAACTCTTTTAAATAAAGTATTATGCATAAGAGAAAAATTGAGCCTATTATAACTGTTCAACAGTAATACTGTAAAGAAATTAATTACTAACAGAAATAACAAAAAACTATTTATTAAAATTCAATACAAACTCACATTATCAAAACACTGTTATATTTGTTTATAAGGAAAGTAATAATACTTAACAAATTAAAGCAAGGTTGACCTTTCAAACATGATTTTAAAATATGATTATAGATTTAAAATGAAAACAATAATAAAAAACTGAATAGATATAATCTGAATAATAAAATGAATAATAATAAACTGAATAATCCCTAAGCTTGTGATCTTATTTTAAGTAGTATAATTTTGGGTGAATATGAAGAAAACTATGAAGTTCTCTGTGAATTTAATAATATCACACTTGATATTTTACTGCATGAAATATATATGCAATTTTTTACAGAGTTAGAAGCAAAAGAAGTTCTACTCATTAAACATAAACAGCAGATTGCTCTGTTGTATAGTTATATGTTTACTTGAAATGCATAAATATAAAACAATATTCGTAATTAATTCTTTCCATCTGTTATGGGATGAATACACAAGATAACTCCATGTTTATTTCCATGTAAGTAAAAAAATACATGTGTATAGTATCTCTTCCTTCACACAACTTCTCTAAATTCTGAAATATTTACCAAGTATATTTTTCATATCATGTGTGTTTTAGATTTGTGCCTTTGGTTATATGACTCAACTCTTGGCTCCAAGGAAACTATAATAGAAAAATTAAAATCTAACAATATTAATTTTTTCCAAAGTCTCTAGCGTACATTGATAGATTAAAAATGCTGTATTTTAGATAACTCAGTAAAGCCTCTAATTAGTCTTAATATAATAAGACGTTATTTTCTTAGTTCACTTGTATCACTATTGTATTTTAGCCAGCAAAAACAGTGAAACATTGCCTATCATTTGGAAACTATATGGTAACACTAATTTAACACCTATCCACTGTGAATATTGAAAAGATTTCCCAGATTATACTCCCAAAGCTCCATCCAGATCAAGTCAGAGGAGAATTGGATATTTCCAGTGTATGCCTAAGATTTCATTCCAGGTTATGGCTCATGTGCATTCTGCTAGATATATGAAATATGATAAATACAAATATTTTCTAGAAATACACAGCTGATTTGGCAAATTGCTTTCAGCAAAGAGGATGGAAGAATTTAGAAAATCTATGTGTGCACTTTAATGCTACTTATGTAATACACTTACTGAGCACCATCCAAAAACTGTGCTATCATTTTCTGATAACTTTGAAATATATGCTTTAAACATAGATTTTTCAAAAATTATTTTTTGCTTTATTCCTCAAAAATAACCTGAAAACTACTTTCTTCTCAAATTTTTATTTTCCTGTAACTAAGTAAAACATCAAGGTAATTTGTGTATGTGTGATAATAAATAAAAACCTTTTAGAGTTTATTGACTCAGCAGCACATTGGTTTCTATTAATCCAAAAGTTAAGAATACCATCAAATAGAATCTTAGACATATAAAGTAGCTTCTCCTACCGCATTGTGCCTGTGTCTCTGGTACCTACAAATGTATTCTTTAAGACATTGTATTGTTTCTTTATAAAATTCACATCTTGCATCTCAATCCTACTTATCTCCATGTTCATGAATATCTGCCCTCCACTCTTGTAACCTCATATCCCCCGCAAAAGAAACCAACACATAAAATTCAAAACAAAAAATCTCTTTGTTGATGCTATAGTGTGTCACAATGTGTCATACAGTGTACCATTTTGCTCATACAGATTTACTTGTAAATGTTCATTACAATGAGTCATTGGTTTGGCTTGAGGCCTCTGCTTCTGCCACACTATCAATACTGAATCCTCACTAGGACTTCTCTCAGATATCCTATTGTTGCCCTGTGTCATGGATGTTCTACAGCTTTGGTTCTGCAGGTCCAGCTGTTTCACATTTTCCAGGAGTTCATAGATAGGGTGGAAGTTGATGGGTGACAGCTTAGAGCCCTGGGTCTGGGCCTGGGTATAAGCTGAGCTGGTTAGCTTGTACCAGTGCCGTGAGGGCCACCTATCCTGCTTTTCCCAGGGCTCATTTTCGTGAATGCTGAAGATGGTGAGAGACAGAGACAGTTCTCCCACCCTTGTGCCCTCTAGGCTGGCATACCTTCCTGCAGTAGATGGTAATAGTGAAGAAATTTTTCCCATTCCCATGGCACTATATTCTTTCAGAAACAGAACTGAGCCATATTTTCATCTGTTTATTAGACAAAAAATGAATAATGCTAGTATTAAATATTTTAAAATCTAGATCATGAGGTAAAAATTCAGTAATTATAGATTATTTTACTTTCTTGTTACTCAATAATTTTGATTGCATACAAAATTTCTCAAGATGATTATGTTTGTAAAGGGATTACAGCTAGAATGACAATATAATAGCTGAACATTAATGTTTTTGATACTATGCTTTGAGCCTAAAGAAAGCTATTCAGTCATTACTGTGGCTTTATATGTGAAATAAATTTAATAATGATTTTGAATCCAGAACCATATTCGAAGAATAAAGTTACTAATTAATTTAATTCATAAAAATTTAATAATATACTTTTTATATAAAAGGAATTTTAATGTTAAAATTCTTAAATTAGAGAATGCTCTTCAATACCATTCTGGTTCCTGAGTAAAACTTTCCAACTTAGAATTCCCAATACTATCACTTGAAACTCAAAATTTAATATCCAACTCAATTCAACCTTCGATTTCAATAATAGACAAGAAAGACTTGACACAGGAATCTAAGCCTGCTGTGCTCACAGTCACAGTTTATATTATGAAAGGATATACATTAAAATCAGCAAGAGAAATATTATATGGAATAAAGTCCCCTAAACATGCATGAACTGTCCAGCTATTCACTTTTAATGAAGTCACAGTCTAACATTTTAGGCAGTACACAGTACTGATAAAATTTTGATAGCTCACCTATGCTTTGGTGTCTAGTTAGTTGAAGGTATATTCTATATTCATGAGAGAGAGAAGAGAGAAGAGAACAGAGCATGAGAGAGAGAGACAGAGACAGAGAGAGACAGAGACAGAGAGAGATACAAAGGTATAATGTTGTTTGTGGGAATGGAGGCTAGACTCATCATTAATTGCCCTTCTTTAGTAGCTATCTACCTTGGGTTTTTGAGATATCATCTCTAGTGGGAAATGGGGCTAGCCAATTGATCTAGACTGGCTGTGAGAGCTCTCTAATCCACCTAAACTGATCTAACAATGTGATTACATGTGTATACCATAAAATTCAGCCTTTTGTTTATGTGCTGGAATTGGATCCCAGTTCTTTTATACTTATACAACAGTCACTTTACACACTGACCCATCTCTCTATGATTGGTTGATTATTCTGATGACTATGCTTTGCATCCTCATAGAAGTAGAGCTCATTCTGTGTGGCTCAAAATCTCCTGAATAAATAACATTATTAGGGAATCTATTATATCATTAGCCAAAGACTCATTGCAACAGACAAGCCGTTAGAATGTTGATAGATTAATCTCAGGAAATGATGGTAGAGGCAAGATTTATATTTTGCTAAAATTAAAAAAAATCTATATTTATAGTATTGTATATTAAAGCATAAATATCAGTATATCATTGTGACAGCTCAAAAGCATAGGAAAAGTTGACATAATAATTGCTCCTATGCATTTTGTTAAATAGCCAATAGTGTATGGCTTGTCATAACTGTCCATTGACATAGTCAATTTTAGAAGCCAAAGATTAATTGTAAATTTTCATATTTATTTGTATGTGTTACTAATTTGAAGTTTATTGACCATCTGAATATCTAGTGACACTAATTAGTTATAAAAGAGGAATATGGCTTTCATTTTGAACTTATAATAAACATATTAGGACTGAGATTCACATATTAAATCTAAATTTTAGCCTTTAATCTAAATTGAAATTTAGGTATTGATTTATACCAATGAGTTGCATGTATGTTATTTTAAAAAACAACCCTGTTGGCATAAATGAGAAGTACTAATTTACATATCATTTTGAAAGAAATAACCTTTCTTTTTAATTGTTTAGTTTCAGATATGCTTCCTAACTATACAGACAAGCAGTTTTGCACATTCATTTCAATCATCACGATAATAAGCATAAGGAGATAAAAGCTACCCTATTTTTTAGTCTGTATTGTTCAACCTGTACAAGTGTTTCAATTACCATATTTCTGAAAAAAAGTTTTATGTCTTAAAATACTAAGGTAATATATTCCTTTTCTTGTATTCAATTTTATTTTCTGTATTCAAACGAAGGTATCTGACAGCTGCCTTTGAAAGTGTTTTGTAGGTATTTGAAAAGAATAAAGTATAGGGTAGAAAGAAAAAAGTGAGAGAGAACACATTTGCTTCTGCCAGCCTATCATGTGATAAGAAGGAAGATATTTTTGCATATAATATGGTTGTAAGATAAAAATAACGTGGAACTGCAGAAGCCTCTCTATTATTCAAGGTTACATTTTAAAATCCACATGAAATTCAACATCCTGTACACATGTTTTCTAGCTTCTTATCAATAAAACATTTTGATTACTTCGAATATTAGGATTTCACAGCTAAAATATCAAGTAGGCTCCATCTTCTACAACATGGGTGTATAATAGGATCACATGTCAAACACAAGTGAGCTATGTTAAAAACCAAATAGCAAACAACATTTCAGGTTCAGAGTCACTAATGTTACTCTTTGCTGTTTGGAATGGAAACCTGTTTTCTTTCATGGATATTACCAAGAACATGTTGATTTGGAGTTATTATCTATAGTTGAGGGTTTTTGTCATTTTAGTGCTTGTTTTATTTGGTTTTATCTTTCATTGATTATCACTTGGTCTTAGCAAAGTTTAGGTATGTGTGTGTATATATGTATATGTTGAGACTCCCAAGGAGCCCAGCAGATGCCAGTCCCCTTCCCACAGCATGAACCCTATCTCTCTGCCAGTCTGCACATCCACCAGGGCAGATCTGCATGCTTCCCCTCTTAACACTCCACAGTCTACAGATTTCCCAGAAGATCTGCTGCAACCAAAGGACACAGGAGACAAGCCCAAGTTACAGACACCCAGGCCAGCTAACCTCAGAGGTAACCAGATGGAGTGAGGCAAGCATAAGATCATAAGCAACAGAAGCCAATATTCTTTGACACAATCAGAACCCAGCTCTCCCACAACAGCAAGCTCTGGATACTCCAATATTCCCATAGCTTTCTTAATTGTACCATTATTTATTTAATTGTTCAAATCCCAAATCTCTAAATTATTAATCTTTCTTCCAAATCAACTAGTGATTGAAAAAACACGTTACAGCAACTGCATGAATAGAATTTGATGTTCAATTTGATATGCTGTTTCTAACATGAATGATATTCTTGTGACATTGCTACACATTATTGAGAGTGCCACTTCATTGAACTATGGCTGCTTAAACATTATTGTTGATGTCTGGATGTAGATCATAACCTAGATTCTTCTATTCTAGGCATTTTCCAAGTGCTAGGCATAGTCATGCATATGTACTCATTCTAGGTTTTCTTGAAGTACAATAGTATCAAAAATGGATGAGATTTGAAGGGTGTGCAGATATCATAGAAGCAAACTTTAAAATTAAATTTGAAACAGTACAATGAGAATCCAATCCATCATACTGCAGTTAATAGAATCTAAAAGGATAAGCTTTTAGATATAAGATGTCTCACTACTTTTAAATAGTATGTATGCAATATTGAATAAGAAGTAAGAAGAAATAGAGGTTGCCCAATCTCAAAATAATGAATGATGGCATATAGTATGTTTTTCTTTAGTCTATTTTCACTAAGTTTTGGGTGATCCTGTCCTGGAAAGATGTGAACAAGCATCTTATCAGCCCTTATAGGGAATGATAATACACTAAAATAGGAAAACCAATAGGTATAATTGATAATCCAGTGCTTATTTTGATTGACCCCCAAATGCTTACATCAGCATAAAGTGCTAACACATCAAGGGCATGGACCTTATAAAAAGCTTTCTATGAAATCTCACCTTCTTTCACATATTCTCTGGCATCTCCACTGTGACTTGTAGTGGAGAGAAGTCTGATATGAGTATGTCTAATATTCCAGGTTAGGGTCCTATGAACCTTCCCTTATAATAGGTGATGTTACTAGCTCCACTATATTACTATAGATGTATGTATTACTGTACTATATGTACTATATATGTACTGTATTACTTTGGTTAGTTCATAGTTTAGCTATATAACCAAGGTAACCTATGCTCTAAAAAGAAGACAAGATGACCACAGAAGCCTTGTGAAAAAGTCACATGAAGCATAAAGGAAGAATATATTAATAAATGCTAAAAATGAGATAACAATGTCTTATGGAAAATTATGAGAAACTCATTCTAAGTAAATGCTCATTATTAAAGTTTAAGATAAGGAGAATTGAAAGCATACAAAGCTAGTTGACTGCATGGAGAACCAGTTAAACGTGCAGGGTCATCACAATACTAAAATCTATTCATTAATTATAGAGATATATTAATATATTACCTCACATAAAATTTAAAATGAATTTGTTTATAGTTACTGGAATAATTATCTTGTGTTAAGCCTACCTAATTTATGGCTATATGCCCATTGTAACTCATAGACTATTACAAAGGAGACAAAAAAATTACAATTATTTTAAATAAGTGTAATTACAAATAAGATACATAAACATAGAATGCACTATAGTCTGCATCAGTCCCATTTAATGTGTTCTTTGAATGTGTGTATCCTCCACATGTTTGTCTTTCATTTTTTAAAAATTATTTTATTTACATTCCGCATGTTGCCCTCTTTTCAGTACCCCTCCCACAGTTCCTCATCCCATTTCTTCTACCCCTTGCCTCTGAGAGGGAAGACCCCCCTCCACAATGCATCCCCCTTCCTTGGGGCCTCAAGTCTCTTGAGGAAAAAGCACATCTCTTGAGGCCAGACCAGGCAGTTCTTTATTATATATTTGTCTGGGGCCTAGAACTAGCCCATGTATGCTGCCTGGTTGGTAGCGCCATCTCTGGGAGCTCCTAGGGGTCCAGGTTAATTGAAATTGGTGGTATTCCTATGGGGTTGCACTCCCTACCAGCTTCTCCAATCCTTCCCCTAATTCAGTCATAGAGGTCCTTGACTTCAGTCTAATGGTTGGGTGTAAGTATCTGCATCTATCTCAGTTAGCTGCTGGAAGGGTTTCTCAAAGGACAACTATGCCAGGCTCCTGTCTGTAGCCACATCATAGCATCAGTGATAGTGTCAGGCCTTGGTGCTCTCGACTCTCTGCCCGACAAGATGGATCTCAAGTAGGATCAGTCACTGGACTGACTTTCCTTCAGTCTTTTCTCTATTTTTGTCCCTGTAGTTGTTTTAGACAGGAAAAATTCTGGGTCAGAAATGTTGACTGTGGGTTGGTAGCCATGTCTCTACATTTGAGACCCTGTCTATCTAGTGGAGGTGGTCCCTTCGAGTTTCCTTTCCCCACTGTTGGACATTATGATTAAAGTCATCCACACTGACTCCTGAGTGTCTCATCTCCCGGGTCTCTGGTACATTCTAGAGAGTTCCCCCACCTCCCACCGACAGAGGCAGGGCGTTTCTATTCTTTCTCCTGGCCATCTGGGCTTCTCTCCTGCCCTTAACCCAGTACCTGACCCTGTTCCCCTTTCCCCTTCCCCATCCCCTCTCACAAACAAGTTTTCCTTCCCTCTGCCTCCCTTGATTAGTTTTTCCCCTTCTAAGTGGCATTGAAGCATCCTCACTTGGGCCATTCTGCATATTAAACTTCTTAAGTTCAGTGGGTTATATGCTAGTTATTCTATGCTTTTTTGCTAATATCTACTTATCAGTGAGTATACCATGAATGTCCTTTTGGGTCTTCACTCAGGATGATATTTTCTAGTTCCATTCATTTGCCTGCAAAATTTAGGATGTCCTTAGTTTTAATAGCTGAATAGTATTGCATGGTGTAAATGTACCACATTTTCTTTCTCCATTGTTTGGTTTCCAGCTTCTGGTTATTAAAAGTAAGGCTGCTATGTACATGTCCTTGTAGTATGGTGGGGCATATATTGGATATATGCCCAGGAGTGGTATAGCTGTGCCTTCAGGTAGAACTATTTCCAATTTTCTGAGGAAATGGGAGATTGATTTTCAGAGTGGTTGTACCAGTTTGCAATCCCACCAGCAATAGAGGAGTGTTCCTCTTTCTCCCTGTCCTTGCCAGTATCTGCTGTTGCTTGAGTTTTTGATCTTAGTCATTCTGATTGGTGTAAGGAGGGATCTCAGGGTCATTTTAAATTGCACTTCTCTGATGACTAAGGATGTTGAACATGTCTTTAAGTACTTCTCGGCCACTCGAGATTTTTCTGTTGAGAATTCTGTTTAGCCCTGTACCCCATTTGTGTGTGTGTGTGTGTGTGTGTGTGTGTGTGTGTGTGTGTGTGATATCTCAAACAACAACCAGGCAGTGTACACCATTTTAATTTTTTTTTTTTTTTTGGTCTTTTGGAGGTTAAATCTTGAGTTCTTTATATATATTGGATATTAACCTTCTACTGGATGTAGGGTTAATGAAGATTGTTTTCCCCAATCTGTAGATTACCTATTTGTCCTACTGATGTTGTCTTTTGCCTTACAGAAGCTTTTCAGTTTTATGAGGTCCCATTTATCAATTCTTGATCTTAGAGCGTGAGCCATTTTGATCTGTTCAGGAAATTTTCCCATGCCAATGAGCTCCAGGCTCTTTTCTACTTTCTCTTCTATTAGATTCAGTGTATTTGGTTTTAAGTTGAAGTACTTGATACACTTGGACTTGAGCTTTATGCTAGTTGATAAATATGAATCTATTTTATTCTTATACACATAGACTGCCTGTTACACAAGCACCATTAATTGAATATGCTTTCTTTGTTCCACTGAGTTTTTGCCTTCTTTGTCAAAGATCAAGTGTCCAATGGTATGTGAGTTTATTTCTGGGTCTTCAATCCTCTTCCATTGATTGATCTGTCAGTCTATGTACCAACACCATGCAGGTTTTATCATTATTGTTTGTAGTACAACTTAAGGTCCGGGATAGTGGTTCCCCCCAGAATATCTTTTATGGTTGAGAATTGTTTTGGCTATCCTGGATATTTTCTTTTTCCATATGAAGTTGAGAATTGTTCTTTCCATGTCTGTGAAGAATTTGTGTTGCAATTCTGAGGGAGATTGCACTGAATATATTTTATATTGCAATCATACCTTCTATAATGATGCATAGAGAAGGCAGGGCTGTTGGAAGATGATTAAGGTAGAGGGTAAAATGGAATTGGTATCCTTATAAAAGACATGTCAATGATACCATTGAACATCACTTTATGCAAATATATAGTGAAAAATCATCACTGGATACAAATATGCTTGTATCTTGCTCCCTATGACTGTTACAAATAATTTTATTTTGTTGATAAAAACATATTTTCATGATATTTTGATAGTAACCTAAAACTAATAATAAAATAAATTCTATAAATAATATGGTTTCATCAAAAAGAATCAACAATTCATGTGTAAGTTAACAAGTTTGAATAAAAATAGAACTAATTAAATTATCAACATGACATATTACTGACAACATTGTCTGTACTTCCAAAAGTCCAGGAAAATATGCATATTTTATGTTAAATTAAAATTATTTAAAGTATATTTGCCTTCCATAACCTAAGGCCAAAGAATCATTTGAGATGATGAAAATAAAAACCTTAATATCTCAGGCAATATAGTGAGAGAAACATGAATGGCAAGATTGTCTCTGATATTTAAATGTTTGGGTCACAGGGAAACCTGCTTGGTAAAAAACTAATAATGATAAATTTTTGTTTCAAGAATTAAGATTTTAATCAAACTTTCTTATTATATGTCTGTAACAGAAAATGTTATTATTGTATAATTATTTCTACATAAACATAATACAAAATAATACTAGCATATATAATGCTCAAAAATAGTATCCCTTCATATTGCTTTTATATTAATACCAATAAATCTAAGAAACTGGAAAGGATTAAAAATTAATAGCTCTAAACTGAATTACATAGCTCACACTATAACCTGATATAACTGAATAGTTCATAACTATTACTGTGTTGTACTAATTAATGACTTCAGAAACAAAGAATTTTAAAGGAGTTAAAACATTTAATGAAAACATTATTTACTTGTTTTAATATTCCTATTATGTTAATGTTCTGTGGGCATGTTTCTTTAAGAAAATAATTATCATTGCACCTCAGGACTCATAGTTTAGCTATCTCTGTGAGGTATCAAGAACAAAAGCCTAAAGTCCTATTTATGTGAAAAAGTCCTTCAACCAAATGTACAAACAAATAAAAACTCATGCATATTCAATCTTCTTCTCTAGGCAGTAGCAAACATCCCACTTTTAGAATATTTAATTTACAGAGCACAGATGTGATTCCAAGTCAGAAAAAACATTGTTTGCTTGGATTACAACTTCTCATGATCAAGAAATGTGTTAGAGTCATACTGTGCCTTTTTGTCTTAGCATTATGAATAGGATGGAGGACATAATAGAAACTATGTACCAAAAGATTAAATTACCTTGAGGATGACAGTCAGTCTATTACCATACTTGCTATCAAATGTTTTATAAGCTACTTAAAATGTAGATGTTAGGATTTTTATGTTATAGATGTGAGTGATTTGGGAATTAATAAAATGAAATTTTGAGTTACTTATATTCTTTTATATATAAAATAACAAGTATATTCTATAGGATGTGTGTGTTTGTATGTGTGTGTTCTAAAGTAGTAAAATAGTAAATAATAGTAAAATAGTAAAAAATAACATCAAGAAATTTGCAGACAAATGTATATTACCATAAAATTAAAATCATCCTCAGTGAGGTAACCCAGATCCAGAAAGATAAACTTATGTACTCACTTATAAGTGTATATTAGTTGTCACTCTATTCTACTTATTGCAGGCAGGAGAATTATCCCTATCCTTCACCAGCAGCAACTCTTGAGAGAGCAGTTCCTGTACTTCATCTGGACAGCACAATAGAATTAGCCATCATGGTATGGTTGTGCTGAGCTACCCTAAGAGCATGGAAGCAGGAGAGCTGGCTCTGTCTCTTGCCAGCTGAGGCATTGAATAAGCTAGCTGGGGCAGTGTTGGAGATCTCACCCTTGTGGTGTGGGTGCAGGAGAGCTGTTGGGCTGACCAACTCAGCTACCACCCAGTCTCAGATACAGGGCTTTGAGTTGACACACCTCAACATCTACCCTGTTTATGAACTACTAGACCACATGACAAGGCTAAATCTATAGATCCACAGCTTCAGGAGTTTCACGACACAGGAATATTTGAATAGAGTCCTGGTGAGGTTTGAACACTGATAGTGTAGCAGAAGCCAGTATCTCAAACCAAACCAATGACTTATTACAATGAATGTTTGTTAATAAAGAAGTGTGAACAAAAGTGTATACTGCAGGACACACGGTAGCACATTACAGTTTCCAAATGATGTTTTACCTTTTTTCTTTGGTGGAAAAGATTGCAAGGACAGAAGGCAGGTACAAAGGAATGGAGAAATGAATAGGATTGGGGTGCATGATGTTAAATTCACAAAGAATCAATAATAATTTAAATAAACAAATAAATAGATAAATATTCTAGGCAAACTCTTCTTCACTGTTGGTGTGATGAATGTGATGTTTATAGACATTAGTGTGAAAGTTTTTTTATAGATCAGTAATAGGTTAGGTATCATATGATACATTTCTAGAACTTTTGAGAAGATTCCCAAAAACTTCTGTATCCTATTATATAGATACCTAAATAAATTCATATTCATCACTGCTCTTTACAGGAATAAGAAACAGCTCTGACAGTTATGAACTTAAGAATTGATAACAAATTGTGGTATATTTACAGAATATGAATCAACTATTAAGAGAAGCAAAATTATGAAATGTACTTGCAAATAACTGGAGCTGCGTACAATTATTTTGAGTGAGGAATCTCAGAACCAGAAAGACAAAGTTTACATGTTTTCTCTCACTTGTGTATATAAGCTTTGAATCATTAAATATGTGTGTTTCATTTGGAATCAAGTAAAGTTGTTTCTCAGATATAGGAGTCTTCTGACAGAATTTTAGGGGTCACTTATATATACTGTTATCTGTGAATAGCAATACTTTCTACCTTTCCAATTTGTGTTCACTTAACTTCTAAGTACTATACTGCATAGTATATACTGCTTGTAAGTACTATACTAAATAAATGTGGAGATTGTGAACAGCCTTATCTTGTTCCTTATTTGAGTGAAATTGCTTTGAATTTCTCACCTTTTAATTTGGTGTTGGCTATTGGCTTGCTATAAATTGACTTTATTATGTTTAGATCTTTCTCTTGTTTTACTACTCTCTCCAAGACTTTTCTCATGAAGAGATGGTAGATTTTTTCAAAGTCCTCAGTATCTAATCAGATGATCATCCAGCTTTTTTTGCTCATTTTCTTTATATGATAGACTATATTGACAGATGTATCTTTGTATATTAAACCATCCTTGCATCTCTGGGATGAAGCCTACTTGGTCATGATGGGTGATCTTTTTGGCATTTTCTTTTTATTTGATTGGCAATTATTTTATTACGTACTTTTGCACCAATGTCCATGAGGGAAATTGGTGTACAGTTCTCTTTCATTGTCCAGTCTTTTTGTGGTTTGGGAATCACGATGACTGTGGCCTCCTAAAATGGATTTTGTCCTCTTCTATTTCTGTTTTGTGGAGTAATTTGAGAAGTATTGTCATTGTCTCTTCTTTTCAAAGCCTGGTAAATTCTGCAGTTTAACAATTTGGTCTTGTGCCTTTTTGATTGGGAAACTTTTAGTGGCTGCTTCTATATTCTTAGTGGTTATTGATCTATTTAAAATTTTATCTGATCTTGATAACTTTGGGAAGTGGAATCTAATAAGAAAATTGAACATTCCTTTTAGATTTTTCAATTTTCTAGTGTACATGTTTTTGAAGTATGATCTAATGATCATACTTTAAATTTCCTTAGTGTCTCACATTATGTTGTCATTTTATTTTGCTTTTGTAAATTTGGACATTTTCTCTGCCTTTAATTAGTTGGATGGGGAATTTTCTATCTTGCTGATTTTCTCAAAGAACCAACTCTTTGTTTCATAAATTATTTGTATTGTTTTTTGTTTGTTTGTTTTTACTTTACTGATTTCAGCCATCAGTTTAGTTATTTTCTTCTGTCTATTTCTCTTGGGTATGTTTGCTTCTTTGTGTTCCAAAACATTCAGGTGTGATGTTAGTTTGCTAGTATGAAATCTTATTTCTTTATGAATGCACTTAATGCTATGAGCTTTTTTCTTAGTACTGCTTTCACTGTTTCGTAAGTTTGGGTATGTTGTAAATTAATTTTCATTGAAATATGGGAAAATTTTAATTGTCTTCTTAATTTTGCCTTGAGCCAGTAGTCATTTAACATAGAGTTATTTACTTTCCATGAGTTTTTAGGTGTTCTGTTTTTAATGTTGTTGTAAATTCCAGCTTTAATACATGATGGTCTAATAGGATACAATGAGTTATTTCTATTTTCTTATATCTTGGAGTCTTGGTTTCTGACTGAGTATGAGGCCAATTTTGGAGAAAGGTTAATGAGGTGCTGAGAAGACAATAGTTTCTTTTTTCTGTTTTGGTAAAATTTTCTATAGATTTCTGCTAGGTCCTTTTGAGTTATAATGTCCATTAGCTCCATTATTTCTCTGTTTAGTTTTGTCTGGGTGACTTGTTCATTTTGAGAGTTAGGTATTGAAGTCTCTCACTACTAAGGTATGAGGTTAGATATGTGATTTAGGCTTTAGTGATATTTCTTTTACAAATGTGGGTGGCCTTGAGTTTCAGGCATAGATGTTCCCAATTGATTTTGTTTTCCTTTGAAGAGTATGAAGAGTCCTTCCTTGTCTCTTTTGATTAATTTTGGCTGAAAGTCTATTTGTTAGGAATTAGAATGGCTAAACCAGCTTGCTTACAGGGTCCATTTGTTTGGAAAAAATGTTTTTTTCTAATACTTTACACGAAGACCATGTCTCTCCTTTTGTTTTTTAAGTTTAGGTATGTTTATTATATTCAGCAGATCCCGAATTTTACATCCACTCTACTAGCCTGTGTCTTTAAGTTAGGTAATCAAGTACATTAATACTGAGATAAATTAATAAAAATTCTTGTTAATTCCTATTATTTTGGTGGTGGTGGTGTTCGTGTGTGTGTGTGTGTGTGTGTGTGTGTGTGTGTGTCCCTTCTTTTTTTTTCTGGTATAAGATTATTTATTTTTGTGTTTTCATAGGAGTAGTTAGCCTTCTCGGCTTGAAGTTTTCTTCTAGTACCTTCAGTAAGACCAGGTTTTGGATAGATACTGTTTAAATTTAAATTTGTCATGGAATATCTTGTTATATCTATGTATGGTGATTTAAAGTTTTGCTGGGTATAGTCATCTTGGCCTCTGTAATCTATATGTCCAAGCCCTTCTTGCTTTTTGTTTCCATTGAGAAGGTGGATTTAGCTCTAATAGATCTGCCTTTTTATGTTACCTCCACCTTTTGCCTTGCAGACTTAAATGTTCTTTCCTTCTTTTGTACATTTTGTGTTTGATTATTGTATGGCACATGGCTTCTTTTCTGATCCATTCCATCTGGTGTTCTGTAAGAGCCTTGTGCCTTTAGAGTCATGTACTTCTTAAGGTTAGGAAAATTTTATTCTATGATTTTGTTTAAAATATTATGTGGGTCTTGGAGCTGCAATTTCCCTTCTTCTTTTCTAATTATTGTTATAGTTTTGTCGTTTCATAGTGTCCCAGATCTCCTGGACAATTTGTTTCAGGGAGTTTTTAGATTTAATATAGTATTGGCAGATTTATCAATTTCTTTTCCTGTATCTTCTGTCTGAGATTCACTCTTCCATTTTTTGTATCTATTGGGGATGTTTATATCTGTAGTTCCTGCTCCCTTCGTTAGATTTTCCATCTCCAGGATTCCCTCAGTTTGTGTTTTCTTTATTGCTTCTATTTCCATTTTCAGGTCTTTAACAGTTTTTTTCATTTTTCACCTGTTTGTATTTTCCTGGATTTCTTTAAGTCTATTTCCCTATAAAGGACCTCTATCACCTTTATAAGAATTTTTAAAAATGATTTTCTTATACATCTCATGTGTTGGATTATTTAGGCCCTGTTGTACTAAGACAGCTGGGCTCTGATGGTGCTTTACTTCCATGATTGTTACTAATTGTGTTCTTATGCTGGCCTCTAGGCATCTGAATTTGGAGTAATTATAAATTTAGGTGCAGTTTTCAGAGCTTACTTTTGTTAGATGGATGTTTTCTCCCTTGGTTTCTGTTTCCTCACCCATCTTCTGGTCTGAGTGGCCTGTAGTTCTGGTGACTGGTAATCATCAGGTCTAGTAAGGTCTCTTTGCTGAGGTTTTGGTGGCCTGTGTGAGCTCTAGGGTTTTGGGAATTGGGAAATTGTTGTGACTTCTGGGGTTCCTGGTACTGGTGTGGCATCTAGTAGTGGCTTCTAGTGTCCTGGGTGCTGCTGTGACTCCTTGGTTCTGGATACTGTTGTGGAGCAGGGCACTTCTGCAAGAGTTATGGTCCAAGATACAGAGAGGCTGGGCAGGCTCTGAGGAGTGCTATAGGGCAGTGGGCAAGATCTTACCTGGGGTTCTGGGTTTATCTGGGAGTTTCTGCCACAGTTGTTGCTATTATCACTTTCTATTTCAAACATCATGACCTTAGTACTTTTCTATTTCTTAAACTTATATGGAAAACAATCATAATTTGAAAATTTTAAAAGGTAATATTTTGAGTATTTTTGACATTATTACTGAAAATTTTGACCATTTTTATATTGTCATATACTTCTAGAAGTCTATATAATTAAATAGGGAGGAATATTAAAGTACAAGTAACTTAAGAATGTTGGCACATATGTGTAGTCATACACCTAAGAAGTTTGCACAGGAGGGTTACAAGTTTGAGATTATGAATGAATACATAGTGAGTTCCAAGACAGCTTGGAAAGGATATCAAGAACCTGACTTCAAAAAAAAGAAAAAGCATTAACAAAAAATTAGTTCAGTTTTTGTTCTTAAATTTGTTGCATAGGAAATAAATTATACATTACTTAGTATACCAATAAAGTAGCATAAAATGTTATGAAAAGCTGATAGAATTTCTTATGAAAGACAATTGTACATGATTTCACTGGAAAATTCACAGTTGTGCATCTATGTTTCTGCGAGGAGTTTTAAAAGGATTTAATAAATTTAAAATTTAAATTTAATACATTTAATAAAATAAATAAATTTAATAAATAAAATAAATTAATAAAATTTAAAATTAATACATTTAAAAACATTTAATAAATGTTTAAGTCAATGGTTATTTGTGCATAATATAGGAATTTTCAGGTATGCATTTTAGGCTACCTACCTTTAGCCCAATAGTCCTCCAACAGTGCAGGGCAAAAAAGCATGATAGAGTCTTACCTGTTCTCCTGCTTCTACAGAGGTTGAAAATCTACCTGTCAGTGTAGATTATATGTGGCTGTGTATATAGAAGAAAGACTAGGGGGCTAAATGAGTCCTAAAACAGGGCTTAAGATTTGTGTGCACTTTTTTGTGTGATCAGTGTTTCATTGTTGTTGTTCGTTTTACAAAATTATATCATCTTGCTTTCTTGATTAAAGCTACAACTTACCAAACATGTAACACCTTTTCTCTTCTACTTAAATGTCAGTGTTTTGACTTAGTGCCTGGTACCAAGTATGTCATTAGATTTTAACTACTATTAAAAATGCAAATTGCATAGAATTGACATTTTCTTTGTTATATTACTCAAGCCATATTTACTTTGTGTTAATATCAGTTGAATTTGTAAGCTTCAGAAAGCCAATAATGTCTTCTTTTAGGTTTACAGCATCAGCACATTTTTTGTGAGTTATGAGTGAAAGTCAAAAGATAAAGCTGGCTTTTGATTTCTATAGAATTTTTTGACAAACATAAAAGTGATCTGAAGCCTTTATGCATACAGGCAAGCACAGTTGAAAGACTTTCAATGCATCAAGTTTGCATCTTTAAAAATTTAGTAATGCCTTATGAAAGAAATTGCCTTTCCCCAGCTTTGTTATCTGTTTCTTTGAATTTCAGGATATATTTGTAAATCAAATTGTGTTTAGTAAGATACTGCTCAATCCATAATCTTGAAGCTTTAAGAACTATTGTTCAGCATAGGCACATGTTGGTTTGAAGTAGAGAAAATGATTGAAATAGCATTCCAAGCTTTCAGGGCAATATTGGAAATACAATTTTGTAGAAATAACAGTCTGGTCTGGTGCATATTTTTTAAAATTATGGGAAAATCAATCTCACAGTTGTTTATTGAATTTTGTATGTGCTACTACAATACAAGAACTTAAAAGGCAAACAGGAGATGTAAAGCAAGAGTACAGAAAATAAAAGCAAGTTTTCAACTATTTAGATATCACATATGTAAACAAATAAATTTGGATGATATATTATTAACTACCACAATGAAGAATACATATACTTAAAGTACATACAAATGAGTCTCTAAAATTTCTCAAGGTTGTTAATGACAAATTTATTAGCTAAAATTGAGATGAGTTCTAGAGATGTCGAATGAGTCTGATAGTATTCCTTATTATTGGTTACTTTAGGCTCCTGATAAACTTACGATTCTGAAAGAATAAGAGAATGGTTCTCCGAGTACCTTCTTGCAGAGGCTGTAGCCTCATCTATCTAATTAGGACATATGTAGGTCTCCCTTTAAACTACTGAAGTATAACTTAGATGCTAAATGGAGAAAGAGGTATGATTTATTTCTTTTTACCTCATTGTACCCTTTGTCATTCTTCTCATGCCATTAAACAAAGCCTGTCTTTCAGATCTTTCTGCTCCATGTAGCACTGTTGAAATGGTATTCTTGTCCATTGACATTTTCATTGATTCAACATTTTTTTATAGATCAGCTATACTTAGTTCAAGCCCTTATATTTACTATTTCCAACCATAATAACTTAAGCTGAACAGTCAAATATAGCTGCTTTTATCATTACAATAGCATTCTTAAAAGTCTAAGAAGACTGATTTTAGGAGAAGGTAACTTATTCCATCACTTATTTCTACTATCTACCTACAATGTCCTTCTATTATTTAGAAAGATGAGTTTTGTGTTTAAGGTTTGCTGGCAAAACAACCCTTTATGGCACATGTGAGAATAGAACAGAAAATTTGTAATGAAGAATCCATACATCTAAAACCATAAGTGCTCTAGCTAGGATATTAATATTGTCAAACAGACATAAATAAAAGGGAGAAAGATGAAGATACTGAAAAACAAAAAACGTGTTCCTAGCAGAATGTCCCTGGGTGATCCTCTCAAAGAAAGGCATGCAAGGTAGGTGGGTGGTGGACTCTATCTGAAACAGAGTGCCCCCTCTTGTGCAAGACTCAGACAATGAGGAAAGAATGCTTACATCTGCCTGATATCTCACCCGGTGGCACACAAGCAAATTTAGTAGCCAAGAACTATGAGCAATGGCTCTCAAGCTGCATGGAAAACACCGTGTTAAAATATTTGTCAGCATTCATTTAGCAAAATGTGCAGGCTGAGTGACAAGAAAAATTGACAAACCATTCTCACCAAACAATATAATTATCTATGGTAAGACATAAATTTATGGGAGAAAGTTCATATACTATGACTAAATGAATTGTGAAATGAAGAAGCATGTAAGCATAAGGGAATATAATGGGATCTGAGGCATTAAGAAATAAAAACTGTCCAAGAAAGACTTAGGTATTTTAATACCTAATTAAAAAGAATAGTATTTCTGCTTTAAAAATGAATAAAAGAGAAACTCAATATATCTAGAATATAAACAGAGTTCTCATGTGTCATTTTATGAGAAAATAAACACACTTTCAATAACTGAATAGCTATGTTAAATATTTGAAAGGTTACTAAGCAGAAAAAAAGGGGCATTCTTAGAAGACAAAGAATTGGAAAGGGATTTAAAGAATATAAATTTATCTCAAATTTCATGAAGAAATCAGGATTCTCATTTATAATCAATATAATTGATATTGTTTAAAAGGGGAAAGAGTAATGGAACATACACAGTCTCTAAAAAAGTTGTGTTGAAGAATGGGCTCAGAACACCAGCAGGAATAGATGAAGACAGAACAGCATGAAACAGCCTGACAGTTCCTGCCATGCATCTCTCAGGCCAGACATAGCAAGGAACCTGCAGCTCTGATCCTTCCATCATGGTGGCAGTTCAAAACTGTTTCT
Source organism: Rhynchomys soricoides (assembly GCA_019843965.1). Classification (NCBI taxonomy): domain Eukaryota; kingdom Metazoa; phylum Chordata; class Mammalia; order Rodentia; family Muridae; genus Rhynchomys; species Rhynchomys soricoides. Next base: position 1,034,284 of record JADRCH010000252.1, on the reverse strand, counting down.
GAAACTTTGGAAAGGCCTTACTCAAAAGCTAGAGATCTGTAGATAATGCTATCCAACTTCCCAAGTTAACATGAAGCATGTGTTTGTCCTTCAGCAATATACAATACAGAGAGTTTCTTTCAAGTTTATCTTGAATTATATATTTAAAAATATTTCCTTAAGGTTGACTTGATGGCTCATGCCTGTAATCCCAACATCTTGGAAGCATGAGATAGTGAGATATGAAAATTGCCAGAGAATCCACACTAGTCTATACTCTGTAGTAAGTTGTGGGCCTTAACTCTATTGTGAAACCCTTCCTACTTAATATAATGCCAAATTAATTAAGGCAAAAAGAAAGGTGATTTTTATGGGAGAATGATCTCGGTTGCTTGGATTTAGAACAACCCCTGTAACTTAACATTAGCCAATGACCTCATAAAAATGTGATTAATGAAGTCAACCAACTGCTTATGTTTATCTTAAATAATAAGTAAGACTGTTGAGAATAGGTATTTTCAAATCATATCAAACCAGAGAAATAGTCTTCTACAGTAGCATAGACTTCCATATTTGTGTTACCAACCAGTCATGACTTTTTAATTAATCTTACTCAATTTCAAAATTGAAATGACTTTTAACCAAGAATAAAACAAATTCAAAATATGTACTCAAATGAAAAAAAGTAAGATGTAATCCTGGAGCCTGAAATTTCTAAAAATCAAGTTATATGCATCTTTTTAAATTTCTAGAAAAGTAGTCCATGCTTGGGGTTCTTTAAAACAGAAAAGTTTATGCTTCACCATTTAAACCTTATTAAGTGTTACATCTATAAGATACAACTTTACATGTAACACCATAACATATGTAAAAATCACTTTAAATGCTGTGGATTTTTTATATCTCAAATCATGCCTTCTGCTTTAATATTTCTCAACCCTTATGTCAATTCCCATTCTTGCAATATACATTCTTATGAATCCAGTTTTCACATGCAAATCTGTGGAAATCATTATTCCAAATTCTCTAGAATGTAACTTTTAATAATTATAACTAAAAGAATGTCATACTATAGGATTTACCAAAAAAAAAAAATCAGTATATGTTGTCTCAAACTAGAGAGAAAATGACTTGTCTACATTGGTCAAATGTTTTGATCAAGTAAAACCACTGTGAATAAGAGCTTATTACATTTCCATATTTTTCCCTACATTAATGTCATTTTAGACTAAAAAATATAAAAAACTTAAGAACTCACTATTTCAAAAGTTAAATAATTAAATCTACTTGTAGAGTTATAACCATTTACTTTTCAATCATATTTGAACTGTGTATAATTGTACATTAAATAAAACACTACAGACATTTTTTTTAAAACTGAGTAATTTGAAGGATGCAAAGTTAAAACTCAGCATCTAACTGCATTAAATAACTGTTAAGAGTCTACAAAGAAATGCAAGAGCATAGCAAGTCTTGACACTTGCTTTGATTTAAATTTGAGTCACCAATGTCTGTGGCTTCTTTCAATGTACAGTCTACTATTAATGACAAGATGATACCCTACCTGGGTTCCCAAACTGACTCTGCATTTCTTTTGACTATTGTTTTAGGTTTATTTTTTCTCTCTCTCTCTCAAGTGAAACAATTTTTCCTAAATATCACTGCTATGATTTCCCCCTTCATATGCCAGTCAAGTCCTCATGAATTAGACAGGATCAGCCAGAACTTGATCTGCTAAGGTTATTAATTACTCTCCCATAATATCTAAAAGCAAATTCTCTTCTGTGAATCTCTACTGCTTTATTATTTTTTATGTTTCTTTTAATAATGAATATCTTTAGATTATAGGCATTCATAAACTGACCCCATGAAAAATGTCTTTATTACTATTAATATCTAGCTCTAGTTCTCATAATCAGTGCTCTGTGTGTGTGTGTGCGTGTGCGCGTGCATGTGTGCACACGCGTGCTGTGGTGTTTACTCACATGTACTTCTATGAAATTGTATTGGAGCCCAGAAATCAACCTGTGTATCATTCCTAAGGCACTAAAGTATCTCTTCTATCATTGTTGTTGTTTGATTTTGCTTCTTTTCTTTTAGAAAAGATCTTCATTCCTCACATAGACTCACAGCAATCCCCATGTCTATCTGAATCTGCCACTCCAGCAGTGAGATTACAAGTTCTTATTAACTCTATGCAGGGATTTTTTACATGGGTGTTTTACAGTATGCTCATAGCCGAACTTAGTCATGGCACAATTATACCAAATTAACCCATGATCTGAAACAGCTAAAAGTACCAGGTATGTAGAAATCTAAAATAGAGTGGCAGTTACCGAAAGTTAGTAGGGAATGAAAACTGGAACTTCTTTCATGTACACAGAGACTACATTTTGCAAAATGAGATAGATCTAGAAAATATATAAAGTATGAATCTACTCTACACAACTGTAGACTGTTAAGATTGTGATTCATAGATCATTTTAATTTACCAAGGTAGCCATGCAAATTAAGAAGGTACTGTTAACAATCCATCTAAGATATTACCATTTTACTTAGAGATAACTCTTTAAATGTCTTTCAGTTTGTTTATTTGTGTAATTTTAAAGGGAGTAGAAAATTCTCAATAAAATACTTCCATCAATATCAAATAGACATGTTCCTGGAGATACAGGGATGGTTCAACATTTGAAAATCACTCAATGTAATCCAATATAGAATCAAATTTTAAGATGATCTAATGTCATCATGTGATGATATTAGATGCAGAAGAGGCTTCTGTCAAAATCCAACAGCTCTTCATAAAAAAGCTCTGAAGAGATTGAGATTATCCCCCAATATAATAAAGTCAGTTTACAAAAATTACATAGCCAACATTAACTTAAATAGAGAAAAACTAAATGAAATTCCACTAACGTCAGGAACAAGGCCAAGATGTTCATTCTCTCCATGCCTAGTCATTAAAGTACTTGAAGTCTTAGAGAATCAAATAAAGTAACTGAAGGAGATCAAGGGAATACAAACTGAAAATGGAGGAGTCAACTTATCTTTATTTGAAGATGATATAATAGTAAACTTAAGTGTTCCTAAAAATTCCACTTGGAAACTCCTACAGCTTATAAACACTAGCAGCAAAGAAGCATGATAAAAAAGTAAACGCTCAAAAATCATAGCTTCCCTATATACAAATGGCAAACAGACAGTAAAAGAAATCAGCAAAACAAAACTTCTCACAAGTCTTAAAAAGAAAAAGATGGGATCTTGAAGTAACTCTAACCAGTCAAGTGGAAAACTCCTATTATGAAAACTGCAAGAAATTGAATAAAGAAACAGAAGAAGATATCTGAAGTTTGAAAGATAGCCCATGATCTTAGGTCAGTAGGACTAATATAAAAATGACTGTTCTACCAGATAGCAATCTACAGACTCAATGCAATCCCCCTCAAAATGCAATCTTGAAAAGAAAATGTTCAACTTCATATAGAAACAAAATACCCAGGATAGCTTTTTCTTTTTAAAAAAAAAAAAACTTGAATAATAGAACTGCTTTACGAACCACTATTCTAAAACTGACATTGTACTAAAGTGCTATAGTAATAAAATGAGCAAGGTATTGGCACACAAAAAAAAGTAGATTAGTGGAATCAAATTGAAGTCCCAGATATAAAACCATACCCCTATGGATACATGAGTTTTTGGTAAAGAGGCAAAAATATGCACTGGACAAAATAACTGGTGCTAGCCAATGGCTATATGTATAAGAATCAAAATAGATCTATACTAATTACTCTTCATAAAACTCAACTTTAAATTGATTAAAACCATCAAGATAATATTGTATACACTGATCCTGATAGAAGAGAAAGATGGGAATAGCCTTGATCTCATTGGCATAGGGGAAAAAAAGCCTGTCTGAATAGAAAACTATTAGCACAGGCACTAACACCAACAGTTAGTAAGTTGAACCTCATGAAACTGTAAAAGATACTAGGGAAAGGTCATCATTCAGAAAATGGCAGCCTATAGAAAGGGCAAAGATTTTTTTCCAACAGCACACCTGATAGACTAATATCAAATATATATAAAGCACTCCAAATCTGGACAACAGCTAAATAAAAAATTCAAATTAATAATAAGAGCTTCTACACAGAGATTTCTCAAAAGAGGAAACTTAAATGGTTAACACTTCAAAGAAATGCTCAGCATCTTTAGTCATCAGGGAACTGCAAATAAAGAACAACTTCAAAACACACCCATCAGAATAGGTAAAAACATTAAAATATATGACAACTTATGCTGGCCACAATGTAAAGTAAACAGAGAACACATTCATTCCTAGCAGGACTGCAAACTTGCAAAGTAACTATGGAGATCAGTATTACAATCTCTTGGAAAGTTGTTAATCAATCTATCTCAAGATATATCTATAACCTTCTTGGGAATATACACAAAGAACATTCCATCCTAGCACAAAGACACTTGCTCTATCACTTGCAATATTTGTAATAGTAAAAACTGGAAATAAAGTAGATTTCCCAAGGCAGAAGAAAGGATATAGATAATGTTGCATATTTATAAAATGGAGTGTTACTCAGCTGTTAAAAGCAATGAAATCTTAAAACCAACAGTTAAATGGGAGGATAATTTAAGGAAAGAAAAAAGTCATCTGAATGAGGGTAATACTGACCCATACAAATATGGCATGTATTTATTTATATATTGATATTGCATTTTAAGTCAATGGTAAGCAAACTACAATCTGTAGAACCATGGGCGATTCAGGGTTTAAGTATAGAACAAGGGGCTATGGAAGGCAGCTATGTCTCCCTAGGAAATGGAAATAAAATAGTTATGGATAGGCCATGCAGGAGAGCAGGAGTACAAGAATGGAAGGATCATGCCTGGAGATGTAGGAAAATGAGTGAAAAGGGAGAAAATATGAGGAAGCACAGCTAAAAATCAAGTGCCATTTGAGAGGTGAAATGGGAATTTAATGTTTCCTAAACCTTCCTAAGTCTAAGCTTCTTAAAATATAAATTTATGGTAAGTTTTCAAATAATGAGGAGAGAGAAAGTCTCAACTGGATATCTCTTGGCACCAATTGAAGATTTCTGGTTTTTCTACTTATGTTATTGGCCAAATGGATCTCATTGGAGCTCTTAAACCAACAAGGCTGTTGTCAAGTCTGTAGGTTACTCTGAACAAAGAGAGAGAAGAACCTAAGGGTGAAGACAATACCTATACAAGTCAGTGAACATGAAAAACTCAAGCTGGTATCTACATGGAGCCTTCTCCTCTATGAAATAGTCTTCTTGGTACTGGAAAATACTGTGCATGCTACCAAAGGAGAAACCTAATACCAAGACCCCCAAAACTGATACAAACTCATCAATTTAAAATGACTTCCTGTCACCAAGATAACATAATAGTCTTAAGGATGGACCACAAGCTTGGCAGTAGATTACCAACAAAAAAATAAACCCAACAGCAAAAGTTTGTGCAGATATAAAGTAAAAATAAATTTTACTTTCAAATATTAATTGTTCTAAATGCAAGATTAGACTTGTGTGATTCAGAGATTCAACTAAGGTGTGGATAACTCAATCATCAAAACTAATTTTTATTTATGCCATTTCATTGTAAGATGTGAAAAACTCTATTTCTTTGAGATACCAAATTACGCACATCCAGCTGTCCTCAACACCATGATTCATGGTTTTTCTCACGGAAAATATGAAGGTGCATTTTCATGATAAATCTTAGTCATAAGCATTGTAACATACCTTATTAAGCTAACATACTAAAATCTTTAGACTTAGACATATACATGTCAAAATAACTATACTATATTAAAACACACATTTAGTAACTTTAGTGGCATCAAAAGTCAAATACTACATCAGTTGGTAAAGTGCTTGCCTGGCAAACCTAAGAACCTGAGTCCTACCTCCAAAATTCATATGACAATGCCAGTACTATGGAATGATAATAATCCCATGGCTGAGGAGTTGGCCAAAGAAAGAACCACAGGACTCACTTGTCAGGTAACCTATGTTGATCTTCAAGCCAGTGAGAAATACTGTTCAAAGGACAGGTGTAGCATTTCTGAAATTATGTACATGGTGGTCATTTGTCTTCACAATGTATTCCCCACATATACAAAAATGCACATGAAAATGTAAACACTAGACACATGCATAAATAAAAATGATTCCAAATAGATGATAATAAATTCTATAACTGCCATCTTTAATTTAAAAATATTTTTTTAATTTAAAATATTCCTTTTTCCTAGAATATATTTTGATGATGTTTCTTCTTATCTGCCAAACTTTCCAGATCTTAAATGTCTTTTGGTTTATTTCATTATCTTAATTACCTTAATTTAATTATGTACACATAAACACAAACATAAAATCATCACTACAGTCAACAATGTGAAGAACAGCTTGCCATTTGCTGGATGTAGTGAGTTTTAAATTTGATTCAGATCATACTTTTGTCCAAAAAAAATGTACACAGCTTCTTATTTTCAGCTTAGAGATGTTATCTTCCATCCCATTTCCTGTTTCACAACCATGCTTTTTCTGATTTCCAGAGTCCTACCACATATTGTCTAAACTATTTCTCTTTGCAAGGCTTTTGTCTGTCTCCTTTGAGGAAAGAACACTTTGGTTCAAAATATGAGTCAGGATTGCAGGATGTGTTCTCGCATCAGTCTGTGAGAACCTGTGCACCCTGTTCTACAGGATCTTAATTTTGCCTCACACCAGTTGTGTCTAGGAACACATTTATGCATGATTTCTTAAAAATGGAAATATGGTACCACAGGTTTTAAAAAGGTGCTTTATTTCTGGAACCCAAATGAATTAACTGAAAATGTAGCAGAAGTATAACAGATGCCCCAGTATGACAAAGTATGGTTGGTAGAAATAAATGAGAGAGAGAGAGAGAAAGAGAGAGAGAGGGAGAGAGAGAGAGAGAATCATTGAGTCTTTTTGCTTTTATTTTACTTTCTTTGCTTTAAAAATTATAATGTAGCAGATGAAACTGAAGCTCTATGATTTCTAAGATATTAAAAGAAAGAGATGAAAAGAAAGGGTAACATCTAAATCTAGTGTCGTTTCCATCCCAAGACAGGACATCCTGATGAGACCAGAAAAGCTAAAAGAGCAGACATCACCCATAGCATGAAATAGTCGAATAGAAGGACATAGTTGTCTATCAGGACATGACCTTGCATTGATACTAACATGGTATTGTTAATCAGTATTATCAAGCAGGATACCATTCATAACCTTTAAGAATTCAATTCATGAAACCAGGCTTAAGAGCCAAACAGGCCCACTGAGTCTGTTAAAATCATCAACTTCTTGAAGCTATTTTGAGATGTTTTCATCCTGTATTAAGGACCTTCCCTAAGAGGTAGTGTGTTCACTCCCACTCAGAACCATTCCTTCACCATCTTATAAAAAGTCTCTTAAAATATCTGTTGTTTTGCCTGTGTCTTCACATTCTACTTCTTAAGAAGTTTCCCCCCAAAATGGAAGAATTTAATCTGGTATGAAACTGCTACATAACAAAAGATGACATAAATGCCTTTTAAAACAGTAATTAAGGGTCCCCCCAAAAATACTCAGTCTAAAACTTTTTGGTTCTGTGATTCAAATAATATAGATAGAACAGTTTCCGATATATTAGAAATGGAAATGTCATGTCCCATTCACATGGGGCTATAATATCAGGGACAAAGACCACTCAGTGATCTACTAATGCATACAAGTCCCTGTTATGTGCATGTGCTGAATCACACAGCTTTGGTAGTTCAGGAGTTCAGGCATATTTATGGCTTCGTTGAATAAAAGCACAGAAGACTGCCTTCATTGTATCAGTGGTGCTGAGTTCTCATTTGAAGAAGAAACAGGAGCAGAGTTCTTTGCCAAGATCACTTATGTCAGAAAAACACAGACTAGGACATAGGTTCTGGGTACACACAGGCAGATATTTCCTTAATGTGTAGATCTCTCCATGGATCATCAATAGGTAACTTGTGTCTTCCTTGTCAAGATGTAATTGAAAGTACTAAGAACATAATTTCATATAACAAAGGAATGACAGGGATGGAGTATCTTATGTTTACCTGACAAGGTAACTAACTGTTTTAGTTTGGGTTTCATTGCTATGAAGAGACACCATGACCATGGAAACTCTTATACAGAACAATATGTATTTGAAGCTGGCTTACAGTGTCAGAGGTTCAGTCTATTATCATCATGGAAGGAAGCATAGCACTGAGCAAACAGCCAGACATAGTGCTGAAGAAGGAGCTGAGAGTTCTGCATTTTCATCTGAAGGCAACCTGTAGAAGACTCTTTCCTACACTAGGTGAAGCTTGAGGATTTAAGACCTCAAAGCCTGGCTTATTCAGTGACACACTTCCTCTAACAAGGCCACACCTCCAAATAGTGCCACTCCCTATGAGCCAAGTATTCAAACACATGAGTCTATTCAAAGCCACTACAGAAACCTAGGGAGACTTATATCTTATCAGCTGTATGGTTAGCATATAAGCAAGCCTCATGCCCCCTATTCATGAAGGGATACATAATTGTGTGAATGTATTACAGAGGCAGTGAGAGTACATTCTAATGGTTAAGTATTTTGATTTTGATCTTTTTCATTTCTTTATATAAATATGAATATGAAATATTATCCTTCCTTAAAGATTGATTTTTCTATATATTTTAGTATCATATTGACAAGTAATTCTCATAGTATATAGAGATGTACAATTATAGCACAATTAATTTTAAAACATTTTCATTGCCCACTCACCCCAAACACCACATAGCCACTTGTCTTATTACCCAGAAATACTCTGCCATTCAGCCTTCTACAAACATATCTAGGTTACATCTCTAAAGACTTGCTTGTTCTGAAAATGTTAGCATAAATAAAATGGTGCAGTAGGTTATATTTTGTGATTTGTTTCCTTCATTATGTCCAAACTTGGTGTCAAATGAGTCAGCTCACCAAGCCTCCTTCAGGTGAGTGATGTATAGTACTTGGATTCACAGGTCATGTTTATCCATTTCTCAGTGTGAGTTGCTTCCTGTTTGAAGCTATTATGAATAATTGAACAATATTTACAAATGTGCACATAAATCTTTATGCAGATGAGTGTTTAATCTTTGTTATATTAAAAAAAAGGACGTCTGGACCATATTGTAGCTATGCTTATACTTTTGTGGAAATGTCAGGCTTCTGTCCGAGTGACTGTCCTTTTTCACATTCTCACAGTACTATGTGAGGCCTCTCATTTCTCTGTAGATGTTCCAACATATATTATTTGCTTTTTTTGGTTGTTTTATAGACTGTAAGGTGGATGTTAAGTGCTACCTCTCTGAAGACTTCACTTAAGTTACACAGATAGCTAATTATTTTTAGCAGGGTAGTTATGCATGGTAAAATATGTTGAAACACTTTCCCTATTTAACTACATTTATGTAAGGTTGTAATTTGCTACCTTTTCTTTAAAAAATGCCATTGGTGCTGTATTGTACATGAAGATAGAAGTGGAAAAATACTGTTCTATAGAAAACCAAATGAACTTTGTGGTTCCTTAGATATGTTTAACTCATCAGGTCACTGTATAACTGATAACCCTCCTATCTGGGTACATTAGTATATGAGGAATTCGTGGATATTCACTGTCACTATTCTCTATTCCAGCTGATACTTCACTAAATCTATGTTTAAAAGATGTGCACAGTTAGAGAGTAGGAGAGAAAGAATAACAAGCAAACAGTAATCAAAACAGAAAACCAAGCAACTGATGATAGATCTGGCCTCTTAGTATGGAATAAGGAAAGTGAATAATAAGCAGAAAAAAAAAAACACTTTAGAATACAATGTGCCTCAGAAAATTATACGTTTAAAAATTGATTCTTTGTGTTTAGTTCTCAGGGGTATGTTTTCTTTTATGATCTTAGAAGAAATAAATAAATAAAATAAAATAAAATAAAATAAAATAAAATAAAATAAAATAAAAAGACCTCTTAACCTTTTGTTTGTTTTAATGGTTTGGCATGAGGCAATGAACAGGAACCTTTTCATCCTTCGAAGGATCTTTGACTTCAGATTTTCACTCCGTTTGTAGTGGAACTCATTCTTCCCAGTTTGAAACCTCTTTCAAGGTCAAGGTCCACCTCTGTAGTTTGTGAAGGTTAGGAATGGTGCATGATAGTGATTTTTCATCTTGAAAAGCACTTGGAGGATTTTATACTTTTCAGCTGTGATTGAAAGCACCAATTCTGTGTAAGGTCTGTGATATAAAGAACATAATTTGCCTTCTTGGAGGTAGAGTTAGTGAAGGAGACAATCTGTTGCCATGAAAATATATGAAGAAATTTCAGAGTAGAAAGCAGAGCCTGGAGCTGCCTGTAATGGGGATGTCACCTATTCCATGATATTCTGAAACATAAGATGTGATTGAAAATAAAGTGATCTCACATCAGGAAGAAAGGGTGTAGTTGCTCTTTGTTTCTTTATAGCACAATCTTTTACTTATTTATATTTTCTATGAATTACAAATTAAACAAATACAAAATTAAGATCTCTGGATTTATCTTACATGGTTGACTATACAGTTTGCAGAGTTGCAATTCAGAGATAGTTATAAGAATTTGTGTCTTATTTTGTTTTTCTATGCTACTATAAATAATCTTGTCCATATAACATTATATTTGAATTTAAAATGCATAATTTTCTTAATTTTATTCTGAATTTAATCTTGTAGTTTTGTGAATTTTAAATATATAATAGTTATTAAAATATCTATGTGTGTTCACAGTTCATTGAAAAGCCAGAACCCATAGAAGTTTTATATAATTGTAATTATCTGAAAAAAGACATGTTCTATGTAGATTGGAAAACCATCATAAGAAACCTTAAAAAGTATTAAGAATGTAGTGACCCCTAGCTTATAGAAATAGAGTCATATACAGAGAGAATAATTTCGAAAGAAAGCCGAAGCTTGGAGAAGGAGCACATGGTACATACTACATAGATATTCTGCTGACTATAAAGTTGTAGGAATGAAACTAATATTTCATTGCACATAATTTAGGAAAAAATTGCATTCAGCTTGAATGCCCAATTATTATGAACTCCTGAGCAGTTTTCAGTAAGCTTAAACAAACAATATTCTGGGAAATTATGAAAAACAGAATTAATAAAAAATGTTTCTTTTACTTATTTTTCAACACCTTCATTTACAATATTTTCTATAATTTAATTTTCAATAATAGCTTAAATTCGTATTACATATGAAAGCTCAGTATAAATCTTTATTATGAAATAAAATCACATTTGTGATCCATACTAATATTAAGATGGAAAAATTGGAGTGGAGGAATAGATTGTCATATGTGACGGTAAACTCATTGTTTGGCTGGTTACTAGTGTTATATGCTTTAGTCAGTAGCAAAAAGTCTAAGACCCAAGTTTACAGGAGAATCTACTAAGAAATACTATTGCATTTCATCATGGTTGTTAATGATGTTTACAAAAGTGACAGGACTAAGAGCATTCATTTTGCAGCAAAGACTGATTAGTCACCTTAGCATTGTGCAACTCTCTAGATGTCACTGAAAATGAAGTGGAGGGATAAGATAGATGGTGTTGAGATTCTGGGGACTCACTTGTCCTCTGAAAAGAACACAGTTCACAAATAAGGAAATAAACATATACATGAATGTGTAAACATTCAATAACACACATTTTTTTACATGAAACAGCTTTAAAAAATTTTACTTTACAAATTTATAAAAATTTTGGGAAGTTTTGTTGAAAAATAAATATGAAATTTAGCAGTACAACAGACATGATAACAGCAAGAACAAAGTAGAATCACATAGTAGTTTTAGCTGGCACTTGACAGGGGACACTAGATATAGAATACAAATTGAAACTTTGTTCTTGGTTTTTCTCTTTTGAAAAACCCATGTAATATTGGTACATATATGCTAGAGTCACAATATTTAAAAAGAGCCAGTATATTAAACACATTATTAATTAATCAATAATAATAAGCAATAACAATATTTTAAAAGGAGTAAAAGGAAAGGGAAGGGGAAATGAAGTTAAATTGTAATCTCAAAAATTCTTATGTCTATGTTGACTGACTAAATGGAATTTGAATTCTGGATTTTGTTGGCTCTTTTATGAAAACTAAAAAATCTATATTTCAAAAACATCAATGGAAAATACATGACTTTATAATATTAGGAATGGATATTCATCCTCTTGTCAGAATAATTATTAATCTTTTGAAAAGGCAAACCCAGATGACATAGTTTTCCGTGTTATAAAAGAAAATGAACAAGAATATTAACTAGTAAATTTTAATTATTTCAATTTTTATACATTTATTAAAGGTACAGTTTTAATGAACTTGTGTGTTAACCTGAATATTTCTCAATTTTGAGCCTTGGCAATCACAAGGTTTTGAGATTTTGCTTGTGTTAGACATTATGAAATTATGCTGAATGCCTAGCTGGGGAGATCCAGCTTGCTTGACCAGCCAACTACTTATATTAGTGATCCATTAGAAAAAAACTAATCCTTGGCACACCTCCATTTCATATTGAGTTTGTACTGTAATATGTGAAGATGTACCTCAGTTGAGGTCAACAGTGTCTAGGGCTCTTTAATTGCTGACTTGGATGTGAGGGAGTGTTAAAGCAATTTTGTAGGTAGTGATTTCTTCTTTATCCCATCTAGCTTCCAAATAAGTAAGACAGAGAATTGAAGGTTATTTTGATAACCTTTCTAGCACAATATCTAAGTAATTGTTCTATTTTAATTCTCTAAGCTAATGTGGCTATCTCCCAGCCAAAATCTTCAAGATACATGCATTTTAATACTGATTAGGCTTTCTCTGTGCCAAATCTTTTCCATGGTGTCCCCATACCCCCTCCAGGTGGTGAATCCTCTCTTATTCTCTTTCTACTTTTTCCTGGCTGGGATCACAAGTCCAACCATATTCTCTCCTCTGCTTAGATAATGGCTAAACATTTTTTATTGACAAATAAAAAAACAATGGAGAGAAATCTTTGCATAAACTTGAAACAGGATATTCTTAGTATAAACATCACAATGTCGTGTCTGTATGGTAACCAGATATGGGGTCAGATAAACCAGCATTTGACTAATACAAGGATAATCTTTACATAGTGCACAATAATGATGTGCTGCAGGGGAGAACAGAGAATTTTCTTAACCTAATGATAATTTCAACTGTTAGGCAGCATGTATTGATTTTCAGTCTTTGTTTACTTTGTAATTTCTGATTCATTACATGAATAATCCTCATTGCAGAAAGATGTCTAATAGTTCTTCTCTGACCCAGACTATAATAATTACAGCCTTCCTTCACCATTCACATAACATTCAAGAGGACCTATTGACATACCACATAAAAAGTCTTGATTATTTGTAGAAATTCATCAGGAAAGATTCTTGTGCTTCAGTGCACAGTTCATATAATGAATATTCCTGTGGGCAATTTCCAGGTCTTAAATTGCTTACTGAGATTTTGTCTTTCCTTCAGCTCATTCTGATTTTCCTTCTATGTTATATGAAGTATCTGTGGTACTCATAGTGTGTCAACTTGATGTCCTTGATATTTCTTATATCCCCCACCGACCATCCTAAAGCCAGTCTCTGAATAATCACTAAAATCACTTTCCTCCTATTCAATTTTAATTTCTTAAACAAAACAAGACAATAACAACAACAAAAAACAAACAAACAAAAACAGATAAAGAGGGACTTCAACTATTAATAATGAAAATAAAAACAATGTATTAATTTGTTCCTTCTTAACATATAGTCTTGCCTATATTTCAATATTTCATTAGTTATTATTTGTTAAATGATTATCCTATAGCTTGTTCTTGAATCATTTTATCTTTTCATTTTTCCTTTCTACATAAATTATTCTGTTTAAATAAGCCACAATGTCCTTTGTTGTTGTTGTTGTTTCTGGTTTTGTTTGGTGGGTTGTGTTTTGTTTTGTTTTTCAAAATGTCACTAGATAGAATCATCTGAGAAGAAGAAAACTTAATTGAAATAAATGTCTCTGCAAGATTATTCTGTAGGCAAGTCTATGGAGATATTGTCCTGATTAATGATTGATGTATGAATGTCCAATACAATGTAAGTGGTACTACCATTGACCAAGTGGTCTTGGAGTGTAAAACACACACACACACACACACACACACACACACAAACACACAAGCAAGACAAAAGGGGAATACAACCAACTACTTTCAGTTTCTGTTTTCAGGTTCCAACCATCAGTTTCTGGCCTGACTTCCCTCAGTTGGACCTTAGAATTTTAAGCTATGTCTTCTGTCTTCCAAGTTGCTTTTAGTTATGGTCTTAATCACAATAGAAACCATAATTAAGGCATGAATTGGTATCAGGTCTGGAGTATTGCTGTGACAGAATTGAACTTGTGTACTAGGGAGGATTAAACATTGTAGTAAAAAAAAAAGGTGGTGAATGCTCAGAACTCAGTGAACTGGTCTTTGGGAACCTGGAAGATAAAAGTGTTAAAAGCAATGCAGAAAATGGAGGCTTGGCTTATGAAGTTTTAATATGAAAATTTTCCATGGCTATTTGTGCATTTCATATTAAGCCTGTACGGTTCTTCTGATCAGCTGGAATTATGAAGAAACTACTATCACAAAGACAAATATCCTCTGAGAAATGTTTCTTTGAGGTCAGCACACAGAGATATCCAAGTTTGTACCTTGTGCTGGTAGCTACACTTTGGCTATGTGTAAGAGTGCAGTAGAAGGTATTAAAATTGAAAGAATGAATGGGTAGGGGAGAGTAGCTAACATTTGGCTGTGTGAGAGACTAGGAAAGGCAATTGTTAAAGGTACTGCCTCAGTTTTGATAGAAGCCTCAGGGTTAAAAGGGTTCATGAAGTAAAGTTAAGGCTTAGCAATATGAGGCAGGAGCTAAGTCTCCAAGAACAGCTCACGAGAAGCTATTGATGAAGGTTCATTACAGTTGAAGTGAAGACTCTAGCATTTACGGAAAGACCAATATCATGGGATGACATCCAAGGACAGAAGCTGCTATGTGGTAGAGCTCGCCTGAGCTATGAGACACTCTATGTGTCTGTGGATATAGAGCCAGAGATGTGGGGCTGCTCAAACCCTTAGAAGACCAAAGATGGGTACCAGAATTTGAGCTTGGGTTTCACTTTAATTTGAATGTAACTGTGTCCTAGCTCTTTATTCTTCTAAGATATTAATTTGTTATGTTGTTCTACAGAAACCCAGTTATGAGACCTTGAATACTTTAGAGATATTTTGGGCGTTTCAATTGACTTTCACTATTTTACAAGTTTGGATGTTTTTTTCAGAATATAGATCATTTAAAGTTATTTAGGTTTCATATAGTGATATATTTATTTGAGATCTCGAGGATAAAGAGTCAAGAAAGGATGCAATTGAACAGTAACATGCTTATAATCAAGTTGACAAAGGTCAATTGTCTTGATTGTCTTCAGAGTTTGTTTTGTCAACTACAAGAGAGGAAATCATGAGACTTTTGTTTATTGGTATAATTTGTACTTGTAAATTCTCATAATAAACAATGTTTAATCCCAAATTAGGGAAAACTGAATCCAAAAAGGTAAATAAAGATGGAAAATTCAGAAATTCAACTTTATAGTAATTAAGGCAACTCTGGGTTAAGGTGCGTGACACAGGAGCTACTTGTGCTCAGTGAATTGGGACCAAGAAAAATCCGTGTTTGGTTGTTCTCTGTTGTTTTGTTTTAGAGAAATGATTCCCCCCTAAGTTTATCTACCAGCCAAAAGTTCTAGCTCTAAAAGACTTTGGGAAGATCATAAAAGTTCAATAGTGGATTTAGTGATCAGGGAATATAGATTAGAGATCTCTGAACCTAACTCTATGTAATGCAGTTTGCAGGTCTATCCTTCACTTTACTGCTATTCTCAATGTGGGTTCTGCACTCCTTTTATTCATTTCTCTCTCCAGAAAAGATTCTGGGCATCTGATTGTGAAACAGAGCTTCCATATGTGTTCAGGTTCACATCACTGGTCCCAGAGTTGTTTGCTTATTTATTTTAAAAGGGAAGTCTGAAGACTAGCCTTTAGTTTAGTGGCCATAGCTGTGCTGAGATGGGCTTGTAATGTACCTGTAGATCCAGGTGATGAGTCTGTCATTAGCATGAGTTTGTGATTGGGGGAGGGAGAGCAGTAGACTAACCCCAATTTTCTCCTTCTTTAGGAACATATTGTGTTTTACGGTAAATTTTTCAATCTTTAAGGCAAATATTGTCACCAAATTTTCTGTGAAAAAAAGTTTGTTTTCAGTTTCTTAGCTAACCATATGCAACAAATATCTGTTTAAAAATTATCCATCTGATTTTTATATCAAGGAAGCAATAATGTATAACTTCTCAAAAGAGATTTTTCAGACATTCACAGATAGAGGAGAAATCTGAATTTTGACACTAATGTAGGCATTTTAAATATTTTTCGTTTTTACAAACATCAATTCACTGGAAACAAAGGTTTTATGATATATTGATTATTCTGATCTCCTTGCCTGAGTTTTTTATCATTGCTTTTATACTTTTATTTTAAATACATATACACACAAACACAACATATGTAAAATGTGTACATGGTTATTTTTATTTGTATATGAGTCAACATAATGTTATGATTTTACTGGGTAGCTAAACTAGGTTTTTACCTCAATGACTAAAGACACACAAGTAAGGTTAAATGACCATTTATTTTTCTTATTTTATATTTACCTATTTATTTTGTCGGTCAACAGATGCAATTATTGACCAGTAACATAGTATAAATATGTGAAACATGAATTTGCACAAATTAATAGTAATTTATTTTTAAAATTAAAACAGAATTCTGAGTCTGCGTACTCTCTGATTATTTTAAGTGTGCTTAGGAGCAATTAACATAATGAAGTACTGATAATCTCCAATCACATATTTAAATAACATGAAGTACCCTGAATGACAATCATTTTCTGCTATAACCACTTTGTCATTCACAACATTTGTTCTCATGATATTACCATGGAAATATAATGATATTAATCAACATTTCTGAAACGTGAATGTGGACACACAATTACACATGAAAGCAATCTTTCACTAACTCCGAGCTTCAGAAGAATCTGTTTTCTAGAGTTATACAATCAGTACAGCAAAGAGGCAGGTTTGAGACAGCAATACTTTATTTTTTTTTTCATATTTTATTTACATTTCCCCTTTTCAGATCTCCCCTTTGGGACCTCCCCCTTCCCTCCACCCTCCCCCTGCCACTATGGGGATATTCTCCAACCCACCCCCCCACCCCCCACCCACTCTTGTCTTCCCTCCTTGTCATTCTCCTATACTGGGGGATCTAACACCCTCAGGCCCAAGGGCCTTTCCTCCCCCTAACGGGTAATACTTTAATCCCTCACAGTACTAGATGAGAGGAGTCAAAAAACGATTGTGTTATCAGACCTGTGCTCCTGAAGACTCTAAAAGATAACATTTCCTTGCCTCCCTCATCTGCTGGTTCCAAGTGATAAGTTATCTTAGGATTGTCTTCCCTTACATGGCTTTCTATTCTGCAGTCATCTCTTTTACTGTTTCTCTAATAGGAACACTCCTAGTCTACGAACATTTAGGAGCCAACCAGTCAATTCCTTTGCCTAAATAAGGTCACGTTCATGGAATCCAGGTTGACACATCTCTTTGAATAAACATTATCATTACATATAATTCACATGGTATGGACCACTTGTGCATATACATATATGAAGTGATCACTTTTATGTCCCAACCTTCTTTGTGTCTCAGCCTTAAAGCTAGTCTCAGAATGACATTGGAGTGAGATCTGTCAACCTAAAAAACAATATACTCCTGAAAACTAATAAAAGATAATTTATTCTGGACTTAATTATGAGAAATCATAACATAGCATGAGAATGTGAATTCAGATAGCCTGCTATACCATGATCCAATGTGGAAATGATTTCCTGAAGGTTTATAGTTATGCAGCTAAAGAAAGTATTAAATACGATAGTTTTCAAATACATTGGTGAGAGTGTAAGGTAGTGTGGGTCTCACCAAAACAGGGGATTACGTTTTGTAGGTTTCTGATGATATCTAATGAGATTATTATTTTATAGATTATTAGAAGCTAATGTTCTTGTAAGTTGCTCTATTTCAAAAGTTTATCTTATGGTCATATGAATGCTAGTTCAGATACAAGAATGAACAATGAGTGCTTATGAAAGAACATAAAGATTTCCTTTGATATTTTGACTCAGGACCAGAAATTGAAGTCTCCAGAAACAAGAAGTTATGCATGAGAACACCTTGTTAGTTAGTCACCATTAAAGAATCATCAAGCTCAGTAATGATAAACCAGATATTTTCCAAGCAAAATAGCAGTATTTCACATAACAATAAAACTAGCACTATGAGGAATAATAGTAAATTTCATATACCATTGGCACAGTTACATACTTAAGCCATTTTTATTATAAAGCTATTAACACTGGACTGTCTCATAACCCAGTTAGTTATACCTAAGTTCTAGTAATATTGTCAACAGTATTTTTCTGAAGCTAGGAATTTAGTTTGATTTTAGGATTATTTATATCTAAATTTGAAGTTAATACAAAATGTGCTATATGTTCCCTTCTGACAGGTGTAATATGGAATCACAGAGTCATTTTGATTTGCATTTCCCTGATGGCTAAAGGTATTAAACTGTTTTTTAAGTGCATCTTGGACATTTGAGATTCCTCTGTTGAGAATTCTCCATTTAGATCTGTACCACATTTTTTAATTGGATTATTTGGTTTGTTAATGTCTAGTTTCTTGAGTTCTTTATATACTTTAGAAATTACCAATCTATCAGATGTGGAGATTGTCAGATGTGGAGTTGGTGAAAATCTTTTTACCTAATAGAACATTGTTATTATTATTTTCACAAAATGTTGCTGAATGAGTAAAGTTCGTGAAACAAATGATATGTTGATTATTTTATTCTCGATAATGAAGGCATTAATAACCTTATCACAAACACTATGATCTTTCCACATAATTCTAATTCATCCTTACATGCAGTTTAGCTTGAGCAATTTTGCATGGGTTATATTAAATGCACATATCACATCTAACTCAGAAATATAGAAAACATGTAACATTCACATTGATCACATTGCTGTTCTTGTAAGGTAACAGTAGATGCTAGAAAATAAAATTGCAGGACACAAAACTCAGGTGTCAACTTGTCAACATGTTACATTAAAACCAGTTATTAAAACCATTATGCTATCAACTTGTGAAGTTTAGATACACCAAATATAGCAACCTGGTTTAATTGCTTACCATTTTATTTTGAGTGAAAGGAAGGAGGGGAGAAAGGGGTGATGAGGCTATATGTTTGAAAGATTTGCACAAAAAAACTTTTTAAAAGAGCAGAATGCAATGAACAACACAATTCTCAGCATAAAGAACTGATAAATGGAGATTTTTCATTGAACTTAGATTTCTTATTTCCCAAAATGTTGGGGAGGGGGAGGAAGCACCTGTCTAATCAATGCTTGACAAGATGCCAAGCATGGAAGAAAGAGCATTAGCAGAAAGTTGCAAGAAACCCAACTTGACATCTTATTATAATGCTACTTTGTTGAAATTAAAGAAAACAAGCTTCATGGTTTTGATTTGTTTCATTTTGTTTGAATGATGGGAAGGTGAGCAGGATTGTCATTATATAACCTTTGCTGTTTATAATTAAGTTTTCAATATAACAATGCAGGCTTGGAAAAGCACTTATTAAACAACTCAATTTTCTATCTATTCCTTTAGCCTTGAATATCTATATAAAGATCAATAGTACTTAATGAGAAAGAACAGAAAATGGCATGAGCTCAATATTAGATTTGGAATCCATGTATGGATTCTCCAATTTGCATATATAGTAAAAGAAAGATAGTGCATATATATATATATATATATATATATATATATATATATATATATATTCCCAAATACTCAAATATGTGAGTCTTGTATTGGCAGTAAGTATTGTCAGTAAATATCTATATCAGATGAAGTTAATAATTAAATATGTATGGTTTGAGAATTTGAACAAACACTCCATCATTCTGTCTTTTCCATTGGTGCACACACACACCATTTTTATCCAATATTAAGTGGTCATGTTTTTTTAAGCCCCCTGAATCTTCTTAGTGCTACCTGTATGTTCATGAGTGTTAGACCATCTACGAAGCATGGGTAGCTTCTCAGGACTTTGTTCCTGAAGACAATTGACTCTCCCTTTCATTACAGCTGTCAATTGCCTGTAGCTGTTCAGCTGAGACTTCATGAGTCACTTGCCAATCCATCCTTGGAGTTTGGCTGTCTTGATTTTGTTCAGTTCTTGTGCATGGAGTCATAGCTGCTTTGAGTTTATGTGTGCAACAGTCATGATGTTTCTAGAAAGTACTGTTTCAATGACACTGTCTAATAATTCTGACTTTTATTCCCTACATGTTATCCATTTGTGGGTTTCTGTATTAATATCCATGTTCTGCAAAAAAAAAAAAAAAACAAAAAAAAAAAACAAAAAAACAAATTTCTCTGTTGAAATCTATGGTATAAGGTAATATACAGGGAGTAGTTCATTATTGTATCTGTTTAACAGAATGATGGTGGCAATTTATCTCTTAGGAACTATGACTACTCAGACATGAGTTTGGGGTCCAGCTAAAGGTTACTGACAAGAGTTTGACCTTTGTCAGCTTTAAATCTAAAAAGAAAATTGTTTTCTCCCATAGCCATTATGCCACTATAGCACCCATGGGCATAAACTGTCTGGACAATAGGTATTTAAAGTTCATAGGAATTTCAACTACATGAGATGATTGATTACTTACCTCCTACCCAGTAGTATGTATAACATGATACAACATGATGAATGCTAACCACTAAAGTACCAGCTAGGATTTTCAAGTATGTACTTTGATATTCAAGTATGTAGTATTGTAAGCAATAAGGTGTCACCATAGAGTTTTTGCATACATATAAGACATTAATAGCCTGTTATGCATGGAGAATTCAAAATTATAAAAACCATTATATGTGAATATATATATAAAACATATAAAATATACAACCCAATTGTTTTCATATCATATCTACTATGTACCAATATATAATACAAATTAAATATATGTTTTATATTTTAGAATCATATAAATAATTTTTACCTGTTCTTTTAGAACTAAAATTGTTCTTCAAACAATATTACTTGACTTTTACATTTTTATTAATTTGAGACAGGAATATTTTGTGCACAGTAACAGAAGTTACACAAAACAATTAGTTTTCCTGTAAATACACAAATCATCCTAGTTTAGTTTAAAAATATCTTATTTAATTTTTCTAAACTAATCATTTATGCTCTTATTTATGTGCTTCTTGCAAAAAATAATGTGATACGTTGTGATATTTCATTACATGAATATGATACACTTTGACATTGTCTTACTTTAAAGGACTACACAGTTAAGGAGAATTTGTGAATTACATGTATTAGTAATATGATATAAACTTGATTTCAACATTCAGATATATTACATATACATGTAAAAATTTTTATCTTAGCTCTAAATATGTTAGAATTGTTTTCTAAATAATTCTAATAAGTTATATTTTAATAAAATTTTAAATACTCCTGTTTTTTCACAAATCCAATACTATGTCCAAACAGACACCTGTTTATATATGAAGAGATCTATAGTAAGCAAATAGATATGTAAAACCTACACATTAACAAGTATAAAATTGGACATAGTACTACCTGAGGACCCAGCTATACCACTGCTGGGCATATACCCAGAAGATGCTCCAACATATAATAAGGGCACATGCTCCACTATGTTCATAGCAGACTTATTTATAACAGCCAGTAGCTGGAAAAATCCCAGATGTCCTTCAACAGAGGAATGGATACAGAAAATGTACATTTACACAATGGAGTACTACTCAGTTATTAAAAGCAATGACTTCATGAAATTTATAGGCAAACAGATGGAATTAGAAAATCTCATCCTAAGTGTGGTAACCCAGTTACAAAAGAACACACATGGTATACACTCATTGATGAGTGAATCTTAGCCCAAAAGCTTGGAATACTCAAGATACAATTTGCAGACCACATGAAGCTCAAGAATAAATACCAAAGTGTAGATGCTTGAGTATTTCTCAGAAGGGGAACAAAGTACTCACAGGAGGAAATACAAACACAAAGAGTGGAGCAGAAACTGAAGGAAAGGTCATCCAGAGACTGCCCCACTTGGGGATCAATCCCATATACAGCCACCAAACCCAGACACTGTTGCAGATGCCAAGAAGTGCTTGCTGTCCCGAACCTAATATAGCTGTCTCCTGAGAGGCTCTGCCAGAGTCTGACAAATACAGATGTGGATGCTCCCAGCCAACCATCTTACTGAGCACAGGGTCCCCAATGGAGGAGTTAGAATAAGAACTGAAGGAGCTGAAAGGGTTAGCAGCCCCATAGGAAGAACAACAACATCAACCAACCAGACCACCCAGTGCTCCCAGGGACTAAACTACCAACCAAAAATATACATGGAGGGACTCATGGCTCCAGTTGTATATGTAGCAGAGCATGGCCTTGTAGGACATCAATGGGAGGAGAGGCCTTTGGTCTTGGGAAGGCCCAATGGCCCAGTGTAGGGGAATGCCAAGGCAGGGAGGCAGAGTGGGTAAGTGGGTGGGGGAAACACCCTCATGGAAGTGGGAGGGGGGTATGATAGGGGGTTTCCAGAGGGGAAACTGGGAAAGGGGATAACATTTGAAATGTAAATAAATAAAATATCCAATTTAAAAAATAAAAAAGAAAGAAAAGATAAAGCACAGTTGTTAAGTTAAAAAAAAAAATTCACGGAGGTATTCTTAAAGTTATGGGCTAGCTGAGGCTAACTATAAGCTTTATCAGGCTGAGGACTGGGTCTGTGAGTCCAGTGTCAAAGAGCACAGAGTAGGTGACAGTTATCAAGAAATCTATAAACTGTCAGCAGTGAAATGTAACTTTAAGAGCATGTGTTTGTACATACACACACGAGTAAGTTTAAAAATTGAGAGTAAATAATGATAAAATATTTTACCAAATACAATGCATTAATGTCTTTTATATGTTGCAAATTGCATTTTATAATTCTAACTTATATTTATAGAAGCACATGTCATAGTATATGATATAATCATAGACTGCTTTCTCTCTCTGAGGAAAGCAAAACAAATAATATAACATAAAATATATTTACTTGGAATCTCACTATACACCTAAGCATAACATAGAAAACATAGTTGAAGCATTCTGTCAATCATCAAGGACAGTCATTTATTATATTTGGCAATGCCAGTATATTACTTTTGTAGCTAACATAATCGCACCCTTAAAACATCTCTCTCTCTCTCTCTCTCTCTCTCTCTCTATATATATATATATATGTCATAATAATACAGTCAATATATGTGTTAGTTTTTAATATGTGTTTAAAGCTTATATTCATTAACAATGGCTATATAGGATTACATGAATATACACTTATATATATTTTTATATAAACCAATTAAATTATTATTATATTAACTCTTTAAAAGAGTCTTTTTATAGCTGTTTTCTCTAATAAGACATATTCTCTCCTACATGATCAAACACTCACTAAAACACACACACAAAAAAACACATAGCCTTTAGCTTTTATATTTAGTGATCAATCTGAAAGTCATAGTTGATAATTATTTCTTTCTAAATATGAAAATGTTCATATTGCCATAAAGTCAATACATTTTAATAAAAAATATCTGTGTGTTTCTACACAAGATATCTCTGAAATTTTTATTACAAGCCAAATGTAATTCATACTTGTTTGTAGTTAATTTTCCCATGCAATGTTACATTTAAACTTCAAGCATAGACTAAGAAAAAGATACTGGGGTAAATTTCTCAGTGATGGGCACTGAGGTGTCACAGATTTGGAGAACAAAATGTGTACATACTTGTTAGATGTTCAGCGTTGGGGTTGTCACAAAATGTAGGTGACCAATTAAGGTAACAATTAAGGAGGAATTAACCATCTATTTGGTGTGAAATGTCTAAAATACTGACAAGAAAAAGGCAATTGTCATACTCTCCTGCATACAAATGTGGTGTTCTTCTTTCTTTGTGTGTCTGAAGTTTCAACTAAATCAACTATCTAATTTATTCCCAGGTAAAATCAGCTAGTTAATTAAATGTATTGATTAATTAAATTGAGATCATGATTTATGCTTCTTTCTATTTGAGCTGATCATTCTATTCTAGTATGAGATTTAATCTCATGTTACTCTAAATACTAATACATAACAACTTCTCTTTCTTTCTATTTTGTCATTTACAGACTATAATTTTCACATCATCATTAATGAATTAACTGACATCCAACATCTATTTTTTGTAGAATTTGACATTCCACTTAACAATAAAAAATTAACAAAATAGCATCAGGATATTAGCTTGGTATTTTTTGTGAGTCTCCTAACAGTGGAAGCAGGTTATCTCCTAATCTTTTGCTTACACATAGGACTATTGTCCTCCTATTGCATTGTCTTGTCCAGGCTCAATATGAAGGTTTTTATGCTGCTTTGCTGTTTTCTCTTGGAGGTCTGCTCTTTTCTGAAGAGGAAACAGAGGAGAAATTTATGTTGGGGAGAGGGAAGTGTTGGAGGTATGCTAGGAAGAGTTTAGAGAAAGGAAAGAATAGTGAATATGTATTGTATGAGAGAAGAATCTATTTTCAATTGAAAAATTGTTACACAGTTTGACAGATTAAGTATAGAACTAACACTGCAAAAAGCAGTTATTCCTTTAATAAGAGATAATGCCATTGCCCCTTTCCAGAAAAAAAAAAAAAAAGACAAAGAAACACTAGACCTTGAACCATTCCGTTACTCACTTCATATGGTTTGAGTCATTCAGAGTCTGACAAATGCTTTAATAAATTGCACATACCTTGAAAGTAACCACCAGCTCTCTCAGTGGACATTAGACCCATTGAACAAGAGGGAAACACTATCTGCTACTGTAAACCTATCTAACAACAGTGCTAGTGAAATGTGCTTACTATTAGAGAATCTGCAACCATAAATTTAGTAAACCAGGATTATCCATAAAAGCATTCTATAAATATTTGTCTTCATAAAAATGAGGTCTTCACCCCTCATCAAGGAAAATTTTCTTTGCAACAGATGGCGACCACTACTTGAAACCACAGCCAAGGTCAATGCAGAGTAGTGGAAGTCAGTTGCAGGGGAAACATCTAAATCACAGTTACTGACCCAAAGGCTCAGAGAATATTGCATAGAAGAGGGTGGAAAGATTATAAGGGCCAAGGATCAAAGTGTTTGCTGTGAGATGGTGTCTTCTAGTAACATCAGAAACTATACACATAAAGTCTCACTAACATGACTGTCCAAATGTAAGTCGAACATTAGACTGATGGACAAGCCAATGTGGGTGGGTAAAAGCCCATGAGGCTTCAACCTTACCACAAAGAAATAGAGGGCAATAAGGAAAGGTGGGAATAGGAGAAATGAGCTTCCACTGGGAAGAGCACACCAACTGATTGTCCAGTGCCTAATCAGTTCTGAAAACATACAAGTAACATTATATGGAGTGAGCAACATATATTTGGAAAATACATGTGTGTATGCATACAAATACATGTATGCTGAAATAATTACTGAGAGAAGAGGTTACTAATTTGAAGGACTGCAGGGTTGTATATGGGGGCTTTAGAAGGAATAAAGGGAAGGAAGATGTATAATTAAATTTCTCAAAAGCACACAAACAAAATGCAATCAAGACTGGTAAATATACCAATGCCAGTGGTATATTATGAAGGCATTCACTATGTCCAGTGGATATTTAGCACATCTGCTCTATACTGACTTTCATAGAAACTAAATATTAATGACTTGACTTGACAAGTTTTGTAATATTTCTAGGAGGAGCTAATATACATTAGCAGGCAATTGTAGTGCCAGTCAGTCCTAGAAAGCTACTCATTCTGCTAGCTCTAATTCTCCAGTAACATACTACCCCAGATAGAATATCAATATTTGGCTAATGACCTGTCAGTTGAAGAAACTAAAGTAGAAATTCAGAGACATGGGGAAGACTTCAAGAACGGAAACTTATTTGACATCTTTTTTTCCTCTCTCTAGACACTTTTCCAGCCACAATAGAAAGTCAATAAATATATATTATTTTATTTTTCCCTTTTCCATGATCTCCCTTTCTCACATACACTGTCATATTTGATGCCTGACATCACTAGGATTATGCAAGGAAGAAGATCACCCTCAAGAGTATGAGGCAATGGTTAGCAGTTTTTAAAGGGACCAAAGCCCTAGCAGAATCCAAGATACATCAAGCCCCAAGCTCAACCTGTGGGGAATGCTAGCCTGTGGCATTTCAAAACCTTTTTACTTTGGTATCAAAAATATCTAAGTCAAGAGAAAAACATGACATGATTATTATTTGTAAGAAACTGTATATGTAGCTACTGGTTTGATGCAAAATAGTTTCTCCCACTTAATAAGCTATAAGCTGGATTGATGAGTATGGTATTTGAAGAATTAATAAATATGTAAATGTGAATTTAAAACCCAGTAACCAATGACATGTGTAAGACTTAAGGAAAGCAATCTATCTCTTTAATAGCATAGAATATTAATTGCTAAAGTACATATTTAACATTTTAACATCAGGTAAAATATATGGAACATCTACATACATGGAAGTCAACAATTAAGTAGACTTATCTCTGAAAGCCCAGGGTTTTGTTGAGTTTTGCTACTTTGCATTTTTGTATTTTAACTAGAACACTATTGAGTAACAAATAGAATTATTTAAGGGTCTGAGTAACTTGTGGATAATTTTGCTAACACTGGGTTTTATATAATTATTCATTCATTTTTACATTATGAAAAATACCAAAGCAGAAGAAATTAATGGGCCAATCAACAATTTGATTCCTTTCACTGAGATGGAAAGTGACATTCAGTAACAAGCTGGAAATAAGTAGTTTCACCTCCCTGGTGACTCATCATCATTTTATTTAAAATTCTGCCAACACTTTCTCTTTAAGTAAAATTTGTTTGGGACACCTCCATCTCTTCCCATGGTTATCTCCATAATTTTCAATTATTCACAAGATGATTGTTTGACCAACAATAGAGACTTTCTTATCTTCCTTGCTGATCATTTCTTTGCCTTTGTCCTATTTTGGCTCTGTCTTAACGTTTTTATTGCTGTGCAGAGACGCCATGACCATAGCAGTTCTTTTAAAGGAAAGCATTTAATTGGTGCTAGCTTAGTTTCATAGATTTAGTCCATTATCCTCATTGTGAGAAGCATGGCAGCATTCAGGCAGACATGGTGCTAGAGAAGGAGCTGAGAGTTTTGCCTATTCATTTTCAGGCAGTAGGAGACTGTGGCTTCATTTATATAACTCAAAGCCTGACCCAATAATGACACGCTTCCTCCAACAAGGCCACACCTAACATTGTCACTCCCTATGGGCCAAGCATTCATACACAAGAGTCCAAGGGGGCCATTCTATTTCAAAACCACACAGGCTCCATCATTAATTTCTTCTCTGGCCTTTCTGCCCACCAACCTTTACCATATGTACTATATCCTTGGCTTCTGCATCCATGTAAGACTTAATTTATACATTAAATTAAGCATGATTTACAGCTTAATAATTATCAGCTAATCTATACAAGAAAGGCATTTTTGTTTTTCTTTTAGCTGCTCATTTTCTGGAAATAAAATAATACACAATGCATAGCCATTTCCGGAAAGTGTATGTATTGAGTGAACATGGTCCACCTTGAGGATAGACAATGTACTGTTAATCAGTGTTCTGTTGCTGTGAAGAGACCAAAACCATGGGCATTTTTTTTTTCAGATTCTTTTTTTGATACTTTATTTACATTTCAAATGTTTCCCCCTTTCCAGATCTCCCCTTTGAAACCACCTTATCCTTTCCCCTCCCCCTGCCTCTATGAGTGTATTCCCCTACCCACCTACCCACTTTCGTCTTCCCTCCTTGGCATTCTCCTATACTGGGGCATCTAACACCCTCAGGACCAAGGGCCTCTCTTCCCCCAATGGCAAGACACTCCTCTGCCACATATGTGGCCAGCATCATGGGTCCCTCCATGTGTATTCTTTGGTTGGTGATCCAGTCTCCCGGAGCATCAGGAGGTCGGGCCAGTTGACACTGTTGCTCCCTCCATGGGGGCACCTCTTATAAAAGAAAGGACTTAATTGGGGTTTGCTTATGGTTTCAGAACTTTATTATAATCATGGCAGGAGCATGGAGACATGGTACTGGAAGTGGCTGACACCTCTAAATCATTATTCTTTGGTAACAGGAAGAAAACAATACTGAGCATAGCTTAAGGTTTTGAGAGGTTTCAAAAGCCCATCTCAAGGGTGACACTACTTCCAACAGGGCCACACCTCCTAATCCTTTTCAAATAGTGCCACTCCCTGGTGACTAAGCTTTCAAATGTATCAAACTATGGGGGTCGTTATTATTCAGACAACACACACACTTATTTACTAACCTTCTGTAAGCTCCAAATAGATGTAGAATTTCTCTGATTTCGACATTTGGGATAATCTCATTCATATCATAAAAAGACTGTTAGTTGAATGAATAATAATGGAGGAGTGGCTGAAATGTATTATTTAGAAATACAAGCCATTATGTTGCTGAAAGATTACTAACCTAAGAATTTGTCAGTCCCAGAAATATCCTGACTTAAAATTGTTTTGCTACACTCTTTGGGCTGGTGCAAGGATTTAGACCTCCACTTTTTCCTATGGTAAGGGAAGGAACTGGACACTACAATTCTATTACTTATCAGGAGCTGTTTTTACACATTCCCCAACACTCTTTCCAGTGAAACCTCTGCGTCAAATTTTGCTGCTTTGCTCCACAAACACGTAATTTAACACTAATTGTCTCCACATTATAGGAAATGAGAAAGTTGTCATGGAAAGGTCACCAAGGAGAATTTATTCAGCACAGAGCGGCCATTTCTGGCCTTTCCTGGAGCACTGGCTGCCTCTGACAGAATCACTTGTCTGTAGCTGAGAAGCCTGTAGAAAGTTGAGCAGATTTTTCTGACCTATTTAAAACCCACTTAAATTTCTGGCACCTTTTAGAAACATGAAGACTTAATTTGACATATGTAAATGAGATCCCTTTCACCTGCATAGCTGCTCTTGCATATCCTTTGGGTTCATAAATATGCTTTTGAGCATGGCCTTTGTTTAGGAAGAATTTTATCTACAAGGAAAAAATCTGGTTTATCAAGGCCCTTACAATTTCAAAGCCCTGTAGCTGTGTCGGTTGCACATTGATGTTTTCAAGAAGAAGCAGTAAGTTGTTTCAACTCCGAGTCTTACTTTGGAACTCAGAAACACATGTCTATTTTACAACATTAAAATAATGGCATAGGAAGGAATTATCCAATCTAAATATGGTAAAACTTGTATTTTATGTATTTTATGGACTTGTATGTATTTTAGCATGGATAGTTGTATTCTCATTTGTGCATGTGATTTTTAGAATGCAATAATTCTTAAATTCTTCATACCATGTAAAGTAATTAAAGCATTCCAATTAATGGATTGCTGAGACATGGATACATGCATAAGGAAACAAAACCCAAATGCATGACAAAAGGGAAAAGACTTTTGGTTTTGATCAGCTATTTTAAATTTGTGTCTCTATGTTATGTTCATTTATGGATGCATCAGTTTTACATGTTCTAATTCATATACACACTACGTTCCTTCAAATTCTAAACTGCCACTTTAAAATATATGCTTATAGTGCATAAGCTGTCTTTAGACAGACATATGGATTGGGAGCAGAGTCAGTATCACAGGATCGCTCACCATCCTATCTTTACTCACAGTTGATTCTAGTTGAAGCAGCAAAGGACTCTGAAGAGACATAAGTGAAACACAACTGTAGGCCACAACTTTAGTAGCTTAAGCAAAGGGAATGGCAATTGTTCCAAGGTAGATACAACAGCAAGCCACACAGAAGTGATGGTGGCTAATTCCCCCAGTGACTATTTGGTATCACTTTTAACAGCAACTGCCCTCTAAGATGAGACTCTGGCTCTCACTCTAGCTTCATACTTATATCTGGATATAGGTTTGCCCCAGGGGGACAGCTGTATTATTTGGTACTTTATTAGAAAACTTCACTTGTAAGATTGTGGAAAGTTTTCCATTTCAAATTATGCTTAGAAATATCTTCTTCCTGAACATTTTTATTCTCAGTTACTCATTGTCCATTATCATTTTTTCATTGGCTATTTTCTTTATTTACATTTCAAATGTTATTCCCTTTCCCAGTTTCCCCCATTATCTTTTTCAAAGTGATTTTATGATTTCTTGGCATTGTTAAGTTCAAAATTAACAAATGACCTCTATATACTGCTTGAATCTTACTCAAATTAAAAAAAAAATCCTCTACTTACTGCTTTTATCTAATTATGTTTTCATTTTTGTCTCTCCATGCTATTTTCGTATCATTATTTTTGTTCATAGTTTGTTTTCTTCCTTCCTCCTTTTTCCCTTCACCCTTTTCTCCCTGCTTTACTTACTCCAGAGACAATGCATGGTCACATTGAATTAGAATGTTGATACATGTGGAACACTGGAACAGAAAATGGCAGCTTTTAGCGGTGAAACTAGAGAAGGAGTTATAAATGGTATTTATGCTTAATTAAGACCCTTGGGCTTTATCTTAAATATTTGAGTAATTATAAAAGTTTAGCAGAACACTTATAATTAACTTTTCGGTTAAGAAAGGTCAGTGTCAACATTGTGTAAATTATACCTAAAAACAGGAAGATGTTTATAAGATCAACTAAAACTGAAAAGACTGGAAATGTCTCCATGGCCAAGAATTTGTAAAGTAGGAGATTGAATGGAGATGCATTAAATATACTGAATTTATGAGATTGGAGTCAGTCTGGAAGTATTTTTTGGTTTTAATGTATATTCTTTACACAGTTTGTTTTCAACTTGAAATGAGTTTTGATAATCCAACACTATACTAGCCCAATTTTATTGTTTATAGAAGGTAGAGCTATAGTATTAAATATGTGCTTATTTTTGTGTTTATTTACTGGTAATTTTGATAAAATGTTTTCTCATTTAATAAATGTCTTGAAATCCTTCAAAGATATTCATCATAAAGAATGTAAAAAACAGGTTTAAAAATTATAAATTAATTATGTTACTAGAGATAAATATGTTATCTGTTTAGTTAATTCACAATCATAATCTTCAAAGCAGATGGATTTCTTTTACACAGCACTAGCTCTTCTTTGTGAACAGAATTAAATGTGGAAGTCATTGCAAAGGTGTTTGCCTAAATGGGTAATCATTTGGAGAAAATTTCTTTCATTGTGAGGTGATATGATAGGAATCTACACTCACAAACAGTCAAAGCATGAGTCCTCTGGAAGTTCAGGAGTACAGGAGTAACTTTGAAAAGAAAACTGTTAGTATACAATTGAGAACACTTCAGCCCACACTTTAATATCAATATTTCATGGTGAGTCACCTTCCATCCACTCCTAAAGAGCTAAATTGTTTTTATGAAACTCTAAGAAGATTTCTCTGAGAATAAAACATTTTACTAGAAGACAATATTCAGCCTGGGTGGAAAAATGTCTGTGACTGTAATTTTTTACCAGGTATACCTGCAAAACTATTGCAACACAATAAAAGGTAAGATCTGTTTAACTATAGCCTCAATTTGTAGAAGTGAACCAGTGGAAAAAGAAACTAAAATATAACCAGTGTGCTACAGTAAGACTCAGGAACCACGTGCCTCCTAATCTCCGAAATACAGCACCATCAAGGTTTACTATATTTCATGAGTTTCTGAAAACTACCTCAGAATAGAAAAAGAATCAATATATTTGGTTTTAAAGACAGAAAAAGGAAAGCAAGAGTGTTTCTTTAAAATGAAAATATATTTGGTTTTTATACCACCTGAATGTACATGTGGATCATGGATAAGAAATTTTTATTCAATTTAATAGTAATAGTGCTAAAAGCTTAAGTCATTTTAATTTTGAAATTAATATACTCTTTATTTCCCTTTAACTCATGTTATATTATGTATATATGCATTATATTGTGTGTATATGTATGTGTGTGTGTATTTTTAGAATAAATATCATCTGGTCATATAATTACTGTTTCTGATACTGTTTCTGAATGGAGCTAACTATTAGTTCTACTATCGAGTAGTTTCCACCAAATGTCACTACAACATTCATTACACACACACACACATACACACACACACACACACACAGACACACACACACGCACGCACACACAAAATAATTCCTAGCTGGGCTCAATTTTCTAATCATATTACATTTCAGGACTTCTTTGTTACTCGAGGCTTTCTGAACCATGCAGAGTTCACACAGGCCTGAAACATCTGGATCTTGCCAGTGACAGGTGATTACTGATTTAAAACACTGACTTAAAGGATCCAATTGTTTTCATAATTCCATGAAAGGAATCATTTTGATATGTGAGGCTAGCACCACTAAAAATGAAACAAAATAAGCAAGAAACACATTAGGAAATACTAGAAAAGCACAATGTGGGGAAAAGTTTTAGTTCAAAGTTTTCAGATAATGCCACCGACACAAATGGAACTGTTTCTAGAAATCAGAAATTTTAATTCTCTTAGAGAATGAACTATACATGAACAGAGAGATACTCCGTCCTATTCTTTCAGCCTTATTATAGAGATAGAAATAAGCAGGTTCAAGGGCACCAAACCCATAAAGGATTAGTATTTCTGTAGGTGACTTTCATGCAGCCTCTCTCACTTCATTTGCTCTATAAATTCATCAAAGTTGTACTGGTACTTTCCAATTAATGGTGCAATTTGTTCCTTTCTTTTATCCACATCATAGCAAAGTGTCCATTCCTTCCATCCAAGAGAAACTTTGAAGGTCTCTCCTTCCTTGTTTCTCTGGCCAGTGGGTGGCCATGGTTATCCAAAGAGCTTCCTTCCAACAATTATAGACACAGCGGGACTTTGCTTCGCTTAAAGGATGTGAATTTAACTGCGGTCTTTAAGATTCAATACTTATTTTAAGTTTTCACAGAACAAAAGAATTGTAGAAAAAATAGGAAAACTAAAATTAGAAAATAATTCACTGAAATGCTACTGTTTCCTTATAAGTACCTTTAAAATGCTTATTTTATATGAATACTTGTATCAGTTAAATGAAAACAAACAAAAAACCCCTCCTGTTATTTAAAAATATAGATAGCAAAATTATTCACAATAAAAGCACTTAATGCAGACAAAACTGGATTCATCAGTCTCAAAAACACCTTTTATAGTTATTAATTCCAGATATCATAATTTTGAAAGATATATGTCAATAAACCAATTAATCATAATACTCCAAATTTTGGGCACATTATTATTTACCTATGCAAAATTTCACACTTGAAATTGTATATTATTCACTATTAATTGAGACTATTTACAAATTTAAACATTCAACATGTTTAATAAATTTCTAAGAATGCAGTAGTGTACAATATGATATTTTTGTATATATTTGAATATGTAAGTTTGTACAGGTAATGTAATAGTGAATTTTCCTTTTGTGTTCTACGATTCTGTAATATTCTCTGTGTCTGCCTGATGCCACCACTTACTAATCATTGTTGGGAGAATCCATTCATATTTGTAATTCATTTCTTCAGTACACATAAACTCAATGCCTCTTATTTGATGCTGTTACAAACATCCCCCAAAATTGTAATTCTTTATCTAAAAATTTGCCTGAAATGTCATTCCAGCAGTGCCATTCATGAATTCTAAGGCCAAGAATAGATGATTTTGCCTAAACATCTGAGAATAGCTTTTCCGTGTTGCTACCTCGAGATATAAACTCTCAACAGTTGCTAAGAGCTTCATGCTCTGTATTTTATAGCATGAGATTTATCCAAATTTTTTCTTTCTGTGGTTACTTTTCTTCTGTTATTTTATATTGCATTACCTGGACCCTTTGCTGTAATTTTTATATTATTCTTGAATGCCATTTCTTTGCTATTCCTAACACTAGTGATTTCCTTTTGATATGGTCCTTTATGGTAGTGAGATGTATAGATTAGTACTGTGAAAGAGAAGTTTTAAACCCGCATTGTCCTTATTTGCTGTACTAGCTACTGTGGTGGTAGTGTTATTGTACATTAGCTGCTATAACCTCTGAACTAATTGTATATAAATATTATCATTATAATAGTGCACTAAAATTTATATAGCTACAATGAGACAGTTTACCTACAACTCTAAATAATGATATCATTTTGCTTTTACATTTTACTACTTTATTATTTGTTAGTCTATGATCATTTTCTTTCAATAGAAATACAGAATGCAATATAAGCCTGGAGTGGCTTTTTCTATGAATTTTATCTAAAAGCCCAAGAAGCCAGTTTTTCCATAAGCTGTATATTAATGTTGATCACCTCAGTAAATATGCCTGCCAGGTATCTATGTACACTTGAGAGTTTATATTATTACATTTGCAAATATGGCCTGATATTTTGAAATCTCATGAATTCATCGTTTGTATTAAAATATAAGTATTATTTAAATGTTTTTGCCTGAATCAACTATGAGTGTAATGTTTTTACAATGGCATGTTTTTCCAATTCCATAATTCTCTCTTCATTTAAATTTTCATCATACTATGTTACAAAATATTGTTTACATGTCCTATATATATTTACTTATATATTTATATTTCAACATATCCATAGAAACCTATTTTATCTAACACTCTATTTCAAATAGTGTTCATTTAATGCTAAATTTGTCTACAGTTTGGCCATTATGAGACCCATCAATCAGGCTTCTATTTATTTCTGGCATGCCCTGTCATTTTAAAAATGTTATCATACTATGGAATTTTAGACACATCTTTGGATTTATATCCGTAGTCCTAGAATCAGTCATTTATCCGAGGAACCCTGGAGGTTGACAGAGGAACACAGAATTCTTTTTATATTTGTTTGTTGTTTTTCCAGAAAGCTAGTTTGTTACATCTTTTCAGGGACAGAATATTATAATATTAGCTTCCATTTCTTGTCCTGCTCTTGCTGTTCTTCCTTATGTTCTTTTACTTTCTCAAAGAATTCATACAGATTTATTTAGTTCTTATCCAGTTGTTAACAGCTTAAAATATAATGAAATATTAGCCCTACTTCATTATGCATTTGAGTTGCCATATTTAAAAAAAATCCATAGAATTTACAGGAGGAACAATGAGATAGTCCCATCTCCAAATGGTCATTGCTCCTTTGTAAGAAGATGACCTGACAATTTAGAAGCTACAATGGCATTTTCAGTATTAACCATTTCAGTTCTGCAACAATTTTTATCTATTGCCCTGGAGGTGGTGTTGGGACTTGCTTTTGTTCTGGTGGGTAGTAAAGTTTTACTGGTTTTTGTTAGTTTTGTACTTTTAAGGGAATTTTGAGGATGGAGAGTCACTATCACACTGTCTGCACATCTTGCTGCAGAGACATGAAGTCTGTATTTCTGAGATCCAAAAGACACACTTTAGGCAAAGCAGCTTTTGTTCTTTTATTTTTCCAGGTTTCACTTTCATTTTTGTCTGTATTTCTTATCACTTTTGCAGTGTTTTAGAGAAAATGACTTGAAACTGCATTCAGCATTTCTGTTAAACTGAAAACTATCTTCACTAATATGATAAACTTACTCAAGAAATGTAAGCTTAAATCTGAACTCCTCCATGGTTTTTTCGCATAACAAATTTTCTCTAAAAAGAGGTCAGGTTTATGAATATCAGCTTAATGAAATTAAAACAATGCATAAACCAAGACAATAGTTAGCTACTTTTGTAATATGCATGTCTCTGAAACTAAACTTCACATCTTCAAACCTAAACAGTATGTGGAAGTGTCAGCAGGTCAGCTGTCAGAAGAGAAGTAAGCTCCGAGAGAGTAGTGCAAGAAATTTAATGAAATTCCTGTCCTAATTGCCTAGTCCTTTTTATCATTCAGTGACATAAAAAGATCTGTCTATGAACACAGATAAGATCTCCTCAACCTACTGGCACATTCATCTGTAAATGTTGCTTTTATTCCTTCAGATGAAGTGATAAGATGAGAGCTATAGCTATACTTTATGAGTACATTCCTTGGGCTGAGCCCAGAGCCCTTCTATCTAACTATCCCTGGGCTTAGGCTTATAAGCTTCTAGCTTCCATATGATCTAATAATCTGTAAGCCAGGCCTAGAAGACTTCAACTTCTTTTTCCATCTGCTAACCTAGGGCTAGAATGTTTCAGCCTCTGAAGACTTACTGCTGAATAAACTCAACTTTTCTAGCTCAACCTCTGAACTCTGCCTGGCTCATTTAATTCAACTTTTCTTGCTCAAACTCTTCTCCAAGCTGACTGATTCAAATTGACTTCTCTTAGCTTCTGACTGAATTGCTTTGCTTAGGAAAAATGCCCCTAAACTCCATGAACTGAACTGCACTGACAGCATAAACTGAACATAATGCACAAACTCAGTTGAACTCAACTGCATTCAATTGAATGGCACTGAACCCAAGTAGCCTCTTTCTTGTATGTTCTTGTGAGAGGGGAATATTCTCTCTCATTCATTCTGTCAAATCTTTTTCTGATTTGTCACTTTGCCCCTCAATTGTACTAAAGGTCTGTCGATATTCTAGCCAGATGGATTAAAGGTGTATGTTGTGTCTGTATTCTAGCCAGATCACACAGGCTTAGATGTTTGGATGTCATCCCTTGCCAGAGCAGTCATGTTGCTAGATTAAAATTCATCAACATTCATCTAGGATTTATCAGTTTCTACACTATAAATTTTGTTTGTTTCACAGTTATCCAACCACAAGCTCTTCATTATAACAACCCAGATTAACTAAAACAGCTGTTTTAATTTTTTAATTTTAAATTTTAAAGTATTTATTTTGTCATGTGTATTTTGCCCGCATGTATGTATGTATGTATGTATGTATGTATGTATGTATGTATGTATGCCATGTGGGGTGTGTGATGCCTTCAGAGGCTAGAAAGCCAGATCTTATCCACTGGAAATGTAGTTAAGGATGGTTTTGGTCTATCATGTAAGGTCTGCAAATCTAATCCAAGCCCTCTGAAATAAAGGTAAGTTCCTTTAACAGTTGGGCCATCTTTCCAATCCTCTCAGTTTTCACTTACAGAATAGCTTATATCAACAGCAGCACTGAATCATGTTACCATTTTACCAGGTCCATTGACATAATTCACACATTTTTGATTTACAGTGCAATAGTTTTAGATGTAATCACACAGCTCTGTATTCAGTTTTAGATTTTTTTCATGTATCTTAACAAAATAAACCAACAAAAAACACAAACAAATCCATAACTAATTATTCTTCCCATTACCTAGATAGCCCTAGGAAATACCATCTTAATTTCTTTATCTATAGTATTGTCTGTTGCTATTTTCAAATAATAGAAATTAATTAATTAATTAATAACAGTATTTTTGTTTTGGTTTATCTCATATACCGTATTTTTAAGGTTCTCCTTTGAGTTTTAGCATGTGTACGTGGACTTCTTTTTTGACTTAAAATGTTCCATTTATTCCGTCCACCATATGGTTGTATTACAGTATGTTTGCCCATTCAAGGCTCTTTGTGTTTTTTTTATTCTTTTATTGAAAATAGATATTTTTTCTTATATGCTATATTCTGATTATGGTTGTTCCTCCCTCTACTGCCTCAAGTCCCTACATATCTTACATAGGATTTGAATGGATGGTCTGTATGGACTCCCTTTCTGACTTACTTTAGAAAAATAATAGGCTTCTATGTGAATTTAATGGTGTATGATATGACAAAACAAAAACTAACACATCAGAACTGCAGAAACACCGAAGGAAAAAGAGGCGGAGAGAATGCACAAGTATCAGAGAACCACTAGTTGACCCATTCAGGGATTTAATTAAAAAACAAAAACAAACAAACAAACAAAAACCACCACAACTGGAAGTCAAAATATGCACACAGCGGACCTGGTAAAGACCCATGTAGACCCGCTGCGTACTACCTTGGTCTCTTTGAGTTTATATGATCTTTGTGCATACTGATTTGGAGAAGCTTGTTTTCTTACTGTCCTCCATCTCATCTGGTTCTTACCCTCTTTCTGCCTCCTCTTCTGAGGTATCACTGGTCCCTGAGGCAAGGGGTTTGATGGAGACCTCTCCCTTACACCTGGGTGTTCCACGTTTTCTTACTCTCCATAATGGATAGCTGTGGGTCTCTGAATTTGTTTCCATCTTTTACAGTAGGAAGCATCTCTGATGGTGGGTGAGCAAGGTGTTGATCTATAAGTGTAGCAGAATATCACTAGGCATCATTTTATTGCTACTTTTTCTTCTTTTTTAGAATGGTAGTGCTTTATTCTTTTTTTAAATCGTAGGTCTGTTACCTATCTATTATCAAGTTCTTGTTAACTTATATGTATTGGGTCTCATGGTTTTGGCCTTCAGTCAAATAATATATTGACTCCCACTCTGTGTACCACCGTCCTAGCATATCTTGGACAGCCTTTATATCGCATATTAAAGGCTTTGTGTCTTACTTGGTGCTTACATTTCTCTTTTGGTTGCAGGAAGAGAACTTTCAATTTATCAAAGATGCTAGGACATAGAGGTGAAGACTGTAGGCACCATCTCAACTTCTCTAGTTTCAATAAATTGAGTAGGAATTATTTCATCAATTGTGCCTTGCTCTCAGGTTGTAGAGAGCAACCTATAGCCTTAGCAACAGGCTATATGGTTTGGAGATTCCCATGATACCTCTTTGTCCAACTACTCATTCACAGGTAAAAAAATCCCATTACTTGAGCTTAATTTAGTGACTATTTACTCCTCAAATGGCCCTTAATTTTAGCTCTCTTTCCCCATATTTCCTCTTTGATTCCTTCTTTCTCATTCCGATTTTTTCTCCCTTTCCGTGTACCCACATCCATCTGTAATTACCTACTTTATTTTCCTCTCCCAGGGAGATCTTTCTTTCTACCTTAGTACATTACTCTATACCCAGCTTCTGTGGTTCTATAGCTTATAGTTTGGCTATCAGTAGTTTAATATCTAGTATCTACATATAAACCACTATATAAAATATTTTTCTTTCTAGGTCTGGGTTGCATCACTCAGGATGACTTTTTCTAGTTCCGTTCATTTATCCATGAATTTCATGCTTTCATTTTTAAAAATATTGCATAATATTCGATCTTACAAAAGTATCTTATTTTAAAATTCCTCTTTTATTAGCATACACTAAGTTGTTTTCAATTTCTACATACTATGAAGAATGCAGCAGTAAACATGGTTGTGCAAATGTTTTTGTGGTAGGATAAAGCATATGCTCAAGAGTTGTATAGATGAATCTTGAAATAGATTGATTCCCATCTTTTTTATATCTGCATCTATGTTGGGGTGAAAAATATGAGGATAGAGTTACTGGAACACATAGGAACTTTGTTTTAAACAATGTAAGGAAATAATGGCCAGGTTGTTTTCCCTTTGTGGACTTTCACCTTGTGACAATCTGACAAGATCAGCTCATTTAAATTTAAGTTATTATCAAATCTTCACACTTCATTTTTCATATCCTTTCTACCAAATGTTATTATCTGCTTTGTGAAGTTGCTGGGACTTTTAAAATGGTCATTATATTGTATATATTTTGGCTCCACCTGTGCAATGCTATAGTTCAACTTCCTTGTTTCTAAATTTTGTCATCAGTTTAGAGATATAATTCCAATTGGTCTTTACTTTCTTGATAAATATTATTTGAGACTTTTATTTTGTTGAATGAAATAATTATTATGTGATGTTTGATAACCTAGGGGATACACAGAAACTGTTATATGGACTAGAAAATGATAATTCTTACACAGAATGTTAATTCCAATTCAGCTTGAATTGCATTGTTGGAATTATATTAGAGTTTAGAAATGAAAATTTGATATTTAACTAATTTTTGTACAGAACAGGACAATAATATAAACTACAGTCTTACTATTTCTTACCAGGCATAAAAACTGGCTGCATTTAGATCAGTCATGATACTAAGAATCTTCTCAGGATAGATTATCAACTTGGCAAAGATATTTAGATATGAATTCTTCCAACCTCATAATTTTACCTGAAGTGATGGCTTATTGTTACATACTTGAAGGTCAGCTCCTTCAAATGTTGAGAACTGATAAATGAAAAATTATTTGAAAATGGAAAGATATCTGAACATTATCCAACTTTCATACTGTACTTTTAAAAAACTCTTATTTACTGTTTTAAATGTTAGTCTAGAAAAGTATACTATTCAGTATTATGAATTCTTGAGATAGAATATTAACTGCAACTCTCAATTTTTTAGGTACAAATTTAATTCTAGGCACTCTTTTTCCTTTAGTCCGGCTAAAGTTATTCTGAGCTATGATCTTTGTTGCAAGGCAGGTCAATCTATTCTTGGCTCTTCCGTTTTGTGAAACAGCTGTGAGTCAGCACTGAGTTATGCTATTGAAAAAGAAATAGACTTTTCAGCTGTGTGCTAATATTTGATATGAGGAATATACTTTAGTTTAAAATAATATTTGCAAATCTGAGTGTGCGACTTTACAGAGAACTCTAAATTTTTATATGTATTTTGTAATATGAATGTAATCATTTTCCTCTTTTAAATATGGCATTTTACCTTAATGCAATGAAGTAGACTGAAGCTATTGTAATAATTATACATAACCACTTTTTGGCATCTATAAATGTAGCAAAAATCCATTCCCTAAAACTATATAGATATATATAAGCATATCTCCAAAGTTTGATTGTTGGTTAACACAAAAATTTTAAGACTGGTTGTCAATACTATCAACTTCAAGGTAAGGAATTAGCACATGTTCAACACATATTCTTCTAATATCAGTGGATGCCACCTTATTTTCCAGATTTTTTTCATTTATAATTTTTTTATTGTTATGGTTGCTGTTTTATCCTTATATGTGTTCTTTTTAAATTTTTGTTTTAAATTTAAAAATAAGTACATAAATATCCCAGATCAATGCTAACTCTCAAATTCATGTCCATTTTTTTAAAAACTGGTACAATAACAAATATGCTTTAACATCTCTGTGTGTGTGTGTGTGTGTGTGTGTGTGTGTGTGTGTGTGTGTGTGAGACTGGGTTTGTTTAACATTATTTTAATATTGGGTTGATCTTTTGACATGGATAATCAGTTAAAGGATTCATCCCTAAGGATGACTAAATCTCTCTCTTTCAAGTTCTTAGGTTCCTATAATACTTTGTCAAGGAGTGGGATACCATGATATTTTCTCCATCTGAAAATGCATTATATGTATTCTATACATAATCTTTAGAAATGCAAACTATTTCAGCATCAGGAAAAGTAATTGTTTTGTCTCATGCTTGGATTTTATAGAAATAGCAAGGAAAAAGTAATAGTGGGAGATACTTTTGCTTCATTTCAGACACACTAGCAATGTTACCTGTCTCTGCTGAGAAAGTACTATTTATGAACAGAATTACAGTGCAACATTCAAAATTATGTTTTCCTACTACATATTGATCAGATTTTAATTGTAGTAACTTATATAAATGTCTTCTTTTTAATATTAATTTTATATTTCAATCACTATGCTTTATGTTGTCTTATATCAATGAATATATCTTAAGCAACTTTAGGAAGTTTTTCTTATTAGGCTTACAGTATCTTCAATGCACTATTTGAATAATCTCATGTATATGGATGTAGCATTCACAATGCAACTCTTTTAAATATACCATCTGACCAGCTATTGCACATTTAATTTATACCATAATTAAATGCTTTATAATTATGTATTTTAAATAAATTTAGCATTTTAACAAAAATGTCTTATATTTTACTTCCTTTTTAAATGTAAATGTGTATTTGCTACATGACATGTTATTTGGATACTTAGCAACCTGTACGATGATAATCTCCTATTACCTGATACATAATTCAGGCATAGAAAGGGTTCAGTGAGTAGCTCAGCATGTGTCAGCTAATACCACACTCCACTCTTTGGGTTGGTACCCTTCTCGTCATTCTGTTTTCATCTCCTACAGAATGGAGGTCATTTTATTCCTCCTAGGCTCTCAATTGTCTGGTGAGAGTCTGAGTCTATTCATTTGTCATGTCCACTCAAACTTTAGTTGGAAGTTTAGTTTAACAAGTTAAAGTTCTATTTTCTAAAGCAAAATATTCCTTTATTTATGTATATCTGAAACATACGATCACTTTTAACCGGTGTGTTCTCCTGCTGTGCTAACAATGTATCAGATATAGACTATCATCCTGTTGAGAATTCAAGACAAAGTAGAATTAGCCATAGGGACAAGGCCTGTTGGGACTAATGGGAAGGGCAGGAGGCTTTCATATATTATTCCTCATATTACAGAAGCTGTCACTGTGTGGTAATCTGTGGGAGTCATTTGGGGTCTCAGTGGTGTCTGCATTCAGGGTCATACTATGTTTTGAGAAAATATTTCAGAAGATATATAAAGTTAAAAGGTTTGAGGACTATTATCTAACCTTATTTTTTTCACAGTAAGGTAATTTTCCTTTGTGGCCAAGAAATGCAGCTGAGGGGGAAATTTATGACTCTGTGGTTCCTTTTTTAGTTCTTTTATGTCTATATTAGTTACTTTGGGGCTCAGAGATTTAGCTCAGTATAGAGCACTTTCCCAGTCTTTCTCTCTCTCTCTCTCTCTCTCTCTCTCTCTCTCTCTCTCTCTCTCTCTCTCTCTCTCTCCTTTCCCACTCTCCATGACTCTTTAACACACACAGAAATGAATATTGGGTGTTTTTGTAACCACATTTTTCTAATGTGTGTTTTGTTCGTTATTCTGTTTCGTAATGTCCTTTCCCCCAAAACTCTACTTTTAGTGATTAACACTCAAGTAGTAGTCCTTGCTTAATGGAGTCACTTGCCTTCCAGACGACTGGAAAGAAACTGTTTTACTCTTTCTTGAGAATGAAAATATTGTCACTGAATGGGCATAACACATTTCAGGATAAGTTAATTTTGAAAAGTTGTATTCATTACATTAACAATTTAATATTTATATTAAAATTGACAAATCTACTTTTAGTCTATGTGATATGATGCTTAAAATATCTCAAATTTTTACTATTTTGAAAAGTATGAGTGCTAGTTTAAAAGATAGCATTGCAATTAAATAAAAATAGATATATGTAAAGGTTAGAAAATATAAAACAATATCTAAAATTTTGAAAATTAATTTAAATTAAAGTGAAATCACTTCAAAGGTTTATCAGTGAGGTCCCTAGGTCATAGTAACTATTATCTTGTATTTCTCTTCTTTAACAGAGATATTTAGAATAGTTACTTGCTCCACTCTGGTAACTACTAATGACTCATCATCTTCTACAAATAACTTGTCCCTTCATCAACTAAAACTGGTTTGCCCTGCATAGTTATAAGCTGATCAGTTCTCGCTTCATGCCCTTCTGCCTCTTCGATCTGCCAGTACATTTTGATCATCTGCCCCAATCCATCCTCCTACAACACCGTCTAAAACATTGGGTTGTTTTAAATCTATATCATTTTTTAAAAAATTTTTATTTATTTTTTTTTATTTTCCTACTTTATTTACATTTCAAATGTTTCCCCCTTTCCAGATCTCCCCTTTGGAATCTCTCCATTTCCTCCCCCTACCCCTGCCACTATGGGGGTATTCTCTCACCCATTTGTTTTATGCTCAGACTGTGGGGAATAAGAGAAATTTTCTTTCTTCCTCATACTTTTCTTCATTGTTCTAAATGGAGTTTATTGTTCCTTTGTAAATCTAACATTCAGTATTTCTGCTATTTGTCTGACATCACTATCTGCTGTTTAGTGCGACATCTTGCTTGCTGAATACGTATCTCACTTCTTTTTGACATTAGAGATGCATATACCTCACTTTTTTCTGAAGTGAGAGATCTAATGTTTTCATTAATATTCTTGGAGATACAAAAGACTGCTACCTTTCAGCAATCTGCTTTGAATCTTCCAGTCCACTCTTCTTATTAACATGGTTTCAAATAAAAGTTATTACTTTATTTTCTAAAATTTACATGGAAATTTTAATCTTTGTTTCTGGTGCTTGGATATGACCTACCTATACAATTGCTTTTTTAATTTATAATTTCCTTTCATCTGAGATTCTTATATCTTTAGTTTGGTTTAAGGTTATTAATCCAGTAAAATTGTCATCCATTATTACTCCATATATTTTTCTGTTTCACTCTCTCTGTCTTTTCCTTTATTGTATTACTCACAGTTTCCAATGTAATCTTCTGCTTATTAGCTTCTTTATTTGTTCCCTCTTTCCCTCTTATGTAT
Organism: Rhynchomys soricoides; assembly: GCA_019843965.1. Lineage (NCBI taxonomy): Eukaryota > Metazoa > Chordata > Mammalia > Rodentia > Muridae > Rhynchomys > Rhynchomys soricoides. The sequence goes on along the minus strand of JADRCH010000252.1, from coordinate 989,554 downwards.
TAGTTTGATAGTAATCTACTTATACACATCTTCATAGTTAAGTATTAAACTTTTAGGCATAATATGTTCACTATAAATATTTTTATTTCAGTTTACTTTTTGTTTGTTGACTGGTTTTGTTTTTGTTTTTGTGTGTTTGTTTGGTTGGTTAGTTGGTTGTTCAGGATGAGGTTACTATGTGTAGCCCTTGCTGTCCTGGAACTTGCTCTGTAGACCAGGCTTGCTTCAAACTCACAGAGAATTGCTTGCCTCTGCTTTCTGAGTGCTGAGATTAATGGTGTGTGCCACCACAGTCCAGCCTATGTATTTTCTTTTTACTTGATTTTCTTATTATCTATTCCATCTATTCTTACAAGGTACCTATTATTTTCTTTTTAAATTCATATGCATATTATTTTAAATTTCCTCCATGATATTACTAATATGTTTATAAGTACTTATTTCTTATTATGGTACAGGATTGCTGGCTTGATATATATATATATATATATATATATATATATATATATATATATGTTTGGATACTTTAAACTCTATTCTCCCATGATTATTTCTTCTTTGTAATCATGTAACACCTGCATCTAAGACTGAAGAACATAACATGTGGGAGCTCAATGGCTGGAGTCAAAAGTTTGGAAGAGAGAGAAGTATTTCATACTTTTATTAATATTAACTCTTGGTATTTTCATATTTCTATGCCTCATAGTTATTAAATAATTGAATTTTTCCTCATGCTTGTTATCTTTCTTTTTTTCCAAAATACCCAGGCCAAATTTTATTTATGAAGTTCTCAGTATATTTTAAGCTCTAATCCCTATTGTCATACCTTGTTAACATAGGTTAGATGTAAGGCGCAGGTCTGAAAAACTTTCAGTCTCCTATTTGGCAATAGATAGTTGGACTGAGTCATGAAAAATTCTGTTTAACATGAGAGGAAACTCTTATCACAGGGAAGAAAATTAATATGAGCAAGGAGGTACTTTTCCTTGCATTTATTCTGGACATTACCCTCTTGCTTATAGATTGTCTATGAGAACATAGGAGTTATGAAAGGAAAGCTCAGAATATCAAAAATACCTGAGTAGTAGGAGTTTCTGTCTCACATAATAACAGATTACCATCAGGTTATGTTTGTTTGTTGTTTTTTCAAGTAAACATTAAGAAGCCCCCAAGCTGACTCTAGATGTTTCTGATCAAGGTAAAATAATCATTTGCTGCATCTCTTTGAGTGTTTCTCTTCTCACAGTTTTACGTGACATTCCACCCTGAGATCTGGTAATTCTGTTCTCTGGTAAGTCTAAGGGACAAAACAAAGATGTTATGTGCTATGGTTAGATGATGACTTTCAAGTTCTTTTTAAGTCAGAGCAGAAGCCAGAGTCCTTGTCAGCATTTCACACTTGGCTCGGTTGTTCTGTGTTTCTTGAGATCTGGAATAAACTATGTAAACTCACGTGGCTAAAATAAGCCACTTAAGCTCCATTGTCTCAGCTTCTATTTTCAGAGTAACTGAAGCTAAGTTCACAAGTGAAACAACTTACTAAGCAATGATAGTATCTTATCCTAGACTGCTGCTACAGCTGAGAAAGTCACAAATAAGCACTAGATCATTACATGCTTTTCTTCTAACTTTCAGAGAAAATGACTACTGCTTGTAAATTAAGGAGAATACTCAAGAGAAACAATTACCCTCAATTACTATCATTCATATGCTATAGTTGGGTGCTTTGGAATCTATTTATATAGGATTTTCCTTTGTGAAATCTATATATGATATTTATATATCATATATATGAGCTAGAAATATAACACAACTCAGAAAGCATTGAGCTTTGGAAAATCTGACGTAATTGCTCCTCTTTACCTTGAAAGCTAAGATATATCCATCCTTACAATAGAGAGACAGCTGAGTGATATTAATTGTAGTGAGTTCTTAAAGTAATATTTCCAAACACAAAAGGGAAAAAAGGCTAATATTCTCTAGTACTTACCTGAATTGTAATAATGATAGCTTTAAAACAGAAAATCTAAGTAGTAGTAGTAAATGATGCTTCAAAAGGGCAAACACCTTTATGGAGGTGTTTCTTTATGTTATTAAAGAATATATCCACACAGGCTATATGACACTATATTTTAAAAGAAGATGTAAGGAAGTCTATAGTCCTTGGAAGTGAGAGAAATTATGAAGATACAAAATTTACTAATCATCTAATAGTTGAAATGAGATGAGTAGTAATAAGAAAGTAGTTGTTATTAGTTAATATTTCATGATGGGCTAGAGAGTTGAATAAGTCCTTAAGAGCACATAGTGTTTTTGCAAGGGACATGGGTTTGAATCCTAGCACTCATGTAGAAGTTCACCAACATCTATACATTCAGTCTCATGGTATCTGATGCCACCCTTTTCTACATACACCAGATACACAAAACACTCATACACGTACAATAATGAAAGGAATAAATTATATTTATAAATTAAAATCCTTTCATGATGATTCCAAAAAGAATTTCTGCAAAGAAGAACCTTTAGAAAATAACTTTACTTGCTTTCCTTTTTTTTGAGAAACATGAACATCAAAAGTTTACTGCTTACTGTCTAGCCATGATCCCAATGGAGGTTTACTTAAAGACATGAAGACATGATACTTGATATCAACCTTTTCAGTGATAATTCTCTGTATTTTTCTATAAGTGGGGTACAGATAAGTTCCTGTTTTGTGCCATATTAATTTTTATTTTGTTTAAAACTAACTTTTTTTGGTTTATTCTGATGAATCTGTGACCTTCAATAAAAATTTGATGTTTTGACTCAGTCTTTAACTGTCCCTTCTGTGGTCTTCAAAAGCATTGTGTGATGCATGATTTTCTTTTTCAGATGATAGAATCTGGAATTTGAGAGCACCCTGGCACTTATGTATGACAATAGTCAGCCCTCTTTTATCTATAAATGGCTATTCCTTTGCCATATAGGGAAAATTTTGAATCAAATATAAAATAAAACAGAGCTATTAGGATATGTTTCTGCTACAATATTTCCTACATCAAATCTATAACATTTTTCTCACACAAATTAAACCTTCAACTTTTTAGATACCAACTGTGTACTATACAATTTCATTTAAATGTGAAAATAGTTATCTGAGTCAATTTTAGACTTTTCTAGCTAAGCTTCAGTCTGCAAAACCATGCTCATTTGAAGTTGCCTGTACTCCTAGCAACCACTTTAAATTCATGATTTTTCCAAGACCTGATATACAGGTTTGACATTTTTTTTAAGAAACCAAGAGAATAGTTTATTTATCTTTATGGTTTATTGTAACAATGTAATTCCAGAATGGGCATATAAGAGAGATCACAGGACAGAGTCAGTGGCAATGCCAGGGAATTCCTGCATTCCTTATGTGTATTCTATCTCCACCATTCCCAAATGTATCCATCATCCAGAATTGCCTTGAACTTGGGAAGCCATAAATAAGTACATCCATCATTGAAAATGGGCTCTGGCTTTATCCACTCACCCCTATTGACAAATTCATGAAGTGGGTTGCAAATTACACCTTGGATAACTGCTTGGGCTTTCCATATAGCAGTCTTCATCTTAAATCAATCTATGCATCACAAACCACCATTATCTATTCATCATACTAAAGATAATCTTATCACTCGAAGATCCAAGGATTTCGATGCTTACTTTTTAGGAAGTAGAGGCAAAGGAAAAGTATATGTGTATCTATATCTATCTCTATCTCTCTCTATCTATCTCTATCTATCTATCTATCTATCTATCTATCTATCTATAGTTAAGGTAGTTTGGGAAACCCAAAACTCAAAGATATATTATATCACTTTCTTTCTTAAATGAATTTTCTAGTTATATTAAAACAAAAGATAGAAGATATATAAAGATAATGAAAAATAACATTTTTTCCTAGGAGCAAGGTAAAGAGGAACTCATAAAGTCAATAGGACTTTTTGCAGAAATGTGCAGAGGTAAATAAATGTTTCATGTGAACATCTAGGAAAAGAACATTCTAAGGAGAATAAATGACAAATCTTAGCATAACAGTGAATAGAAAATTAAGAAAGTTGTAGGGACATTGAGGAACTTAGTTTGCTTGTGGTGCGTAGAAAGGCAAAGGATGATGACAGAATTGCAGTTGGGACACAGTAGAGCTCTATCTGTTGCTGTGTGGATATTTATTTTAATGAGAGTGAAAGAACACTGAAAATATGAAGACAAGCATAATATCACCTTTAGCTTTTCAATAAATTATCGCTGTTCAGAAAGATCCTCAAAGAAAATAGTAAAATCACAGTAAGAGCAAGTTCTTAAATGAGGAAGTTAAGTTTAATTCCCTAAGCTTTCTATTTAGATATATGATTTTGGAAACAAGACCAAAAACCAAATGAAATAGGACTGACAAAACTGACATAATGTTATGATGCTTGCAACTAAGAGAAGGAAACTGCACTGCTTTCTGTGGAAATTCAGCACAATCTGAGAAATAAAAGCCTGGGATTCAAACATAGAAACATCTATTACAAATAAACATATCTGCCTGTTTTCCCACCTCCTAAAATTTTCAGTGTGGCCACACCTAACTCTGACTCTCTAACACTCCTAGAATGGGAATTTGATATTATACACCCTTATCATGAGATTGAAAAACACCTGATTGGGAAATGAAAGAGACCTCAGAACGGCCTATTGATAATACAGTGATACAAAAGCCGCCAAGTTACTAACACATAAGTTGCATGCTCACCACCCCCCTCTTTCTCTGTCTTTCAAAGAAAGAATAAAATCAAGGTGTAACAGCAACAAACAGGTAGAGACACATCAAAAATATAAAAACAAGAAATATGCATACAACTGCCCACCCATGAAACCACAAACAAAACTCAAAGCATATAGGAAACAACAAGATTAACAAAAACAGAACAGAAAGCCCACAACAATGCTAATGAATTTATTGGTCAGCTTCTTCTGAGCATCTCTCAATAACATACCCGCAGATCTTCCACTAGAGAAGACTGAATTTTTTTTTTTTTTTTTTTTTTTTTTTTTTTTGCCAGTGGGTATCTATGGAGTTAGCTTCATGAATAAGAGTAAGGATTTGTGTCCCTTTCCCTTTCTCCATGCTGGAATTTTGTATGGCTTGAATATGCACAGATCTTGTGGATTCCATCAAAGGCTCTGTGAGTTCTTTGTACTCCTGCCTTGGTGTATCTAGAAAATGATGGATTCTTGAAGCTTTCCACAATTTCAGGCTCTTGTAATTTTTCTACCTCTTCGTTTATATAGATCCCTGATCCCTGATAGTAGGATGTTATAAATTCATCCTATTTAAGATTGAATGCTCCAATATCTCTTATTCTCCAGTTGTGAGTCTCTGTTAATTATCATCTACTGCAAGAAGAAGCTCCTCTGATGTGTGTTCAGTGAGATTCTGATATATTACTATGTTAGCAATATAATTGAAGTATGTTCCCTCTAGGGTCCATGATCTGTCTAGACTTAGGTTCTTGACTGCACTAAAATAGCAAGGTAGTGATCCTATTTCATAAAGTAGTTCTTTTAGTAGTTAATTTATTTTTTAAAAGTTTTTACTGGTTATTTTGTTTATTTACATTTCAAAGGTTATCCCCCTTCCTGGTTTCCTCTCCAAGAACTCCCCATACCACCCATCCTCCCCCTCTGCATCCATGAGGGTGATTCCCCACCCACACTCCCAATCCCACCCCACCGCCCTAACATTCCCCTAGGCTGTGGCATCAAGCCTTCAAGGGACCAAGGGCCTCCCCTTCCTTTGATGCCAGACAAGGCCATCCTATGCTACATATGCAACTGGAGCCATGGGTCCCTCTATGCTTATTCTTTGGTTGGTAGTTATGTCCCTAGGAGCTCTGGGAGTTCTAGTTGTTTGATATGGTTGTTCTTCCTATGGGGTTGCTAACCCCTTCAGCTCCTTCAGTCCTTCTCCTAACTTCTCCATTGGGGTCCCTGTGTTCAGTCCGATGGTTGGCTGCAAGCACCTGCATCTGTATTGGTAAAGCTCTGGGCCAGCCTCTCAGGAGACATCCATATCAATCTTCTGTCAGAAAGCAGTTCTTGGCATAAACAATAGTGTCTGGGTTTGGTGGTTGCATATGGGATGGATCCCCAGGTGGGACAGTCTCTGCATAGGCTTCCTTCAGTCTCTGCTCCACTCTTTGTCTCCATATTTCTTTTAGACAGGAGCAATTCTGGGTTAAAATTTTAAGAAGGATAGGTGGCCCCATCCTTCAACTGGGGACTGTGGATGGTTAGTGCCATAATATTTATGCCACTATATGATGGACATGGATGATATAAATTTACATTTGTAAATATCTACACAATGTGGAAATATCAGCTACTAAGACAAAATGATCCCTGGGAGGTAGTTTTGGATTTAGTTTGTTAGTATCCTGTTGAGGCTTTTTACTCTCATGTTTTTGAGGGATATTGGATTGCTATTTTACTTTCTCCCAGTGTGCTTGTCTAACACTGAAATCAGAATGATCCTGGAGAAATATTTCTTCTCCTTCAGGTTTTATAAGGAATTTGTAAGATTGTTTATAGAATTCAGCAATAAATTATCAGTGTCTGTTCTTACTTTTAGCAGGAGACTCTTGATCAGTGACTGTCGATTTCATCTTTATTTGTGGATTCTGTCTTTAATGACTTCCATAGTCATTCATGGTAGTTTACCTTTGTTTGGGATGTGTCAATCCCCCTTTCTGCTAAGATACCTTGTTACCATTCATTCATTCTTACATTGACATGTAGTTGTCCATTTTCCTGGATCTTTTCTGTGTCTCATAGCAATGACACCATCTCCTCCTCTATTTCTCTACTTATTTCAGGCTTATTTCTTTTTTCTTTGCTCAGATAGAGGCATGTAAATTTAATTAATGTATCTCCAAAAATCATACAATTTAGTTTAATATATGTTATATACTGTTTTACTTGTTTCTATTTCTATTTTATCTGTTTCTTTTATCTGCTGGTTATAGCGCCTCATAGTGCTTATTTTTTCTGATGAATTTTGTGTTTTCCCCATTTTTTTCAAAAGATACTATTATATTTTTAAAGTGATTCTTAGTAAAATAATATTATAAATATGTATGTACCTGAATGCAGGTGCTAAAAGCAGCATGCAGGAGAAGGTGAGAAGACAAGTTGAGGGAATTCAGTCTCTCTGTCTTATATTTCCTAAGGAGTGAGCTCAAATCAGCAAGCCTTAGCCCATTGAACCACCTCACCAGACCTATTCTCAGCTTCAATACAGGCATTTATTTTGATGAGTTTTCCTCTCAGACACACATTTGCTACATCCTATATCTTCTTAGTCTTTTCCTACTTCTACTGGTTCAAGATCATTTCATTTCCCCTGGCTATTTCACCTATTCTGTCTTCAGGTTCATAGTTCATTGTGTCTGGTCAATTTAGCCACCGATGAGCTCTGATCCATTCTTCATTTTGCTCAAATATTTTCAATACCAGAAGTTCCTTTTTAGTTTTGTATTTTATAAAACCAACTTCTGTGAAATTTCTATGCTAGTCATTATCTTCCTGATATTATTGAATTCTCTCTCTCTGTCTCTCTCTGTGTCTGTGTCTTTTCTGTCTCTCTGTATCTCTTTTTCTGTGTATATGTGTTATGTCTATGTGTGTGCATGTGTCTATGTGTATGTGTGGTTTCTAAAACTTACATGCTTCAAACAGTTATGGTTCATGACAGTGTTTCTCATATTCCCTTGCTTTGTGGTCAGTTTCTCAGACTTGATTTTGTCTTGGGAGGGGGTGGTGATGCATCCTTAGACTTTTTGATTTCTGTCTTACACTATTGACAGCAGGTTTAAATAAGTGGAGATTTACTTATTTAGCTCTGTGGTTCAGATTTACCTGTCTGGGAACAGTCCATCTGTTTTTAGATCTTGGTCACAGTATTTTACATTGTCAGCTTTTCTTCTGTAGTTCCCTATGAGACAAGTTTCACAAATGTGAAAGAGATATAAAAGGTTAAAACTTGAATCTCTGTCATTCAGCCTGAAACCCTGGAATGAAGAGACATACCATAGTTAGGAATCTGATGCCTCAAGGGCAGACACACCTCTACAATAAGCATAATACCTGAGGCCACTAAAGTGAGGCCTAAGCATACAGGTGCAGGTGTGGCTGTGTCTGGACTTTAAAACCAAGAATACAAGTTTGAGATTTAGGATTCTGGATATGATCAAAATCCTGGATTTGTTCACAATATCTAGCTTAGCATATGTGTATACTCATGTATAAGTGAACACTAAGTCACCTGGAGTATGCCTAGAGCCTGGTTTTATTCTGAAGCATGGGCTTTGCTTAAAAGATAGGCACATATGTAGTGATATAGACAATGATTCTTCAAATGTTGGGTTTGAAGAGTCCAAGCTCTTTAGGAAACAATGTAAGATCTGTGTGGACACTATTGTTCTGAAGCCTGAGTTCATGAGAGTTCTTTGCAAATGCAATTTACTAGAATAGACCTGTATTCTTTCTGTAAAGAATGGAACTACAGAAATTGGACTATAGATAGATCACAGCTGTTATGTAAACTTTTTTCTCTTGGCAGGACCATAACCTCTGTAAGATGCTTGAAGAAAGGAGGAGACCTGAAACACAGGGTCACATTGGCCTCACATGGCATCAAGTAGAACTGAATCTCATATCTCTAGGGCCTGAACATAAGTGTCAGTATTTGTGTACCAATATGGTGAATGTAATTGCAGAATCCATTTGTCCCTTCAGTGAGCCTATTGTGTGATTTCATGCAGGCTTGGTTGGTACTACTTTTAACTCCAAGTGCCTCGATTCTGTACCCTGCCTGACATTAACCATTTCTTGGATTCTTGAATCTAGAAGGTTAGCTTTACACTAGGACACATTTTGAGAAAGAATTTCTCAGGCATGTCAAGAGTTTGAGTCTGCAATAATAAAACTGGAAACATAGGAGACTGGTAATGGGCAGTGTTTTATTTGGGTGATGCAAACCTTGATAGTTCTGGATTCTAATTACATTTTTGTGGCCGATATTTGTATGAGTCATGTCAATGTTTATAATATGTCACAGAAAGGTAGCTTCACGGAGGTATTGTTAAGTATGGACATTTGCTCATATACACATTTCTATGGGTCATCCTAAAACAGCACCACTTTCCTTTTCCAAATGCTTTCAGTTCAAAAATTTATGACGTTATTTCTTTATCACTGGCTGAGTTTGTGCTGGACTTTGAACAAATAGAACATGCTCCATTAAAATGTGTGGGGTGTAGTAGTAACAGAAAACAAAACAAAACAAACAAACAAACAATAACAACAAAAACCTCTGCTCTCCAGGTAGGGTACTCACATTCATGCAGAAATGTTCATTGAGCATGCCCAATTATAATATCTTCCTTTACAATATCTGAATATTAACTGGTACTATGTGTTGTGATAAGCCATGAGAAACATCATGGTAAAAATGAAACGTTGTATATTTAAGGTTGGATTTCATGTATTCTCTTTATATAGATGGTGAGGTTATAATCCTTAGGGCCATTGAATGACCACTAACTTATCGATATTAATTAACTGAAATGCATTATATAGCTCAGCTGTTAATGTTGCAAGATGAAAAAAAATGTCTTTTCTTGCTGTGTCGATGATCAAACTCATGGCTCTGTACATACTAGGTAGCATTCTACCATTAAAACAAATCCTCCACACTGAAATATGTCTTTACTTTCTGATTGTGTTTCATGACCTTCATATTGCCCTCCTAAAGTTGAAGATTACACATTCAGTATTTTAAATGAATTTAAATCTTAGTGGGTTTAAATCTATGACTTTTGTGGATTTATTCTTTACTTTCTGTCATCACATCTGGTAGATATTTTAAAATTTGTGTTCAAGTTAAATATAAAATGACTATGCCAAGCAAAGAGTTCTTTTGGTTTGAGCATCTATGAGTAGCTATGTCCTTTTCCAGTTATTCAGTTTTGTTCTGTACCTTCTGCTGTGGAAAGCTGTGCTGACAGCATTAAGGTTATTCATAATATGAGTCAATGCTTGTCTTAATATCATCCAAAAGAAAAATCAGAGGAGCCACTGAGCAAGCAAGAAATTTATGATTGATATTATTTATACACAATATATTTTTAAAATGCTTGGGCAATAATAATGCATGCATTGCACATATCTATGCCAAATACATAATAATAAAGTCATTCTATTTTGTGCATGATTTTTTAACTTTAAAATATATTTAGAATATGATATCATTCCATTGTTCTCCTCTTCCTCCTCCTCCTTCCAATCCTTCCTATATAAATCCTGTTCTCTTTCAAATTCTTGGCCTCCTTTTCTTAGTAATTGATACATAAGTAAGATTTGATTCCTTACTTCACTTCATATCAAATTGAAAATAGTTTCGTCAAAAACTGTTTGTTATTTACCTCATTTTACAACCTTAAACTCAACTAAGCTATGTATCTTTTACTCTGTTGTAGGACAGTACAGATAAGCAGAGAGTGGGGAGCAGGACAATAAGTAAGTTATGATAGGTAAAAATATTAGTCATGATCTTATCTGTGTCACCTAATATGAACAGGGGTTTGATAGTGCCATGCTTTAAGTTTACAAGAGTTCTATAGGAATAGGATGAAACAGGGGGTGGAGGACAAGCAGAGACTGCATGATTTGGGGGAAAAATTGTATATGAGTGGTGAGCACTTATTGATTGCATTTGGGGAAGTAACTGCATCTGAGTGGTGAGCACTTATTGGTAATTTTCGTTTTCTTTCTCCTTTTATTTTCTTTAAAAATGAAGATAATTTGCTACCATAGACTCTGTAACTTGAGCTTGGATATGGACTAAATTAAAATATTCTGTAAGTCTTAGAGATAGTTAAATTTCTTAGCTTTGGTATTATCAGTTACAAATTAAGGGATCATTTATAATGTAAATTTATAATATTTTAATAATGGTGGCCCAGAGAAGGGGGTTGCTGGGGGGTTAAGGGTGGGTGTGGGTGGGAGAGTTGGTGGGTAAGAGGGGGAGGGTGGATGTGTAGGTGGGGGACAATACTCTCAGAGGCAAATGGAATAGGAATGGGGTGAAGAACTCTGGGAGGGGGGACCGGGAAGGGGAGCAACATTTGGAATGTAAATAAACAAAATAATGTAATAAAAAGAAGTTTAAAAATAATGAAAAATGAATTAACACATTCAAATTCTAAATAAACCCCTGAGCCTATAAAAATAATGAATACATGGTACTTATTATGATGATTTAAAATTACAATCTCTTCTTCAAGTCTAAGTTAATATTGATTTTTTGAAAGATTCTATTTTCCTGAAATATTAATCTGTTCCACTAATTTTTCCAAAATTTAGAGATGGAATGCTAAAGAAACAATTATTATTCTCTATGGGAGCATTTTTGCTTTTGATAATAAAACCTATGTTATCAAAGAAACACTAAGATTATGTAAGCACACTTCATTGAGAGAAAATTACATGACTTAGAGAAAAGAATTTGTGAAGAAATCTCTGCTGATGATCATGTGAGAATTAACATGTAATAAAGCTGATTTCACTATACTGTATCCTAGATATGGACTTTAAAGCTACCTCAGATACAGAGATTTAAACCATGAAATCATGCTATATATTTTTGTATCATTTAAATTTCATACTTTGCAAAACATTATTTTGATTATTCAATATAAATTCACGCAGCACTCTAGATCAATAAAATTCATTGTCAGTCTTTTAAAACTTTTAAACTTCAGAAGTAACAAATAGCATAACAGGGAACAGCTGACACACCTGCTGAATCACTGTAATCAATCATTTAAATTCATAAAATCATACATAAGAATTTTTCATGCTGCTACAGTAGTTTTACCTTTTCCTGTGTAGTTTAAAATAAATTCATCTAACAATTAATAACGTTTTGTAAATTAGTGAAGTGACCTATTCATTCATAAATTTTGACAAATAGTTACTAAAAACCATGCTTCAGAAATCACAAAAACTTTATTTTATATTCTGTGAATAAATATATTCATTATAATAAATACTAATAGAAAGAAAATATTATCATTAAGTTATTGTTAGAATAAATTTTAAATATAGCATATACACATATAAATGGTCATACATACACATACATGTGTGTCCTGTATCTGTGGCATTGTGTATGTGTGGAGGCCAAAAGTGGACAACAGATTTCCTTACTTGATAAGTCTTCACCTTCATTTATCCACCTTCACATATTTGGATTTTTATTTTTATAAGTCTGGGTGTCTTTCCTGCTTTTGTGTTCATGCTTGGTGTCCACAGAGGCCAGAGAGAAATTAGATCAGCTGGAATGTAATTGTATAAAATATTGAGCCACTATGTAGGTGCTAGGGACTAAATTCAGGTCCTTTTCATTAGCCACTACAAAGTCCCCAATGCCAGGGACCCAAGGTTCCCAGGACCCAAAAGGGATGACATTAGCCAAAATATACAACAAAGGGGAGAGAGAACCTGTAGAGACCATATCCAGAGGTTAGGCATGAACCCCGGTTGAGGGATGGGGCCACCCACCCATCTCAAAAATATTAATCCAGAATTGCTTCTGTCAAAAGGAAATGCAGGGACAAAGAGTGAAGCAGATAGTGAAAGAGAGGCCACCCAGAAACTGCCCCACTTAGGGATTCATCCCATCTGCAGACACCAAACCCAGACAATATTGTTGATGCCAAGAAGTGCTTGCTGACAAGAGTCTGGTATAGCTGTCCCCTGAGAGGCTCTACCAGAACCTGACCAATACAGATGCAGATGCACACAGCCAACCATCTGACTAAGCGTGGAGACCCAAATGAAGGAGTTAGGGGAAAGACTGAAGGATATGAAGGGGTTTGCAACCCCTCAGAAAGAACAACACTATCAACCAACCAGACTCCCCAAAGCTCCCAGGGACTAAACCATCAACCAAAGAATACACATGGAGATACTCCTGGATTTTGCTGTATATGTAGCAGATGATTAGCTTATCTGGCATCAATAGGAGGGGAGCCACTCGGTCCCGTGGAATCTCAATGACCCAGTTTAGGGGAATGCTAGGGCTCTGAGGTAGGAGGGAGTGGTGGGTGGGGGAGCACCCTCATAGAAGCAGGGAGAAGGAGACAGGTTAGGAGGTTTAACTGGAAAGGGGATAATATTTGAAATGCAAATAAATAAAATAACCAATAAAATATTTTTTTAAAAAAAAGAGTGGGCAGTGAATTTACATGCTGAGTAATTGGTTCAGCTATATCACTTCTTTTGGTCAAGGTCTATCACAAACTGATGCTAATACAACAGGTTAATTTGGCTGAACAAACATCAGGACTCTACTTGTATCTACCACACCAATGCTGGGATTATAGGCATGCCTACAAGCATCTTTTTATCTCTAAATCTCAGTGTCTAGGAACATGCTATAGTTGTGTATGTAGTTATTTTCAAATTTAAATGAACATATAAGTTTTGTAAGATGGAAATGTAATGCAGTTTGTGATATATATATATATATATATATATATATATATATATATATATATATATTGTGTGTGTGTGTGTGTGTATGAGTTAGTGTGAGAAAGACAGAAAGAGAGAGAAGAAAAGAGAGAGAGAAAGAGAGATTTGGGATATGGGGGAGTTGGAGTGGGAGAATAAGTGACAGTGACATAGATGCAGAACTCTTGTATGAAATTCTAAAAAGGCTTAGTTAAACAAATAAAATGAGCCAGTGTTCTGCTATGAAAAATGCACCTGTGTCTGGCAACAATATGTGTGGTCTCAAAGGTACAGGCAAAAGCCTTACAAGTCCATGGTTCTTAATCAGATGCTCACACAGCTGACTCTGTTCTCTATCCTCTGGAAGGTAGAGTTGCAAAGCAGTCTTTATGCACAATAAGCATCATGGATATAGTGTGCTGCCCAGTTTTGTTTCTGTTCTTTCTTCTTTTTTTGTTTCTTCTCTTTTTCTCTTTCTCTCTTTCTTTCTTTTCTTTTTGGGTGAAGAACTTAAACAATTTACCTTAGGATGTCAAAATTCAAGGTTTTTTATTATCATTTCAATAAAATTGATCATGAAATCAATTACAGTGATAAAATAAATCAAGTTTAAATTAACAATATATTTGTGTAAAAATATATGAAAGGAAAGAAAATATCCCATTTGCATATATATTTGGCAGTGCATATCACTTCTTATAGGCCACAATTCAGATGTTTACTAAAGAGCATTTTGCAGTAGCTAAGAATTAGAAATCTACAAAAGAACCAAACTGCTATTGGAAGCTGAATTTTAATGTTGGCAAAACCTGTATCTGTGTTTAGTTAATGACTCTTTCTGTATGATTTACTTTCTTGCTTGTCCTTCGGCTGTTTTGTTGTGTTGTTGCTGTTTGTTTGTTCGTTTTTCATTTATATTGGTTTCATCTGTGAATGTTTTGGTTTTTGTAACTCATATTTTCAAATTTGCTTTGCTGATACCTTTTATTTGTTTCTTCTCCTGTTTCTAGTTCTAATTGCTGTACTAAGGTTGACAACTGTCAAGGCAAAGTAAACTCAAGGGAAAGCTGATTGTATGTTTCCTTTAAATTTTATGTTTCAGGACTATGCGGAGAAGGAGAACACTATTGCCAAAGCTCTGGAGGATCTGAAGGCAAATTTTTACTGTGAACTTTGTGACAAGCAGTATTATAAGCATCAGGAATTTGATAATCACATTAACTCATATGACCATGCCCACAAACAGGTAAGAAAAATAAGTTGAAAATAAACATTTTAAAGAAATTTTCACAGACAGAATTGTTAAAACCATATTAAAAATTTGTTTTAATTTTTTATCTAATTTACAATTTTAAAGGTATAACTCTGTGATGATGAATCAAGTTTAAAAATTACAATTTAATGTTAGAAAGAGATGTCTAATTAAAGTCAGGTTACAAATAGATGTCTTAAATTATTCACATTTGTTTTCAAAACAATGATCTGCAGAAAATGATCTGCTAAATGTCCTCAAATACATAACATTTCAAATGCTTTTAATCAAAACTATAGTCTTTTAATAGAAGTAAATTTTTACATATATGGTCTTGCATTGTTTAGCAATAAGTTACATGTACTGGAAAATGAACATTTAGTCATTTTTTAACTATATAAATTTCTAAAGCATGCACTTATACAAACAAAGACATCTATGAGGTCCATAGATGATATTGTCTTAAGTGAATGTCATTGTTGTATATTCCTTATACAACTGACAAAAATCTTCTAGAGATCATGACTGTGTTCTTGACAAAAGTGTTATATATTTAAACTGCCTTGAAAAATCATGGAAAAAATTTCCTTAGGGTTCTTGATTAAATATGTGCATGATGTGTATATGCCTTAGTTTATTTACTTGTATATTATACTTATATCAATTTTATTTCCAATATTCACTATTTGCTAAGCCCTGTAAAGGCAAATTTAAATTAGTGACTAAGAAGTAAAGTTAACATTGACTTTATTTTCTAATGTGCCTGATATTTACCATGATAACATTATTTGTAGTTTCTCTAATAATGGAATGTCAGGTTTAACATCAGTTTATACATATTTTATTTGTCAAACATCAACCACAAAAGATCATTCAAATTTAATTTTGGTAAAGACAAAATCAATATGTTTGAACAGATGAACTTCCACCAACTTTTCATTAATATTGAGTTAAAATAGGGTGAATTATCCAACACAAAAGGAAAGACTAGGGTAAATTATCTCATTAAGTGCTTATAAGACAATAATGTGCATTGTATTATACTGCCAAGTTCTCCAGTCTTTCATATTGACTAAATTATGGTCAGAAAGCTGCAGTAGGAGAAAAGCAATTCTTTAATTACACACATGACTAATAATGCATGTTTAGCTTAAGGATCTGTCCTTGATTTATTTCTTACCCCTGTTGTGTAGTAGATCTCTGATTCCACATGCAGAGGCAAAAATTTTGAAAGGAGAATCCCGCTTCTTACATAAGAATGAATCTACTTACATATAAACTGTTTAATTTAAATATTATGACACATAAACCAATAGTATGCCAATAGTATGATTTCATGTTCTTTTTTTTTTTTTTTTTTTTGGTATTTTTCTTGTAATGTTTTATTTTACTTAACTATTTTTTTGATGTGGCACTCAAACTTTCCAGTTCCCTAGTTTCCACTAATTTAGTATACTATTTACTCTTTAAAAAATTATCGTTCTCACATAATTAAACAAACATACAAACTAAACCCGGGATGGGACACAGGATGCTCCCTTTATTACAACTAAAAGATCCTTGTAGCATTTAGATGTCTACTTTATCTTAAAACTTCTGTCAATTCTCTTACTGAATGAAGCACACAATATCAATACAGAAAAAAATACAATATAAAATGCAAACACCAATTAAATATATATAAAATTCCTTAGCGACTATGAAGTATGTCTTTTTTCCCTTTTTTCTATTTTTCTTTTATTGAAAGTAGTTTCTGTACACACACACACACACACACAGACACACACACACAGACACACAGACACACAGTATCCACATAAGCTGAGAGAAATCAAAATGTATTTGGCCTGTCATTTAAAGACCCGGTGGTTCCCACTTGACCATAATAAATATTTTTAAGCTTTACACACAGATGGATCATCAAATGTCATAAATGCTGCTAAACAGCATAGTCATGGTTTATTAATTCAACATGAGCATTGATAGTTCTCTTGATGAGTAAAACCTTAGATAATATAGTATCTAGAACCATTTAAATCTGTGTTATCACTATATTACCTTGTTATGAGACAATGGCACACCCATGGCAGTGTCTTCATAGAGAGTAATCCTCATCTCTCAACAAAGATATCAGTTCAATAGATGTTTTAAATGGTAAAAGGAAAGGTACAGATTGCTGGTGGAAATTTTTATAAATTTTATCTTCTAAGAACTTGAAGTTGGAATGCTATAAACAAGACATAAAATATCTACTATCTGACAATATCTGAACCTAATATTGAAAATATAGATCCTTACCCATAGTCAAGTCTATTCAAGAACTAAGAAAGCTGACTTGTGGGATTCACAAATTAAATGCACAAGAGAAATCAGTGGGCTATCAGAGAGTTCAAATGTAGAGAACATGGAAATAGCTATTTGAGGTTCTGTGATCTGAGCTTTCTGTTCCTTTGGCATTCCTAAGTTATTCTTCAGTTCATATAACATAGCTAGTTTTAAAATCATCCCAAAGTTCTTGTAATCTTTATTCATTCCTTATTATTTTTTCTCCTCATGTGCTTTCAAATAGCTGGCTTATAAACCCGTTCTGATCAATGTAACATGCTATAATGCCTCCAATTACAGTTTATTATTTATTTATTACATTTCAGCTCTAGAATTTATATAATTTTAAAAATTATGTTTATGATTTGAAATTTCTCTGATAAAATTCTGATTATTTCTATTTTTACATTTCATTGAATTTCTTTAAAATTATTTTAATTATATTTCAAAATTATTTTATACACCTTGGTGTCTCTTTAGCTGCTGCTACTGTCTCTTTCCCTTTTTGATGTGGTCAATATTTCCTGAATGATCTTTCCTCTGGGTAGGATATGAAATCATCTCAACATTGAGCTAATGGGTATTTATTCTTCTCTGTACAATCTGATTTCCTTTGTGCCTGCCCTTCCAAAAATTCCAAGCACCCTGCTTATTTTCTTTTAGCCTGAATATATCCCTATTTTGGTACAGAATTGTTTAAGTCCAAATTTTCCACAACTGTGTTATTGATCTGTTGTTGGTAGTTCATTCTAAAAGGCAATGCAAGGTCACATATTATTCCAACACACAATTGAATCGTGTTCCCTATGAAATGGGGAAGTACCTAGTAAGGGGAATCTATCCTCATAGCCTACTTCCTGTGATAATGTTATATTGTGTTCTTTACTCAATTATTGGCCTGCAGTCTGTAATACATGACTTATTTCATGATAGCACTGAGAAGATAAAGTACGGAATGACCTGACCCTGAATTTTACCTGTGGTCATTTGGTCCAAAAGGGCTATCACTTCATGGGGTAACAGTTTCTGGAACCCATTGCAACACTGGATCAGACAAAGTCCCATGATGACCACTGAAAGAATATTAATGGAATGAGGAGGTTTTTCCCAGATTGCCCACAAAAATTGTACTGGAAGCTCCATCCTTAAGCTGTGGTCCTTAGGGAGATCATAGTCAGTGAGATCTGGTAGTGTTAAGCACTGAGTGCCAGGACAAAGTATGTGCTTACCAACCTATTTGCCTATAAAATCAACCTTCCTGTACCTTGCAGTGTCTAAATGTGAGATAGATTTTATAAAGAATTTTCTTTGATCAGTAAGACAGATAGTAGATTATTCTGTACTTGAGTCTCATGGACACAAGTATCCAAACAGTATCAGAGATGGATGGGTATCCTAAAGTTGGTGGGATACAGTCTATGTCCACCTTACCAGGGTTGATTCATTGCCTGTTGGAAGAACTACACATTAGAATTCAATTGTAACCAATCATCTGTGAGAAAGTGTGATACTTGAGACAAAGGGCTTGTTAGTATAGATAGTACGTGTCAACAAGGCTGATGAGGGTCTAGTTCATAAACCTGCACTGTGTTGTAGTGATTGGTATGCTGTGCTCCAGATCTATGCAAAGCTGGCCGTGATTCAGCTTGAATCTGTTTACAGTATACACATCTCTCTTTGATGTCTTCATATCTTAAAGGACTAGTGTCTGCATTCTGGTTTCCTGCCTGTTTCTGGATCTTACTCTTATGGACTTCTCACAGCTATCCTGTACAAAGCCTTATGCTGTTACTGGAAACTTTGTCTCAGTGGATGGAGTCTTGTTCTCTTCTCTCCTGCCTGAGGTTAGGGGAGGTTCCAGAGGGTGATTCCTTTCTAACAGTTACAGAATCTCATCTGGCAAATCACAGCACAAAGACTCACAGGAGTCTATCAAAAAAGAGAAAATTTAACTTTGGGCATGAAAATGACAGATTGATCACTAACCATTATTTTGAGCTACATTTCTAAAATAGCTATTATTTTGTTGGCTTTTTGTTTATATTGTGAGACAAGAGAGAGTTTCTCTACATAGTCCTGGCTGTCCTAGATAGAACTCATCGTGTATACCAGGCTGGTCTTGAACTCAATCAGGTCCATCAGACTTATCTCCATAGTTTCTGGAAGGCTTATGCCACTACAATAGAATACTAGTTACTATATTTAGAATATAGGAATTAGCTTGATATAAGAAATCATAGAGTTCTTTTAAGGATTAGTATATATTCCAATACCCTGTCACACTCATTCTGTACGCATAACCATGCTAGAATTATAATATCCCCTTATAACAGATAATATGATTATATGTATTGGTTAAAACAGTTTAAGATATTGTTAAAGAAGATGAAAATCTAAAGGCAATATCCTGGTAAACTTTATGGGTGTTGCTAGTTATATATTGAGCCAAATATGTATCAAGATTTATCAAATATTGAAAAATATATATAATCTTAGTATATTTACATGTATTGATGAGGAAAATGCATATGAATAATAACATATGAATATGTAACAAGCACAGTGAGGAGCTTAGTCATATGTGTACCTAACACTGATTCTGTTACCAACTGCTGATGAGGATGGGTCTTCTCATCTGAGGCCCTCCAGGGTTCTCTTATTTCTTCTATTTGCTATGGTCTAGAAGAATGAATATCATTGATATGTCTAGGTATGAATTTCAGTAATACAAGGTTATCAATTCTAGTCCATAATCAGCAATTATCACTGTGAACTGTACTTGATACTCTATTTCATATTTTAAGTGATTACTCCTTATAAAATGTGAATACAATGGTTTTCAGTAGTGTAGAATTCTTCTACATTTTATTCTCTGAGATAAAAATAAAAGATCAAACACTCAGCATCAGGCTAAAAGAAAAGATTTTCCTCTTAGCAATTTGACCTATTCATCTGCTGTTCAAGTCAAGTCACACTGAGCCTGCCCACTCCCCTGGCTGCCTATTGGCAATTCAGAGTTATTTTCACTGTAAGAAATTTGTCACATTGATGCAATGGAGAGATAGAACAGGGAATGATTGCTTTAGTGCTAGAGCCCCTCAAACATCTTGATATTTTTGCTTTAGTGGCGGCTGAAATACCTCCCAAAAGGCAGTGAAGTGACCTTCACCTCAGCAAGTCAAGAGTCAAAGTCTTGCAGCTTGCTGCTTTGTTCTTCCCGAGAGGAAGTCAAGGTCAAGCCAGGTTATTGAGATATATTATTCCTGCAGAGAAGTCTATGGCTATGAAAACGGAAGAGCTTTATTTACAAATTTTAGTATTTCTAAATGATTTAAACTGCTCCTCAGTGACACTTGAGAAAAAAATTATTTCTCAACATCTGTGTGCCAGCATATAAAATTAATGGTGAGTTAGAAATAGCATGTATATATGGTAAAAATTTTTTCAAATATTTTCTGTGTGTGTATGATGTGATTCAATGTAATGTTATTTGTTTAAACATTGTTACTGCATTCATTTCACTTCACTTTTGATGTTATAATTAAATACATTTCTACCTCTTTTTCTCTCCAAAGTCTCTCAAGTATTTCTCCGTCTATATACATATATATTCCTAATAAAACCTATTCAATCTATATCATGCCACTTGTATGTATGTTTTCAGAAATAACTTTGGCACTGGACAACCAATTGTTGTGCTCTTCCCTAGGGAAAACTTGCAGATGGTTCTTCTCTCTGCCTCTTATAGCACTGGAATGCTGGGATTACACACGTGAAACACAGCATTTGGATTTTTTTTTTAACTTATTTACTTTACATCCCGCTCACTGTCTCCTCCTGTTCAGCCCCGCCCACAGTACTCCCCATCCCTATCCCCTTCTCCTCTGAGCAGGGTATCTTCGAACCTGGCCTTTCAAGTCTCTATAAGGCTAAGTGCTTCCTCTCTCACTGAGGCCAGACAAGGTAGCCCAGCTAGAAGAACATATCCCACATACAGGTACCAGGCTTAGGGATAAGCCCTGATCCAGTTGTTTGGGACCCAAATCAACCTCAGGCCATTTAGGCTTGCACTACAAGTACTTTTTACTCTTTTAACCATCTAATGATACTTCTTCATAGTACTTTACTAGTTTTGTTGGTATCACCTTTGGAATTGCATGTTTTATTTTTATTTTACTTTGCTAATATTGATAAGTTAACAAATATATTTCCAATATCTACTCTGAAAAGTAATTTATGCACCTGTTTTTTGCCTTTCCTATGTAGAGTTACTTATATTTTGTTTTGAAGAAATTGAGAAACTTTCTGGGAACTATCATTAATAAAATCCAACTTATTCAGAAGAAAATTGATTCTGAATAATATAAATGTGTAAATCTAACATTCTCATTATATGTGGCTTTGGTACCAGCAAATTTTTTGGATATCAGACTTTTAGTTGATAATTGTTCCATTATTTAAATAAGGATCATCTCAGAATATATTATACTTCTTACATTTACAGAAATGAATATAACTGTATTTATATTCTCTGTAAGTGTTAAACATGTTTTAGAACAAAGAAAACTAATTGTCGTTTAAGTTTAGAATCATCAGAGAAAGCTGACTGCTTTTGGCACACACCTTTTATCCTAGTATACAAAGCAAATTCCAGCTCATCTGGGGCTATGCAGAGAAACCCAGTCTTGAAAGGCCAAAGGGAAAAAAAAAAAAACAAAATCATATGAGAAATCACACACACACACACACACACACACACACACAAACTCACACTCACAAAACATATTTTTCCAGGTTCACTATTTTGAGGCTTCCCAGATGATTGTAATGTGAGCCCAGGATTATAAAGAATGTGGAAGTTAGCAGAAAGGTTACAGCTTTCATTATTTCTAATGATATCTGTGTTCTTCCATGATCAAGCAGATATAGGGAAACAAAAAGGCATTCTTATAGATCCAAAACAGGGTTTTAAAAGCCATCCAAAGGGAATGAAAAGAAAAGCATTAAAAATGGACAGATTATCTTGTATGATAGTTCTTCTCCAGGAAAAAAGCTAAGCAGAAGAGAGGTATTGGGAGACCATGGAGAAATTTGGGAACCTGAAAAAGAATTCTCTGGGTCTACTTCACCCTCTGCTGATTTGAAACTCACTCGAGGCCAAATTAGATTCCTAAAAGACTATATTGAATGAATAATGTTTGTTAGTATACCAACCTACTCTTTAAAATTTCCATATTAAAATATTTAAATTGCCTATTTAAATATTGCATCCATTCAGCCTGTAACTTTCTCTTTACCCTCCAGTGTGATTCAGCACGAAGGAAATTTGAAAACTTGTAACGACACAAGTTAAGAAGAGGTGGTGATAGATTCCCAGGATCAATGATCATGGCAGAGGGCAAGAGTAGACTCAGGTGTCAATTAAACTGGTGATAACTTATGTGAAACAAGATTTGAGCCACCTGACATGGGCTACTGAGTCCTAACCAATGAAAAATGTGTCATAAGATATGCTAAGTTTAGACTTCAATACTCAGTAGTATCTGTTATTAGAAAACTTGGTATTGTCCAAGGATAGTGGGGGCAGGGGGTAATCTTAGCATGCAAAGTATTGTAAGTGTCTTTACCAGCAACTAAGAACATTATAGACTGGAGTAAGAGAAATAAGTAGGAAATTTTAAAACACTTAGCATTTATCCAAAAAGTAGCATCCATATTTGAGTTTAAATACTATTTATATTGACTATTATTTTTCTTCTCTCTGTTGAGGCTAACTAAGGTCAACAAGGTGACCAATTATGTAGAAAATAAGAAAATGGAATGTACTTTTATATCTACAACTTAACAAATTGTATTTTTTCACACTTCACATATTTTACTGATGAGTGTTTTGCTGCTAATTAAATCATTATTACTGCTTTTTCTTTTATATTTCATATGATGACAGTGATTAGATCTTTAAATGTTTCTAAATTGCATCAATTTTTGATGAATACAGTAAGAGTTTATGTTATGTTTACTAAAGCTTAGTTAGCAATATGTTATACTTACTTATTTTTAACTGTACATATGTGTATCACCTAGATGAACAATGACAGTAACACCAGATAATCCCCTAAACAAAGCTTGACTAATTATATATATTTACATATGGAAAACTAATAATGCCACATGAAATACTAATTTGTAAATATATATTACATGTATTATATATTATATTTTTATATTATATATTATATAATATATTATATGTTATATATAATATATATCCATGTGTGTGGCTGTCTGTCTGTCTGTCTGTATGTAAAATTATTCTTTGTTCTAGGAATTTATTTATGTTGAAATTCAAATACATATCATTTTTATAATTTGTTCTTGGAGATGATTTCAGTTGTAGATCTCTCAGGCTGGCACAATTGTTCAGTGGGTAAAGGCACTCACCCATTACTAAGTAGCTTTGAGACAAAATCTCTACGCTTACATCACTTTCGTTACTCAAGAGAAGAAAAGCCATTTGTTATCCTTAGTTTACAAATCTTTTATCAGACTCAAAGTTATAAATCAGTTTGATAACCATTTTGTAATATTTTAAGAAGAATAAAAGGAATAGAAGTATAAGTATTTATAAAACTTAATATAGACCCTTAACAGAAATTTTGAAGAGTCCTAAGTTGGGACACTACATTTTGCCAATGAATCTGGTGTCCTCTCTCAGGGATTTTAGTTTTTTGTTTTTGTTTGTTTGTTTGTTTTTGTTTTTAATGAAAGAATTTAAGGGTAGATTGAAAAGGAAACATGATAACAATTGTTTAGAATTTAAAGTAACACTTCTGGACAGCTATAAATCTAGGCAGCTTCCTGGAAGAGAGTGATAGAGAAGAGGAAGAAAGAAAAGAATATGTTTTGTAAAGTGGTCATATGGTAGAAAGAATGTGGATTAACTTCATAGATGAATAATGTGAAAGCCCAGAGCGTGCAAGAAAGCATGGGCAGGCTTTGGGCAGGTATCTGAAAGGAGGAAACAGTAGAATTGGTAAAATCAGGGAAAAGTATAAATTATGCTTTTCTGAGTAACTCAGAAAAAGCAGTTGAGTTTCTCACAGCTGCATGGTTCCAGCTACATGAGTGACCACACGATAGCAAGGCTTCTGGGAGGGTAAACATTATTTCAGTCAGAGTATGAGTAATATTCCTCCCATCTCCTTGGTATCTCATATGCTGAATGGGCCTTCCTGAACACAGTTTTCTTGTCTAGGTGACTGGCCAGCCAAATGGAATGTTAGGTCTCAGAGGAAAACTCCTGCTGTGTCTGTTTAGTGTTGCTTGTATATAATTGAATTCAGAGCAGACCACCCGGTATTGTGTAACTAAATTTTAAAAATAATATCTATAGAATTTTCAGGATGATTTCATCAGTGTTATCTGATATATTGATTTCTGCTGAATGGTCCAAGCTATTGTAAACATCTGAGATAACGTACTTACTATGATTATGTAGAATTAGCATAAAATAGAGGATAATGTTTGTTTCTGTTTTAAAATATACCTCAGTCTTTAAGCTTGATTTTTAAGTACTCTTCTAAATGACTAGAAATGATAGTGCATATATAAATAATAAAATATTGTTTAATTAATAACTAAAATGAAATGTTTAACTTATGAAGATAAAAGACATTGTCTATATTTTTATATACTTCAATATATACATATATGTTATTATGTTGTGCAATATTAATATGTACTTTTATTTAAAATGACACTACAGTCCAAGAATATGAAATGTTATTTTAATTTTTAACATTTTTGGTAATAGGTGCATAATATGTATTTATAAAGTTGAGCCATAAATCAATCATCTTTCATTTTTTGTTCATTCAAGTGCCTCATGTCTTTTGAAAATAATCATGTCCATGTCTCTTACAATCAAGTTTCTATTGCTCTCACTCTGCTACTAAAGATCTTATCCAGATTTTTGTTAGCAAATTTTCAAAGCCTCCTATTGTAAGAGGAAGTTAATCACAGCCATCCTGTGCCAATTCAATTTGATAAGCATTCATAAGCACTTACAATGCAGTAGACACTTCTGATCCAGCACTTAAGAAAATGAACTCAATAGTTGGAAAATCAGTTTTAGACAGAACACACACCGATTGCCAAGACTTTTATATTAGAATTAGAATGAGGTTTTTATCCACAAAGAGAACCTTGAGTTAATGGAATCTAAAGAATGAGAGGCCTTGGGGAAAGATATTGTTCAGATCTGATACACCATTAAGAGATTAGATGCTTTTAAAGCTGCCAGGAGAAAAGTCCAAGCGATACACACTCATGATAGTAATGGGAAGTGAAATTTGAAAAATAAAAAAATAAAAAAGGCTTCCACAGTATCACTCAGCATAATGCCATTGATTAAATAATGACTAGAAGGAAATTACACCTTGAAGTCTGATAACATCCACTAGACTACCATCTCTGAAATAAAATGTATTTGCTAACATTCTAATAGATCATGCTGCACAGTGCATTTCAAGAATGCTAAATTGATTTAGGAAATGGAGTTGCTGATTCTTTGAGGCTGTTACTTTTCTGTAAGGTACAAAAGCGTACTTAGATTTTAAAAAGCCACTGAAACAGTTTTTGATAAAAACAGCTCTCTTAAATTCAAATTGAGGTTCTAACGTTTGGAAAGATTAACTGTGAATAATACAATAATAGTGAAATGTGAAACTTATCGGATGCATTATAGGAAACAAATAATGATTTACATATAAAAGAGAATATACTTGAAGTTGTTTTTTACTAATGCTCTAAATGAGTTTTTTATGTCATACTGACTAGTTCTGTCCTAAAAGATGCCTTTGGAAGTATGTCATAGAATGTAAATGCTATAGAAAATTTTAAATATTTTTTGAGAAGAAATAGAGCTGAAAAGAACTGTGGAGGGACACATATAGAAAGTAAAAATACATTTTAATCAACTATAAATAAAATATCTCTCGATTTTGGATTTTTATTTCAAATTAAAGAAGTAGTTTAATTGTCTACTTTTAAATTATGACAGGAGGGGCTGGAAAATTTTAATTCCTCATGTTCTTAATTTAACAGCTATCTTTGCTAAAAGGGTAACCTAACAACTGAGAAAGTGGGTGGCTTCCCTGTTAGAATCACAGTCAAACACTGGTAGTAACAAGCCTCAAGGTTAAAGAACAGGGAATGAAAATTTCCTCCTTAAATATTAATAAAGAAGGGTGGAAGGAAGGAACAAAGGTATAAAAGAAAGAAAGGAAGGAAGGAAGGAAGGAAGGAAGGAAGGAAGCATGAAAGAAAATAGGTTCACATAATTCATAGAATTTAGCTTTCAATTCAGTTAATGGGGAATACATAGAATTAAATTAAAGAAACAGGAGAGTATGTAAAAAAAATTTACATTGACCCAAAAACATCAATGTAGGATGATCATCTCATGTGAGAATTTGTATTTATAGACATTCCCTAGGGAAGCAAAATCTACATCTTACATGTTACAGTGTGTGTGTGTGTGTGTGTGTGTGTGTGTATGTGTGTGTGTGTGTGTGTGTGAGCAGTAGGGAGAAGTGATAAACTATAGATGGGTAAAAGACAGACACAAAGACAGACAAACAGATAATAAGATAGATCTTTTGGCCTTGACTCATAAATTAGTATATAATTTTAGAGCTTTAACTTTTCTCAAGTAAAATGAACAATAGGGTCTATTATTGCCGTATCCTTTACATGGCTTCAGGGGCTTGCACCTTACTTCCAATTTTGCAAAACAAACATAGACAAAGACTGAAAAGAAAATCTGGGGAAGGTCTGAATTTAACTCTCTGATGGAGAATCCACAGTAACTCATGAGCTCAGAGTGTTTATTATATGTATTTGAACAGAGAGGCAGGGCTATTTTATACAATTGAATAAGATGGAGGTCATTCTATGTGGATCAACAAGAAAGCAGGACATATGGTATACAGATGAATCAATCTTGGTAAGATCAATCAATGTATGAAAGCCATCTTCAGGCTGTCAACATCCAGGGGAAGAGAGCTATGACAGACTGTTGACCTTTCAGCCAACTTGTGCAGTTCTTGTCTGTTGGACCTACGAACTGAGGACTTGAAAGAATGGGGCAGACTATATTTTAATTCTGTTAAATTCAGTTTTAGTATACATTTATATATGAAAATAAAATTTAAAAAGCAATGATCCAAGGAAGATTGTTTGAGGTCAGAAAACATGCAAATAAAGGTCATTAAGCACATACTAAATATTAATCGAGGAGCCCGTTCCCAACCTTTCTCAGGATAGATTAATTTAAATAGAATAGCCTGACTCATAGTACACATTATATCTGGGAAGGCACAGCAGCAAGGCAGAGGGATATACCCAGATTCAGGGCACACTGACCACATTGAGCTCTATAGCTATATTCTGACATCCAACAAGAATGAACATGTCTTATAAATGTTTGTCACAGGAGGCATGCAAACACATTTAACAACAATCCAGGGAACAAACTTCACCAGAGGTAAAATGCCTTGTGCCTTTTTTCCTGGAACTTTTCTCAGTTTCCCAAGGCATTGTTCACCATGGGTCATTCTTTTGACTGTGTTCCAACAATGGACTATTTTTTGATGTTTTTTTATTGGGTATTTTATGTATATACATTTCAAAAGTTATCCCCTTTCCCGGTTTCCCCTTTGGAACTCCCCTATCCCATCACCCCTTCCCCTGATTTTATGAGCCCGCTCCCCCTCCAACTCACCCACTCCCAGCTCACCACCCTACCATTCCCCTACACTGAGGAATCCAAGCTTTCACAGGACCAAGGGCCTCTCCTCCTAATGATCCCAGGCAATGCCCTCCTCTGCTACATATACAGCTGGAGCCATGGGTCCCTCCATGTGTACTCTTTGGTTGGTGGTTTAGTCCCTAGGAGCTCTGGGCATTTTGGTTGGTTGATATTGTTGTTCTTCCTATGGGGTTGCAAACCACTTCAACTCCTTCAGTTCTTTCTCTAACTCCTCCATTGGGGACCCAGTGCCCAGTCCGATGGTTGGCTGTGAGCATCTGCCTCTGTATTTTTGAGACTCTGGCAGAGCCTCTCAGGAGACAGCTATATCAAGCTCCTGTCAACAAGTACTTCTTGGCCTCCTCAATAATGTCTAGGCTTGGTGGCTGTATATGGGATAGATCCCCAGGTGGGGCAGTCTCTGGATGGCCTTTCCTTCAGTCTCTGCTCCACACTTTGTCTCTGTGTTTCCTTTAGACAGGAGCCATTCTGGGCTAAAAATCTGGAGATGAGTGGGTGGCAGAAGGGAAGACTGCCGTTTCTTATCTGAACACAGGCTTGACTCCTGTAGGATGGAGAATGGAAGACCTTGCAATTGTTTTATGAGTCTGTGTTTGAGATAATCATGTCATGTCAAACATACACTTTGACTCAGGACTTCTCATATTTGTGTGCTCCTCTGCTCTCACATATTATTTGACATTTGATTCACTGGAAAGATTCACCGCCGTCAGTATCCTCCTGGAATATCTCACAATGCAAGACTGATCTGCTTAGAAATGGTAACTGCCTCCCGTGCCCTATGTTTACGTTTTCTCTGCAGAAAATTGGCCCTCTTCTTTTGTTGTCCCCATGAACAAACAGCCCAGGAGCATCAGTGCTCCCAGATTTTGTACAAATCAAACCTGTGATCAAATGAACTTGATTTGTGGTTTACCCTGACTGCATTCTGCCTGTTCTGTTTGCTTCAAGTTGCTTCTTCTTTATTTATGAAATGTCTCTATAGTTTATTTCTCACCTTCTAACAATCTCTGCTGTAATGTTCCCATGGTAATAAACACTCTCATAGTGAAAATAACATAGGTTGATTCCTAACTAGTTATACCTTATACAATAGTCTTGATTGCCATGGAATCTTTCACTTATTTCGCACTGATCAAAGTCGTGAAGCAGATGCGTACATGTTGCAATGCATGAGATTTAGATAAATGAAGAGTCATCTCTGTTGACTCTAAAGATGTTAGCAAACAGTAATCTGTAGAGAGGTTCTAGAAGGCCCCAGTTGCTTAAAATACATTTTTTTCCCTAAAAAAAAAATCAGGCCATTTTTCTAGTTGTATAGAATTTGGATGGACATGAATTATATCAATTAACTTGTATAATTTAGCCATATTTCCAGATAAAAACAATTTGATAACAGAA
Organism: Rhynchomys soricoides; assembly: GCA_019843965.1. Classification (NCBI taxonomy): domain Eukaryota; kingdom Metazoa; phylum Chordata; class Mammalia; order Rodentia; family Muridae; genus Rhynchomys; species Rhynchomys soricoides. Next base: position 960,155 of record JADRCH010000252.1, on the reverse strand, counting down.
ATGGCAGGCCTACTAACAACTAATAAGTGTCAGCTGTTTTTAGGTGTTGAATCTGTACTGAAATTAAAATGGTAATATAAAAGTTCCTTTCCTAATCACTGTATTTGAAATAGTTCCTATTCTATCCATATCCTTTTGCCCACATCAAGTAACATTTCAAGATCTACTATACAATATAAAAAATATTTTTATATATTCCAACGTTTGTCCTTGATCACTATAAAAATGTAAAGAGAAAAGACAATTTTTCATTGTCACATATATCTAATATGTGCTTAGAACAACTCTTTGGAAATTGCAGATACTTAGATAAATGTAAGTAATTATATACACCACGACTACCTCAGCTGACATGAAGTTTGGGCAACTTGAATAATACCTGTACATTTGAGAGTATGCAGGTCCTAAGAAAGTTTGATTTCTCAATTGTGTTTTAAATGGTAATGATTCTAGGCTATCCATCTAATTTGCTTTGCTGCAGTTTCATTTTCGGACCTAACAAGAAAGCTTTATAAGCATAGGCATTTATCATAAGAATCAACAAAATAATGTTTCCTTAATGAATTTCAGGGAGAGATAACAGAGGTAAATGGAGAAATACCAAAGATACATATGTTTGTGAAAACCTTTCCATTAGGTATCACAATGTGGCATTACTGACTATCAACAGATAAAGTACAAACTTGCATGTGTGATTGAAAGTGTACAGAAAATAATATAAAGTTCTTTGTAGCTGTTTGGAAACAAAGGAGTTCTTGATCAATTTGATTACAACAACATTTACGCTTTCAGAAAATTATCTGATGATGTGGAGTATAAAGTATGCATAAAATGTTAACTAAAATTTTGTTTGCAATTTTTAAAAAATGTTGTTTGTAAAGCAGTATGAGAAAACTTTTAAACTTAACATAATCTAATATTTTCTCTTCTTGGTCATAACTCAGCCTCTCTGTCACTGGAAGCATTATTTTTTTATATTTTTAATGGAATTCAAACTTACTAATTAAAACCCCTTTCATGACATGTATGTTATTAATTATATATTCATACATGTTTGTATATTTTATTAAAAATGTTTATTATGTATTTAAAATTAACTATTTAGGAAAGATTTTATTTAAATAATTAAAAATCTGTTTTACTTTCCTTGATTTTTAGAACCTTATATTTCTCTTCTAAGAACTTTTAATGACCAAGACCATTGATTTCGAAAGTTAGCAAAACACTGTCATTGACCAATTATATTCTGATTTTATATCCAAAACAAGTTAATGAATTTTGTAAGTAATAGTTACCTTTGTCAGTATATGGACATGACATTGTCAAATCTTCTGTGACAAAGTTGTACAGTTCAACATTAATGACACGGTTGAACTGATATCTAAATATAATACTTCAAGAACTCATTCTGAAGAAATAGATTATTGCTAATGAGAAAACTCAAAATGTTTATGTTATTTAAATAATACTAAAGAATATATATAACACAAAAATAAAGGGTAGAAAGGGTTACATAAATGTATACATCTACATGTAATATGCATTAACAAAATTACAAGAAGTCACTTGAAACTGATTATGTGTGTATCCACAAAGTTGGTGAAATTACATGATGTACCGATTAAATTACAAGTTAAGTCTGTAACCAATAAGTTTAACATTACTTTAACAAAGTCAATAATTGTATGAGATATGTATAGAAAATTCCTGATTTGAATAATATATAAGCAATTCACCTACAAATTTAATAAATATTTATTGAGTAGGTCTTTTATACACAAGGCATTGTTCTAAGCTTATAATATAGGGCAGTGAACATGCATACAGTATATATTGAAATTTTATTCAATACCATTATAAAATACGCTCATTTCAAACTTTGTTCTTGAATTCTACTCTCAAAATACAATTCATCACAATTTTAGCACATCATAAACTACTGACAAAATACTATTTCAACTGTTTTTAAAACTACATATTATCTACATAGGAAAACAGAGTTAATATAATTGAGGATGGACCTTTTTGATATTCCTTCAGTTGATCATACTTGTGGCTACTTGTTGTCTATCTTCAAGTGAGTTAGCATTTTTTTTCTGGCCTTAACCCTTGAAAATAATCTCCTTTACTACAGATTAAAATAACAATGTTCAACATAATAATTTCTCAAACAACATTAATACTTCATCTAAAGACATTGATTTGAGAAAAGTTCCTGACCTTTGACAGATTTTTTTTTAAAAATAACTTGATTGTTAATCATTTGCTTTAGGTTTTATGGCACCACATTCTAGTACAGAGAACACTCAAATAAAAGAGGTCTTATTTTATAACCAAAATCTATAAATGTATTGAATTTGTTTAAAGCTTGGGGGCTTAAAGAAGTCTGTAATGCATCTTCTAAATTAAGGAAAGATACTTAAGAGACAATAATCAATAAGAAGAGAAGAAAGATTGCAATTTCAATATACCTAAGGCACAGATGCAATTTTCACAGTAATATAATTTCATGGTTGGGCATTTTTATAAAAAGTAAAGTAAAAGAATATATTTTAGTTAGAAACGGGTTTTGATTGATGCGGTTTTCCTTTGATGGAGTGGATGAAGTGGAAAACCCCCTGCAACAATGTAACTTTAATGCTGCTCTCAATAAAGATACTATTAACTGTTTCCATATTTTTTAATAGAGGCTCAAAGAACTGAAACAGAGAGAATTTGCTCGAAATGTAGCATCTAAATCCAGGAAGGATGAAAGAAAACAGGAAAAGGCACTCCAACGTCTCCACAAGCTGGCCGAGCTAAGAAAGGAAACTGTGTGGTGAGTGTATAATAAAATGTTAACTTTTCTCAAAAATACACTCAGAAAATAGCTGTGGGAGTTAGAAATAAAGGGCCCAAACCTATTTATTTCAGTACAGAGAAAACGATGTATACGTTTTCATGGCCTTTGTAGAAGCAAAGAGTAATTTGAATTTCATGCAAATACCTGTTTAACATGCATTGCGCTGAAACTTCAAAATTACTGTGTAATCTCAGCTTATAAAAGTATATTTTGCATCAGTCGAAGCCTGTATCTAAGCCATCTTAATTGAAAGTTGTCCCATTTCTTCATGAAATTCAAACCATTTGACTGAAGGTGCGAGCAAAGCTCTATTTCCTGACTCTTGGCAAAAAGCATTTTCGAGAAAATCTTATTTTATTTTTTTTTAATGATAATTTGGAGAACATTTCTTTGAAATTACTTTCAAATTTGAAAAATGAGGTCAGGAAGATACTGCCACTTCTGAAGCAGTTCAAAATTAGTTTCTCTGTGAATAAACTATAGCTGGACTGTTAGAAGTTCACAGCTCTTAAACTTTGACCTGCTTCTCACAGTGAACAGCTGTTAGATGTGAACAGAGTTATAATTCAGACCTCACAAACCCAGCCAGGGCAAAGCTATTAAAAGAAAATCTCTTTGTAAAGTGCCCTTATTTCTCTCAACAAATGAAGAATCTCTTGTTACGGTCTATAACAAAGATTTTGTGCTAAATTAATTTCATATTGACTATTGTCATGGAGTATTTTGACTTACAAAAAATTTTTAAGAATTCCAAATTTAAATTTTAAAACATTATGAAAGATTTTTTTTTTAAATCTCATGTGAAACTATTTAAAGAAAGAGTTGTTCAACTACGTAATAAGATCTGTTTACTGTTATGAAGCAGATGCAGAATTGATGTAAATCAAGGCTATACAGAATCATGGGACCTAATTACTACACAATAAAATGTTCTGCACATAGAATTGCCATGTAGCTTCTGATATATTAAGAAAGATGTATTTATAATATATAAATGATCTCTCATACTTACTTCAGGGAAGTGGGATATCATTTGAGATGTAAATGAATGAAATGATTAATTTAAAAAAAAGATTGTCAAAGAAAATCTTTCAATAGACAATATTTCTCATTTTACACACACACAAACATGGACACAACTTCCCATTAATTTTGTACATAAAAATGAAAATTTTATTTAGAAGTAAGACAAGCAAGGCAAATATACATTGTTTTCATAATTTTTAAAAAATCAGATATAATATATGGCCATTTGAAATTTCTTAAAAAGAAACCCTTACAATGGAATGAAATTGCTCTTAAGATAATCCTTAGTATAAAGGTAAAGTTTAAAATATCCTATAATATACGCAGATAAAATTCTACTTTTAAATAAAAACTCAGCATGCATGATATATTGCCAAATACAGTAAGAATATAATTCGTATTTTAGGTAAATAGTATCCTATTATACAGGACTACATTTTATAACAAAACTTACAACTTCAGAGTAATTCCAAAACACTAGCATCTCTTCTCTGGCTAACTTAGCTGACAGGCAACTCTTGGTGAAAGGCAGATTTGATGACATTTGACTGAGGTAAATTATTAAAAACATTTTGAGCCTTTCTAAAATCTTGATTAGGGTGATGTTTTTGTTTTTTATTTTGTCCATTGGTATGTGTTTTATAATATCGATGGTAAAAATGACTGTAAATCAAAAGCAAAGATTGATAGAATACGGTGATCTGTATATTGTTGTTTACAGCTCTAGACAGCATTCTTAAACAATAAGTATAGGTTACCTCAACAGGAACAAGCAAAAATAAAAACAAGCAAACAAACAAAAAAGTTACTAAAACACTGGAAATGGTAGCTTCACCCTATGAAATAACTTTATAACACATATTTAAATTTCAATCATAGATTCATGATAGATGTTGGATTTAAAAACACATGGCTCCATCAATAGTCAGGTATGAATGAAGAAGAAATTCTGAGGAAAAATTCTCATTTTTCCTGCTGAACTGGCTGCGACTGACAGACTCAGGAACCTGGATAATCATTGCCTTTTGCTCTGTGCCCATTACTGTCTCCAACAGGAGCCAATGAACACTTCCAAACCAATGAGTGCACAAATTATCCTGGTTAAACTAAACGGGGCAACAAAAGTAACCAAAAAGTCAGGAACCCAGGAAAGGGACTTTTAGAGATTGTGAGGTGCAGGAGTGTGACGTGGACTGGAAGGACATTTAAAAAGGAGTGGTAAATAAAGTGACATTATCTACATGTATAAAGGTATCAATCAACAAACTTAATTAATATAAATATGAAAACATCAAAAAGCATTTAACTACATATCTAAGAAATAAGTCATTGAATAGTTTTTTTTTTATTGAACTTGCCTTCTATCTTATATTTTGCACCCTTTGTAGTGCTCCTGGAAGTGGCCCCATGTTCAAGTCAACAACTGTTACTGTGAGAGAAAATCTCCATGAAGTTTCCCAAAGAGAGAGTGTAGATCCAGTTAACAACCAGCAAGACTTGACTCATAGTGAAGAGAAGGAGAGAGATGGTACTACAGCTCCTACAGAAACAGAAACTACTAGTAACCGCAAAGCAAATAATTGCCAGATTGGGGATCAAACCCATGCTATTCACAGACACAGAATTGGCTTCTCCTTTGCATTCCCAAAGAAAGCCTCAGTGAAGCTGGAATCCTCCTCAGCTGCAGCCTTTTCAGAATATAGTGATGAATCCTCTGTGGAGAAAGAATTCAGCAGGAAAACTAGATTTGTCCCCAGTACTTGTCAACTTCAACTATCGTCACCAACATGTGAGCTTCTGAGTTCTGAGGAGAGGGCTAACTCTTCTCCTCCACCAGAGATCATGTGTACTGACAAAGCAACTGCTCAAACTGAAGAGATGAAAATAATCTCTAATGAAAGCAACACACTGTTAACTACGACATTTTACCAGCTTCAACTCCCTGCATGTTCTGATGCAGATACTTGCCAAAATTCAGCACCATTTGAAGACCAAGTATCAATGGAAGCTGTTACTGTGAATGAAGATAGACCTGAGAGTAAAAGCAACTCAGACATCATAGAAAAGTATCCCACTGTGCCTGATGACTGCACGTCAGCACAGATGACCACAGAGGAAAAGATCACAATTAATGATGTGACCAAAATGGAAACTAGAAATAAAATTGGTCATGAGCCACTGACACCTTCAAGTACTGCAGAAGAAAGCATAAGATTGCAAAAACGGCCAGATGTATGTAAAAGACAATGTGATCCCTTTGTACCTGTACTTAACAAACTTGGATCCACAGTGCTTCAGTGGCCATCAGAAATGCTTGCTTATACAACTACAGAGCCATCAATATCTTATAGCTGTAATCCACTCTGTTTTGACTTCAAGTCCACTAAATTAAACAGCAATCAAGATAAAAATAAGCTAACCTTAAATGACCTTTTTGCTCAACAGAAGGAGGACTGTTGCAAAGGAGCAGATGCTGGTTGCAATGATGTACCAATTGGAGGAGTCACTAATGATGAGATTGGCAGTAGTAAAAATGATTACCCTCAAGTTACCACACTTTCTGCTGTCCACATTTTGTCTAATGGTTGTGATTTAGGACAAAATGAGAATGTGGGTCAGAAGTATAAACATATTTCCTGTATGAACAGAAAAACAAACAAATACAATTTTACTAGATGTCAAATTAAACGAGACATTCTAGATGAGAAATACAACAAAATCAGGTTGAAGGAAACTCGTGAGCATGGGTTCCATAAAAGTCGAAGAAAGAAAAAGAGAAGAAAGTTATGTCGTTATCATCGTGGAGAGCCAACCAAAGAACATCAAGGGTATGGCAAAACTGAAATGGACAGACAGTGTGCTGATGAGGCCAGAAAGAATCCACTAGAACCAGTTCTGGAAAGGCAGCCAAGGAGTCCAGAGAGGTTGTCAGACTTACAACAGCTGCCAGATGAAAGACCCAAGGCAGCAATTACATATTTAGGCAAAAGTGAAAAAATGAACACAACATTGAACACTGAATCCAAAGATGATGATGCTCTTGGTTCTCAAAACCATGGAGGAAAAAATGCAACAGTTGTAAATGAACAAGAAAATCCACCCATGATACATTCTGTGAAACAGAATTTAACATATGTCAGAACTTACTGTTGTTGGAAAGCCAGAACATTAAGAAGCCAAGAGGATGATGGGTGCTTTGTTTCTCAAAGAAGTCTGAAAGGTCCAACTCAGAATCAGCCTGTTAAAAGAGGTTACAGTTCTCTCACAAATGAAGCAGAAAGAATTCATCGGAAACGCAGACAGCATTCATGTTCTTACTCGTCAGACGAAAGCTTAAATCAACAAAGTCACTTAGGAGAAGAATACTTGAGGCCACCAAGTGCTTCACTCACTTCCTGTCAACCTAAGAAGAAACGAAGAAGAAAAAGAAGCAGACTCCACATTGGAGATAGAACTTCGAATATAAAAGACAATTCAATGTGTCCCATGAAACGTAGCTCTTTGGGTCACCCAGATGGATTAGCAAAGGAAGAAATAAAAGAAGACATAAAACCACAAGAAAATATAAGTATCAAGAAGAACTCAGAACAAATAGAGCAAACAGAAATTAAAGAGATGTTCGATCCTCATAATCCACTTCCTTCTGAAGCTAGTGGCAAAGGTGAGCATTCAGTAACAGAGACTGCTCCATGTGACTCATCGCAGGCATCTACTGACCTTGTTACACCTGTGAATATCACAAGGGACACATCAAATGGCACGACTGACAATACCTTGCTTGAACATAATCAAAGAAGTCAGACTACAAACAGTAACGAAAAGCAAATTCCTTTCAAGGTGCCTAATACTGAAAGGAACTTTAGACACTCACAGTCTAAATCGTACATTTGCCGTTATGAACTGGCCGAGACCATTCCACAGGGAAAGCCGAATGAGGCATCAACTGAGTGGCTATGTTATAATTCAGGAATCCTTAATACACAACCACCATTACAGTTCAAGGAAGCACATGTCAGCGGCCATGCCTTTGTAACAACAGAGCAAATCCTGGCTCCATTGGCTTTACCAGAGCAAGCTTTATTGATTCCTCTGGAAAACCATGACAAGTTAAAACATCTACCATGTGAGGTCTACCATCATATTATTCAGCCAAACATGCTAGCCAACAAGGTCAAATTTACCTTTCCTCCGGCTCCCCTGCCTCCCGCCAACACTCCTGTGCAGCCGTTACCTTTGCAGCGGCCCTTTTGTTCTACCTCTGTAACCACTATTCATCACACTGTTTTACAGCATCATGCTGCAGCCGCTGCAGCAGCAGCTGCAGCCGCAGCTGCAGGAACCTTCAAAATGCTTCAGCCACACCAACAGTTTCTTCCCCAAGTCCCCAGTATCGCCAGAACATCTATACCTCAGATCTCCGTAGGAACTGTAGGACCTAGGCTTTGTCCTGGCGGTCAGCCAGCTCTGGTTGCTTCTCCTCAGATGCCAATCATCCCTGCATCCGTTCTGCACCCCAGCCACTTGGCTTTTCCACCCTTACCCCATACACTTTTTCCTTCATTGCTTTCACCACATCCAACTGTCATTCCCCTTCAGCCCCTCTTCTAGTCACCATCATAAAGATAAAAGAACATATGTATGAGTAGGTGTTTATCTACGTGCATAATTGGCTATTTAACTGACAGAATAAACTGGCCAAAGCTGGCCTTATTTCAAACCATTTACTGTAAGTGTAATGATGCTGATAAATTATTAAAGTTTCTGATATATAATATTATTAAAGCAATGGATAGTTTGAGAATCAATACAATATATGCTGTATATTAAAATGATGTCTTAAGAGTATGTATAATGTACATAAAATATATTTATAGTACTGTAATTTATGTTGTATAGTATGCTCCTTGTTTTTTCTAATCTTTGTGTATTTGCACCTATTCAATGTTTAGACAAAGCTGATAACCCTATTTGTTTTGTACCATGTTCCTTGAAACTGTAAATTCAGTGAAATATATCTCTTGCAATAAATTTTTGTTAATTATTTAAGTAAATCATACTTTGGTGTTTAGGTGGTCTTCATTGATTTAGTAGTATTGGAAATTGTGTTATCTTTATGATTCTCTTCTGCCCAGTGGTATCAAACAAACACCAAGAACCAAGTATCTTCAGAGTTTTACCACACTTAAATGTTGTCATCAATCACAGCAAATAAAATAGACAATATAATTTTTGGTGTCCCCATTTCATATAACATTGCTTAGGTTGTGTTTTACTGCATTTCTTGACCATGAATTTAGACAATAACCAAGGAAATTTATATTTAAGCAAGTTTAAAATTTGAAAGTGCAGTAGTCTAAAAATCATGCAGCACATATATTATCCCCATAAGAGTAGTAAACAGAAATGTCAACTAATATAAGTTTGCTCAAAGTTTTTGAATATTAACACTCTTATATTCATGTTAAGTCCCATAGAAAATATATATGAAAACATTGACTAAATTAAGAAATAATTTCAATTTTAATAATTCACTATTAAATGACAATCTGAGATCAACTGCAGAAACATCGTCTGTGTCTTCATAAACTCTTGAGAATATAGATATGGGGAAAAGTAAAAACCAATAGCTGTTCTTTCAATAATTTTCTCTAGTAGTCACATATGTGACATCCTTCCCAATCAGGTAGCAATGACTGTAGATATCTTCCTGGCTGCTTTTCAGATTTTAAGCAGCCTTTTAGATTCTAATGTATATGAAATTAACTCAGTATTGTATTTTATCCAAGTGTCGATAAAGAGTAAAGACTGCAAATATTTATTGGAAAACCTTGGAGGAGCACAATTTCCCTAAGCAGTATCCTAGTTGTGTCTGCTCCAATGAATGCCAGCTGATAAGAAGTCTTCATATGAGTCAGAGTGGGTCATCTCATCATTGCAAATGTTAAGATTTTTGTCACATCATGCAATACAATAGACTTCAACTTTCATGAAGCCCTGTTCTGAAAAAGTTTTATTCATATAAAATGGATGACCTTAAAGACAGAGCATGTGGCATCTTTATTTTAAGTAAGAGCCAATGAGGGAAGTTAGAAAAAATATTTTGATTATTACTTACTCTATTAATAATTTATTTTAATGTTTTGCTAAAATGCTTATAATGGGCTAAATTGCCTATTTATGATTGACAAATAATTAGATAAAAATAGGTTGGATGTAACTTTATTTAAAATATTTTAACATATTAAGTCCCAAAGTGGCAACTTAATATTGAGTAGATGATTTTTTTTTCTCCAAGCAAAATATTTGAAAATGTCTTTGAAGAAAAAGTAGGTGAAGACATTTACTGGGAAATGCTGACCAAGATTGGTTTCCATACCTCAGAACAAATTTTTTGCTTATACTGCCCAAAATCCAAACTGTCGGATTTTACAGTGTACTCCGTCCTTTCTATCACCCTATGCCTATCTTCCAGCTTGTCTATTTTTACATCTCATTTATATTTTGCAATTTCTTATTCCAAGAGCTTCTTCCTGCAGCTCATTTTATACGCAATTGTGTGTTTCTTCATCTCTTACCATGCTATCATTTCTGTTTTCATTCCCCAATGATGTGGCTCTCTTACTGTTTAAGTTGTTCTTAAATCGTGTGCCTAGCTAAACTTACTTAACCTTTAAATTAGACTATGTAGTTTTGTTTTGTTTTGTTTTAAATAAATAAAGGCTAAATAAAAACTGACATCCATTGTTTAAGGAAAAGTAAGAAAGAAACACCTATAATTTCATATTTCATGCATGCCAAACAAATGTTTTCTCCAAACTCCTTTATTAGTTGTGGTCTATTTGCAATGAGTTACACTTGGGACATCTCAACTTAGCTATCTAACAAAATTTTGAGTGCAAAACTCAAACCAATCATCTTTCCTTGTAAGTATCACCGAAACCTGTGTTTTGATCCTATATTTATAAATTCTGTGAATAACAAATTGCTATAACATGTTACTAAAGTAAAAACCATAATACATAGTGTTTTGCCCATATCAACAATATTGAGCTACTGGCTTCCATTTCTTTAAAGTCTTTGAAATAGTATCCATTTTATTGAACTGTAGCCTTGGTAACTAGTTAAGTTAATCCTGTTTTACAGACAAGTCTCCATTCTATCAAGCTCTATCTTGGGTAAATCATTTTCAGGTGTAACTCTCACGTTATACTTTAAAAACTCGATCTCAACTTTACAGGCTTCATTATAAGTTTATTTTTGATTCTGTTACTTTCAAAATAATCATTAAAATCCCTTTTATCTGTCATGTGAAAAAAATTCTTCCATGAAGTCCATGTCAGTGTCCCTCTAATATAGCATTCTTTAAGGTCATTTATCCAAGTTGACACAACTAGAATCCTCTTGCAGCTCGTATGAGCATGATCAGTCAGGGTTTGGTGGGTTTTGTTTCTAATGTACCATCATATACCTAAGTAGGCATAACCTATATTCAATGAGGATGTCATTTATGTTGAGAAATTCCCCTTCAGTTTATCTTTTCCTCACATAAAAACTTCCTGTAACTATTTTCATCTAACATGAAGTACAACATTATTTTTATAAATATTTCCCTCTGTTGCATACCTTGACTCTTCTACCCAGTCATTTAGAACACAATCTCTCTGTAACAATGCAATATATGACACATAGTGAACCCACCATATAATCAATGACAGGGAATGAAACCTGTATGAAAAATATTTCTAATTCTATACAGAATGTACTGTAGAATTCAAGGCTGCTATACATTTTTATCCCAGGCATCTCCTAAATCAACTGTAGTTAAAATATAATTTTCAAAATACATTGTTATTCAAAGCTAACATATGTTCTAGTGAAATTATCTATCAGATAAAAGTAGTACCACGAAGGTGAAAAAAAAAACCCATACCTTTGGGCTAAGCCTTCACCTCTTCCACAGAAGCCAGTTCTCACTGAATTGCCTCCAGCTCTGCATCTTTCTTTCTCTTTCTTTCTTTCTTTCTTTCTTTCTTTCTTTCTTTCTTTCTTTCTTTCTT
>JADRCH010000252.1:886531-948220 GCA_019843965.1 Rhynchomys soricoides | reverse complement strand
CTTTCTTTCTTTCTTTCTTTCTTTCTTTCTTTCTTTCTTTCTTTCTTCCTTTCGATACTTTATTTACATTACAAAATGTTTCCCCCTTTCAAGATATCCCCTTTGGAACCTCCCTATCCCCTCCCCCCTTCCTCTGTCTCTATGGAGGTATTACCCCACTCACCCACCCACTCTCATCTTCCCTCCTTGGCATTCTCCTATACTGGGGCATCTAACACCCTCAGGCCCAAGGGCCTCTCCTCCCCCTGATGGCTAACAAGACCCTCCTCTGCCACATATGTGGCCAGGACCACGGGTTCCTCCACGTGTATTTTTTGGTTGGTGATCCAGCCTCCAGGAGCATTCGGAGGTCAGGCCAGTGGACACTGTTGCTCCCTCCATGGGGCTGCCAACTCCCAAAGATCCTTCAGTCCCCTCTCCAGCTCCTCCATCAGCCCAAAAGTTCATAATACCCAAGAGTCACTTCACAGCAACCATTGGTCTGAGCGTGAGGTCTCAGATGGAGGAGTTGGAGAGGGGACTGAAGGAGCTGAGGGAGTCTGCATCTCCTTCTATGAGTTTGCCAATTGTCTAACTTCAGTCCTTGCAATTTTCTGTTAGACTTTGTAGCTGAATAATGTATATGTTCCAGACACAAAACTAACTTTTACTGTTGACTAAAACACAAATGTAATTCATGTTATTAAAATGTGTGTGGCTAGAGCCGGGCAGTGGTGACTCACGCCTTTAATCCCAGCACTCGGGAGGCAGAGGCAGACGGATTTCTGAGTTCGAGGCCAGCCTGGTCTACAGAGTGAGTTCCAGGACAGCCAGGGCTACAGAGAAACCCTGTCTCAGAAAAACAAACAAAAACAAACAAACAAACAAAATGTGTGTGGCTGATAATAAGAACACAATGCATATATTATATTTGTGCATCCAAAGTAATCTCTTTCGTATTATTCAGTTAAATAGATCGAAGTGGATACTTGCCTATGCCTTTCGCTTGTTGCCTCTTGCTCTCCATCCTCATTCTTTTACGTATCTTTTTTTTCTTTGTAAGATTTGTTTAGCTAAAGCACAATCACTTGTTCATAGAAAGGAAATTCCCTCCAAGAAGCTTTCAAGTCAGTTCATTTCCATCACTGACAAATATAACTAAATAAAGGCTTATGGTATGCTACTATTGAGTGTAGAGCCCCAAGATCCTGCTTTAAAGACAGAAATAGCCATGTTCACATTTGGCTGCAAAGTAGTAGAATCTATCTCACCATCTTCAAGTCTTGTATACTTGTGTGTATCTCTCTATACTGAGGACCGAGTACGTTCATACAATGACACACTATTTCTTATGATATCCAGTCCTTCAACTACTTCAAACATAAGCTTTGATATATTAATCAAGTTCCAATGCTGCTGACAAAATATAAGTGCTCACTAAGCCTTCCCTTATCATTTTGTCTTTTAATCTCTTATATGTAAATAATCTGATAATTTTATTAATTATATCTTAACATGGGTAAGGTGTGAATAAACACAGATCTTCACAAACTTATCTAGTCCTTTTCTTTTTAAAATTCTCATTTTACCTGAATCATGTTAACTTCTTATGTAAATTGCTTCCCAACAATTCATTGTTCTTTCCTAAATTTTAGTTGTCTTCATAGTCTTCAGAATACTACGCTATATATTTAAAATTAAAAATTATTCACTGTATCTAAACCTATCAAAACATTATTTCCTTTACCTTATCTTCCACATCTAATTAGCCATATTTATGTTTGTCTTACTTGGCATATTCTTTTATAGTGGTTGAATTTTATTCTTAATCTTATATCAAAATTACAAATAGGAGAGAAAAGTTCCTGGAGTATTCGTGCATTACATATTGAGTTTTCCTGATAAACCTCGTGTTAACATGCTTCGAGAAATGTAACTTTTTATCCTCTTCAATAATAATTATTAAGTTGGAACTATCCATATGTCAATTTGCATTATGCTAAAAAATACAAGAAATAGTTACTTAGGAGAAAAATCCATATATTCATATATAATACAAGTCATTTTCTTGTACTTTGGTGACTTAATGAGTTACCTGATAATTGGAAAACCTTCTGATTAAATAATTCTATATACATCTTATTTATTCCACATTTCCAAGAGAACAAGACTATATTTTACATTCTTCCCAACTTTTCCTCAGTGTATTTTTATGTTCTGCAGATTAAAGTTCCTTTCTTAGGTTCTTCTCTGACCCATTTGGTTATTTTAATAGCTACTATTTCTATTTTGGTCTAAACTTACTATATGTCTTAAATCTTCTTTGCATTCTTGTGAAATTCTACTTATGTATCTGAGTTAATTACATCACTTCTAAATGCTATTGACAGACATCAAATGTCATCACCTTTTAAACATATTCTCTTCACATTTCTGGTCTGAATTTTCAAGAGTTATAACATCTTTAATAAAAGGAGAGTGAATTCCTCAAAAAAGCCTGCTCTTGTAGTCTTAATTTTTCTAAATATTAAATTCTCTATATATTTTTAACAAGTAAGATTCAAATTAATGCTCTGAGATTCAACTAATCTTCTTATTTTATTCAACTTATCTTTTATTCCAATGGTTTTACAAGTGGCTATTACTTTGACTTAAGTGAGTTGGCAGGAAATCAATCTTCATACTACAGTGATAAGCCTAAAACAGATTATAGGTCTTATTAAATGGTTTCTCATTCCAAGAACAGCTGAAACCTAAATGGTTAGAAATATTAGCATGCACTACATACACACACACACACACACACGCGCGCGCACACACACACACACACACACACACACAGAGTTGGACAATCCAAGTATCCAGAACATGAAGTTTGACAAAATACACTATTTCCTGGGTAATGTGGAGAAAGCTAGAGTATTTGAAATACATTTTAGATATTGTCAACTATAATAAACCTTTCGGCATCCAAGTATATTTTTATGTGTTTGCAAATTGTAATGTTATTTTCACTGTTGTCCCTTTCAGTTGTTAAATTGATATTTATTTGTAAATGTAAAACTCAAGATATTGGCCCAGTTTTGTATGATTTAATGTGATTTATCCATATAATCTTTCCTTTAATACATCAGTGTGGATTAGACTATCCTGAAATGTATTTGCTTATGGACATATGTATCTACAGTTAGAGATGTCAATTGAAGCTCATTTAAGTTTTACATTGAAAGTGTTTTTCTATGCTGAGTAATGATATATACACACACACACACACACACACACACACACACATACATATACATATACGTATGAGAATCTATTTCTATATAGTCATAGCAATTACATGGAATAGGCCACATTGTTCCAGTGCCACACTGCTATACACTGTGTAATGCAAGGGGAAAAAGTATCTGGCTTGCTTATTAAAGGGTCATTAATGATTGATTAAGGGATTGTCATTGAGCATGAGGCTGGGATTTATCTTTATAAATACTGCATTCAGCTATTGCAAGGGGAAAATATTTCTACCCTTACTCTGGTTCCCTTTCCCTCAAGTTGATGGAATTCCTATCAAGGTGCCTTTGAACTGTTTCCCTATTTTAATAGATAGTAATTTTCTGCTACCACATCAGGAAGCAACCCAAATCCAAATCCAAATCATTCACTTTGGCTAGTATATAGGAAGAGGCCTGCCTGTCATCACTTTTATGTATATAGGAGGCAATGAACTGGGAATCTGTTGGGAAAAGCGCATAAATTTTGTCTCTATACACCAATTTTGTGAAACACACACACACACATGGCTGTTTAGAAATAAGAAACATTGTTCCATTAGTGTCCTCAGGTCCATTATAGTATAAAAGAGATTTAAAAATCTCTAATTCCTTGAAAACCCCAAAGACATATTCTCATTCTACATCTTAGAGTCATCCAAAAAAAAAAAAAAAAAATAGGGGAAGATAAATAAATTTGCTGAAGAAAACTCCATGAGAATTAATCTTACAAAATTGAATAAACATCTAGTCAGGGTTGTTTGCCCACACCTTCCATTTTAAAGGCCATCTCTATGAGTTCATTAAGCTATGTAGACTTTGCCTCTGATTAATTTTGGTGTGGGATAAATTCATTTATTTGTAATTTTTATAATATTTATTAAAATAAAAATAAATAAAGAGAAGGGTCATGGAAATTCAAAATTTCTACTACAAGGCAAAAATAAAAGAAATTGTAAGGACTACAAAAATGGCTTTACATTTTCATACAAATATTCAAACAAAATTGCTATTTTATTTATATATATATATTTATTAACTTGATTACCAACTAAAATCCCTTACAAACTAATTAATAGGTACAAATAAGTTTACTTTCTTTTGTTTTAAGAGTCTATGAAGTAGATTTTATTTTTCATTGATATTACTCAGTTAAAGTGATCTTATGAAAAACATTTCATTAAAGGTAGTTTTGAATTTTCATATTAATAGTCTTCATTTTTCATTTGAGGTTAATTATCTGTGAGAAAGTAGTGTTACATAGAAAATTTTAGTTAATACTACAATATATGAAAAATTGTTGTCAACATTCAGAAATCCAAAATGTATTATTTCAAAAACATTGTCAATAGCCACAAAGAAAAAGGACTTTTTATTGTCCTAACATTTAAAAGAAAAGACTTTTATTTTGTCTTAATATTTAATCCTTCTATGGAATACACTTTACAATTCATACTGAATATGAATTTCAATGTATTAATTATATTTTATTTAATGTGATGTGAGAATAGAATATTTCAGAACTCATATTTCTTATACATCAATTGAGATACACTGATGACCATAGAGACAATGGGATTCACATCACTAAACAAGCCAGTGAGGGACCTTTAAAGTTTGCTTCAAATATTCAAGTGAGAATTGTAATAACACCTACCAAGAAAACTGCTACAACGATGTGTTGCAGTTCTTACTCCCTTTGAGCATATAGCATCATTAGGTTGGCAATCATTTTTCTTCATTTTCCCAGCCTGGCTTTGATAGCCCACCCAGAAGAAAATTTGAGGCAGAAATGTGAGGAAATTATTCTTCTAAAAAGCACTCTCAGAATAAACTAAGAACCAATCACCCCATCAGTGTAGCAACCAGGAAAGCAAACAGCCTCTTTTCTCTGAAGAAAATTTGGTAGCACAATCCCCAGGAACACAGTTTGAAGCAAAATGGTGGGGTAAACCAGACACTGTTGCTAATGCGAAGAAGCACTTGCTGACAGGAGCCTGGCGTGGTTGTCCACTGACAGGCTCTGCTAGAGTCTGACCCATACAGCTGTGGATGATCGCAACTAGCTATCTGACTGAGCACAGGAACCTCAATGGAATAGTTAGGGGAAAGACTGAAGGAGCTGAATTGGACGGCAACCCTTTAGGAAGAATAACAATATCAACCAACCAGACTCCATCCCAGAGCTCCCAGGGACTAAACCCCCAACCAAAGAATACACAGGAAGGGACACATGGCTCCAGCTATATATATAGCAGAGAATTGCCTTATCTGGCATCAATGGGAGGGGAGGCCCTTGGTCCTGGGAGGCTTGTTGCCCCAGAGTAGGGAGATGCTAGGGCTGTGAGGCAAAAATGGGTGAGTAGGTGAGTGGGTAGGTGAGTACTCTCACAGAGACAGGGGGAGAAGGGTAGGTTGGGGGTGTTTGCGGAGGGAAAACCAGGAAGGAGGACACTTAAAATATAAATAAATAAAATACCAAATAAAAAAAGAACTGAAAAGAAAAGAAATAAAAGAAATAGAATCCCAATGAGTCAGTGATTAAGCACACTCAGAAAGCCCACAAATAAAGCTTCGCTGGTTTTATTTCTTGTGGGTCTTTTTTTGGTTATGTTCTGCTTTTAGGCATCTTACAGCATCCTTATATTCAAATGGGCTTTATTAAATTTACCTTCTTTCTACCTGAAAACATTTACAATAATTAGTGTACTTTAAAAAGAGATCCAAAGAAAACATCTTCATAAAATTAGAAAATCTTGAGAGACCACTCACGTGTCTGCATTTTGTATAAGTAAAATAGCTTTTTTTTTTTTTTTAATTTGGTTCTGATTTTTTTAGCCATGTAAATAAGGAACAACCTTATATGAGTGTGATAGTTTCTGCTTTTGGTGCAAAGTCTAGGCATGTTTACAGTCCATTATGAAGAAGATAAATAACTCACATATTCAGGTCAGCACTTGTCTTCTTTGGGGCAATGGTAGAGTTTTCAGGTCCAGCTGGGCCATTTTATGTTATCTTGCCAAAGTCAAAGCTCAGAGAAACAATTACAACTGCATGGATTCCTAGGTGGGGCAGTCTCTGGATGGCCTTTCCTTCAGTCTCTGCTCTACTCTTTGTTCCTGTATTTCCTTCAGACAGGAGCAATTCTGGGTTAATATTTTTGAGATGGGTGGTTGATCTCATCTCTCAACCAGTTACTGTGCCTAACCTCTGGATAAGGTCTCTACAGGTTCTCTCTACCTTTTGTTGGATATTTCAGCTAATGTCATCCCCATTGGGTCCTGGGAGCCTCTTGCTTTCCTGGCATCTGGGACATTCTGATGGCTACCCTCAGTTCCCCATCTCCCATTGCTACATACCTCTGTTCAATTTCTTGACCCTCTGTATCTCTGAATCTCTTCCCCTACCTGATTCTGCCCCTCCTTTTCCCTCCTCTGCTCTCTTCCTTCCAAGTCCCTCCCACCCTCTACCTCCCTTGATTATTTTGTTCCCCCTTCTAAGTAGAACTGAAGCATCCACACTTTGGTCTTCTTTCTTCTTGATCTTCATATGGTCTGTGAGTTGTATTACGGTATTCTAAGCTTTTTTTCTAATATCCACTTCTCAGTGAGGACATTCCATGTGTGTTCCTTTGTGACTGGGTGACCTCACTCAGGATGATATTTTCTAGTTCCAAAGGGAAACTTGAAGCAATCCCACTAAAATCAGAGACTAGACAAGGCTGCCCACTCTTTCCCTAAGTATTCAAAATAGTACTGGAAGTTCTAGTCAGAGCAATTAGACAACAAAAGGAGGGCAGAGGGATACAAATTGAAAGGGAAGGAATACAAAAATATCACTATTTGCAAGTAATAAGGTAATTTCCCACCCCCCCAATTCCACCAGAGAACTCCTTCAGCTGATAAACAATGTCAGAAAAGTGGCTGGATATAAAATTAACTCAAACAAATCAGTAGCCTTCCTTTACCCAAAGGATAAACGGGCTAGAAAAGAAATTAGAGAAACAACATCCTTCACAGTAGTCACAAAGAATATAAAATATCTTGGTGTGACTCTAGCCAAGCAAGTGAAAGATCTATACAGAAAGAACTTCAACTCTCTGAAGAAAGAAATCTAAGAATACCTCAGAAGATGAAAAAATCTCCCATGCTCATGGGTTGGCAGGATTATCATAGTAAAAATGACTATTTTGCCTAACTCAATCTACAGATTCAATGCAATCTCCATCAAAATTCCAACGCAACTCTTCACAGAGATAGAAAAAGCAATTCTCAAATTCATATGGGCCTCATTCTTTTCCATGATATATCACAAAGCAAAATATTTTTATTCTAGGATACATTTTCAAAATACAACACAGATATGAGAAAACACTAATGAGGTGAGCATAACATTTGATTGAATACTATTCACAAGTTTGTTGCTATGGGGCACTATGATTCCAATGATAAGAAGCAAAGGTAAAGATTTGTACTGTTGACATTGCTTGTTCAAAATTTCACCAAAGACAATTAAATACACAGAGATGGGTACACATAAAAGATAACTCATGAAAAAAGGATGCTATGAATATTTAAAGCCTCATGTTAATTTTAATTCTTGAAATTGATCCATGAATATGAGTTTTTCATATTAGCTGAGTATCACACACATAGTACAATTAACATGGGGATATTTTAGAGTAAGAATGTTCACATTTTATTTGCAATACTAGGTGCACAAAGTTTCACTTCCATCTAAAACTATGGTTTTAAGAATTTAGTTCATTCTAAGCATGGAGGTGAAATCAAACATCAGTGATTAAATAGAGACTATTTTGCCATGAGTAACATTAATTCAAAATCAGATCTCTACCTAGTATTATCTGAATGGCCTTCTTTTATAACAATCAACAAAAATTTTCAGTCTGAAGAATTGGTGTTTAATTTAAAATAACTTAATTTTTAAAAGAGAACATATATTTAGAATAAATATAGTATATAATTAAAACCTCTTCCTGATATCCGTTTGTTTAGAATGATGTATGATTTTAGATTATTTACAGGACACTTACTTATACATAGAGATAATAAGTGATTTATTGAATTTATTTTCATAACCCCACTTATAAATGGGATGTTTATGATTTAACAAATGTTTGATTTGCGTGAAATATAATTTTTTTCAAAAATATAGTATGTGTTCTTTTCTCTGAAGCAATTACCTACTTTGACAGCTGGTCTGGACAAAAACTGTACTGTGAATGAGTGAGAATATAAGCATTGGTCATAAACATTTACAAAAAGAAATGTGTATAAGAAAGCAATATAGTGTTTACTGTTTCCAACTTCAGTCTCACAATGCTCCTAGAAAAGTGTAACAAATTTAATAACAGTGTTCTGACTTTGCTATAAATCTCTGGTACCTCCAACTGAGACAGTGCAAGAAATAATATGAGTAAAAATCAAGTATACCTGTGTGTCAACAGAAAGCCCATTACTTCTTTAGAGGCAGAAAAGAGATTAAAATGAAGACCATTATAGATACAGTGGCTCTACAGAGATAGCAAGGAAGGGGCAGACATATACTCATTATTGAATTAGTTTAGAAACAAAATATAAAAATGAGACTTTATTTCACATGAGGACAAAATTATGGATAAGAATTATTATAGAACCTTTCTGAGAGGGTTATTCTTTTGTTTGACACATTTCATTTGAAAGAAACTCTCCATAATAGCTTAAGCTTTATAAAGAGGATATGGACATGCTGTACGACATGAGCAAAGGTGATCTGAAAGTCAATAATTGTATAAGTTATTAGCATAGTTTGCCTTCTTACCTTGATATCGAACTTTTAATAAATGAGACAGTTACATTAAGCCTCTCATTTTACTAGTAAATAGACTGAGGTTAACAGATTAAGTAGGTTTTCCAAGAACAAATGCTAAATAAGTAGTAAAGTGTATGTGTGTGTGTGTGTTTCAATGTGTGCATTAATAATGTAATGATATTTAGCATTTAAAAATACCAACACTCAAAGCATGAAATGCATCAAGAAACTTACATGTGAAAAGCTATATAATAGATTATGTCAGGAATATGTCGCTCAAACAAAAGCAAAACTAGATAATGGGAAAATCAGCAGTTTTCATGAGTTATTAGGAGCAGAGTGAAGAAGACACATGTCTGTGAAGTTTTAGAAAAATGATACTGTCATGTAGACAATGTATTGGTGTTTACATGGAATTGTTATAATTAATTAAATTATAATAATAATTTGATAATAAAACCGAGTGTTTTCACATACAGCCAAAGTCCTAAAAAGCACAATAAGATGGCCCTCTGCTACAAAGGAGAGGGGCTTTAGAAGAAATCAAATCTGCCAAAACTTGATCTCAGACTTCCATCTTCTTGGTAGTATGTTTTCTAATCCATCCATTCTATGACATTTTATTATGACAGTATGAGTTGTTTTCAAATCCTGTATATTTATTTCTGGTATATAGAAATTCAGATGACTTTTCTATATTATTCTTTAACCCTCTCACATTGACATCATCATTCTTAAGCTTTGGAGACATTTTGTTGCTATATTAGTAGGGTTTTCTACATATAGAGAGGGTCTTTTGGGCAGTTGTGCATATGTCCTAATTGTTGCTTATTAGATTCTGATGACAATTTCATTACTTATTTCTCCTGGTCATGAAATAATGAATTTGATCAAAAACCTTTGCCATTATACATGGACTCAACATGCACTGTTACACTGTAACAGTCCATGAGCCAAAAACCAACCAAACAAAACATCTGTTTTCTATTTTATACTGATTATTACAGTCATTACATTGCACATAGTAACCAAAGTTGAAAAGCATATTTCCGTCTCCTTGCCACTTCTGTTCTTATTTTCACTGAAGATTCCTACTTAGATACAGTCTATTTCAATCATACCCCACTGGCATTTTTCTGAATCCCAGACAATAAGTCTATAAAAGAGTGCTTGTTTCATTTGGTTGTGAGTCATGAAACCATAACAAATAGCTGTGAAGAGAATGAACATCTCAGAAAAGTTATAAAACAAAAATTCAGGAAGAAACATTATGGTGAAACTTTTATGAATTTCCCTCTCTTTTGTACTTTTTTAAAATTAAATGCCAGTTTGTAGCTTCTTTAGTTGATAGAGAGCAAATGGATTACACAATTTAGCTGGAATCAAAAGGTCTTCGTTATTCATATGGTTGGAGGCCCCCCCCCCACAATTATCTCAGGCTTTGCTGGATCTAGGGGAAAAGTAATTGCTGATATGGATTCTTCTCTGCTATTCCAATGAGGTAGCAGATGAGACCTTACGTTTATTAAAGGAACAAGTATTAAATTATTAATTTATTAACTCTATGCTTTAAAACATCCCTGATAATATCATTCTAAAGTAAGAGCTCACCATTAAATGGTTCTTTCTTTTAAAAAGTATGATATCATTTATCAGTGCACAAAATATAAGTACCAGACTTGAGAAAAAGGCATGAATTCCTCATTTTAATGTACTTTTTGTTTTGATTCTGTCTGTGCTCCTCTTTTCTGTGGATAGTCATATATAAAGAAATTATGCTTCTGCACCATTGGCGATTCCCATGCCTAAGATATCAGCCCTTAGCTGAAATGACAGCCTTGGCTGTGGCCCAGTGAATAACAGTGTATTCTTGATACCTTATGTGCGGAATCCAGGCAGCATGGCAGCTATGGTAGGTAGTTCTCTCTTGAACTCATCTTCCAATCTTGACCTGTCTGAATCCAAGTTTAGAAGTTAAAAAATTGAAGCATTTGAAGATTCTAGAAATTTCTTTCCACTTGACTTCCACAAATGAGTATGAGCATCGACTTATCTGTACCATTAAAAACAAAGTGTTTTTTCCAACTTCACCTTGAGATAGGTAATGTTTCCTCAAGGATTGTTAAAATGTTTCTTCACTTTTTCTTTATGTTTCTATTTTAATAAAAATTATATTGTTTTCTCATATCTTGATTATTTTTGTCCCTCCCTTAATGCCTCCCAGTTTGTCTCCACATCTCCTACACTCCAGATCCACTCCTTTTCTATCTCTCGTTAGAAAAGAGCAGGCTTCTAACAGGTAACAACCAAATATAACAACATAAAATATATGATTTTAAAAAAAAAAGCATTCTATCAGGGCTGAATCAACCAACCCAATAGAAAGAGAAGAATCCGAAGAACAGGGAAACTAGGCAGAGTGACTCATTCACACAGTCAGGGGTCCCACAGAAATACTAATGGTGAAAGCTGTAATATATAGATAGATGATCTGAGTTGACCCTGTGCTTGTTATTGGTCTCTGTGAATTGCTCAATTGATTGAGAGGTTTTTGTTCTCATGATGTCATCCAATCCTTCTGGATTTCTCTACCTCCTCTTTCACAAGATTTCGAGTGCTCTGAGAGGAGGGATTTAATGGAAACATCCAATTTAGAGCTCTATATTCTGAGGACTCTCTTTTGCTCTGAGTTATTTCTGTGTGAGGGTCTCTACCTCTGTTCCATACTCCTGTAGGTAGAAGCTTCTCTGATGGTGACTGAATAAGACACTGACCTATTTTTGTTTTATGTGCATTAGTGTTTTGCATGTATGTCTGTGTGAGGGTGTCAGATCTTGGAGTTACAGATTGCTGATGTGCTGCCATGTAGGTGCTGGGAATTGAACCCAGGTCCTCTAGAAGAGCAGTCAGTGCTCTTAACCTCATCCTGAGTGAGGTAACTCAGTCAGAAAAGAACGAACATGTTATGTACTCACTAATAAGTGGATATTAGCCCAAAAGTTCGGAATACCCAAGATTCAATTCACAGCAACCATTGGACTGAGTGTGGGGTCCCAGATGGAGGAGTTAGAGAAGGGACTGAAGGAGCTAATGGAGTTTGCAACCCCATGGAGGGAACAACCCCTGTGCTCTGAGACTGGACTACCAACCAAAGAATACACATGGAGGGACCCATGGTGCTGGCCATATATGTGGCAGAGGAGGGCTTTGTTGGCTATCAGTGTGAGGAGAGGTCCTTGGGCCTGAGGATGTCAGATGCCCCAGTATATGGGAATGCCAGGTAGGGAAGACGGGAGTGGGTGGGTGGGTGGGGGGAATACCCTCATAGAGGCAGGGGAGGCGGATGGGGTAGGGGGTTTCCAAAGGGGAGACCTGGAAAGGGGAAAACATTTGAAATGTACATAAAGTATCAAAAAATTAAAAATTAAATTTTTTTTTTTATAAAAAGACACTGATCTACAAGTATAGTAGGATATCATTGGGAGTCATTTTATTGATACTTTTTTTTTTTTTTTTTTGACAAGTTGTGATGGGTTTTACTGTATGTCCTTGTTTTATCTTGTCTCTTGTTCTTGGACAGCCAACCAGTGTTAGGTGTAGGTTCCATTGTATATAGTGGGCCTTAGATCATTTGTTGATTACTCCCACAGGGTTGGACCACCATATCTTAGCATATTTTGCAGTCAGAACAGGCTATGGTTTGGCTTAAGTCTTAACTATAGTAGCTGAAAGAACTTTTCAGCCATCAAGTCGGGTACAAGTTTTCTTCTGTACTTCCCCAGAGATGTCTGATGGAATAAATGTCTTTCAATATCTGAAACATCTTTGATTGCTCTGTGATAACATTTCACTATTAGACTTACATAGATGCTTTGAAGATTCACACTTGTTGCGCTAATAATTTTTATATCAAACTATGACTATCCAAATTACTTTCTGATTAATACCCACTTGATAGAGTATATTAGGAGAGTGGAGAAAAGCTCCAAAGGATGATTAAGTCCTGAGAAAATATAATTTAACTAGTAATATGATTCACTAATTTGAAAGGGACAATTATATTAAAATTTTAGATTCTGTAAACATGAACTAAATTAATTTCAAAAGTAAATCATAATTCTATATTCTCAGTGCTAGATTTTTATATTTTCTTCCCTTTTCATTGGTATGCTAAGAGTGCTTCATTCTACCCAATTAATTACAGAATGGGCTGGAATTAGTGGGAAGGAATAAGGTGGAAAGATAGGAAAAGAAGAGAAGCAGATGGGAGGAAGGAGAGGAGAAAGACAAATATACAAGGAGACAAAAGGGAGGGAAGTAAAAGGGAGCAGGGGAGAGAGAAAGGTAACACAATCACAATTGTCGTTTCTTCTGATAATGAACTTTGTTGGGAAATGTTTTAAGTGATATTTTAAAACAAGCCTTAATAGAAAAAGTAGTGAATTTTTGTGAGTTTTTTAAACTTTTAATAATTTCCTTTCTTTTTTGCTAACTTTCTATTTCATTTTAACCATCTATCCCATAGGTATTTGAAAGCCATGTCATTATTTTATTTGATAATCTAATAATTGAATATCTTTTGAACTTTTCTAAAACATAGAAAATACTTGTGACCTTTTAAAATGCAATGTGAAGAGCTTATTGTCAAAGTAATAAAATATTATGGAAGATAAAATCATTTGCATTCTTATTTTAATTAAAATTTAACTAAAATATTAGATAAACATGCTATTTCTACATGTGCTATAGCAGAATGTGAACATCGTGAGGCCCCTCATGAGATGCTTTCAGACTTAAAAGGCAATAGCCAAATACCTCGAATCTATTTCTCTTCACATTGGTAGCATAACCAATGTGCTTCTTTTTGTAAAAAATTCTCAAAGCCACTCCTTTAGTTAATATCAGAAAATTATATCTTCTTTCTCAACAGATACAATTTCTTTGAAAAATATAATCCATAAATTTTAACAGCTTATGTGTGGACAAATAATAAATTCATGAGTGGTAGAAGAGAATAGATTAATGATTTTCTAGGGTCTGGAGTCAGGTGTGTAAAGTAGCTTCAGAAGAAGCAACAATGGCAACTTAAATGATAACTTAATGGGTTATAATTCTTGCCCTTCTGGAATCTTTAACATAAGAAAGAGAAAATATGAACAAATTGTATCTTTGTCTTGAAGTTTACTTGGAAGATAATTTAAAAACCAAAGAAATCCATACATATGGCAATTGTTCCATTTTGTTTATATGTAGCTGACTTTGGAAATGCTATATTATACATTTGATTTTAATAAATCATAATTTATTAAAGCATCTATTACATACTTAAGACATTGTTCGACTTTCTAGAAGTAGTGTAACTTATAAGATACTTATCTCAAATTTGTTTACAGGTACAAACCAGATACACCCACCCCAACAACCCACAGACACACACACACATACATACACACACACACACACACACACACACACATGTAAACACACACAAAATAAATAAAAACCCAATGAATAACTTTGAACTGGAGTTACATTTACGAAAGAGAGCATATCAATTCTTTCCTGAAGACTTGATTGACATTGAAAATATCCCTCTTTCTGAATGACCAGGAATGACTGGACTCTGATGAATGAGGACACTGTAAATCTCACCTGATTTGTTTTAAATTCAACTACACATTATCAGAGCTTCCTATGAACTGATTCCTCCTGAAGAGCAAGTGTTCTTTTGTTAGCTCATTTCACTTTGCATAAGAAAAGGCCAGTTGTTTACATCTAACCTAAATACCACATTCTTCCTTAAATCCCACATAAATTTTCTCCTGGTTTGGTTTGGCATTTTCACTCCTAGTACACTGTTTATCTTTGCCCAAACAAAGCAGATTTTGCATATATGTACCATTTCTTTCTTTACATTAATAATTATGATTGGTATTATAATTTTGAGTTTTTACTGATGATATCTGAGGACATTAATCATTTCGTCAATGAATTGATAATTTTTTATAAAATATTATTTTGTAAAATTTTTATATAAAAAGTAGGTGTTGCTATTACGTGAGCTGATGATATGTCACCCCTGGCACTCTTAGTCATGAGCTCTCCTATATGATAGTGTTGATTATCCCATGTATTTGAGTCATTTCTGTGTTTTGTAATTTGAGACTGGGTAGTTTATAAGTGATAGATATTTAATATTCTCAAGGCAAGTCTGTTGAAATCATGGCTGTAACTCCTGACCTTCTGAAGAGGGCCTTTGTGTGGCATTATCATATAGTGACACAGAGCTAAAATGGACTTTATGTAACAAACACACTCTCAGATAACCATTGAACTCTATCTATAAGGACTTTAATCATTTTGGTATATTTAATCATCTCTTAAAGTTTCCATTGGGTTACACCTCTGAATACCTCACAGTAAGGCCTATACTACATTACTCTTGTGCTTGTTATGGGTTGGTTTGTGCTTGGGGCTTTTTGTTTGTTTGGTTGATTTTGTTTTTGTTTTGACAGCCCAACAAATGGGAATCATATAGGTAGAGTGAGCCTCAGATTGGCCTGTGGTCATGTTTGTGGGAGCATTTTATTGATGAGCGGTTGATATGGGAGGGGCCAGACTACTGTGGGCAAGACCATCACTGGGCAGGAAGTACTAGGTTGTATAGGATACGTAAGTCAAATAAAATCATTTCTCACCAAGTTGCTTTTGATCATGATCTATATAATAATAGAAAGAAATCTAGAATAGAAGGCATGGGACATTCAAATCATTATACACCAGTTGGTAATATTTAGGTCATCATTGTGATGTGTACCTGCACTTACATTTCTGTGACTTAAAATATGGAGCCATAGAATGTAAAAAAGAATGGCTCAAAATGTCTTTGTGGTAAAAGTCAGGTCTTCCATTTCATGATAAGCCACTGATTTCAATAGCTGAATAATCTAATTTGTTGTCATATGACCCTGTGTTGAGTATGTTGAAGACATTATGTTAGAGATGAGATTGTAATCCAGATTGGGTGACTCTCCTGCATTCAGAGATGATCTCATTCTATGTATTGATAAATAGACAACTAGCTTTGCCAATTCCCTTAGAAAATTCTAATGAGAACTTTCTCCTGGTTGGCTATCCAAAGCCAAGCCACTATGGTGAATGTAGGAAGCCTTTCTTTCCTGTGTATAAGATGATCAGTAATGTGGGAAAATGGTTTCATAGCTTGACTGTGGCTCTCCTTTTATACTAATGGTATATCTGTGTGAACATAGTTCTCAGTTTCACTGAGAGCTACTCTCATGTTGTTTGTAGTGCAGAATGTCTATTCCAAATAGCTATCTCACTACAACCTACATTCCAACGATTATTTTTTTATGTCATTGTGAGAAGGTTTAGGCCTCTCTATTATAATTCAATTAACAGGAGTCTCAGAAGTGCAAAGAAAAGTATAAACTCAGTGACTTTATCTTTACTACATGATGAAATTCTTCATCTCAATTCATTTTTGTCCTATCAAATAGTTTCAAAGGAAAGACTGAACTACCTTTGAAATCATCTTGAAATATTGACCATGCCCCATATTTCTTACCAAATTCTAAGGTCACCAGTTTTTCTATAGCTTTTACCTTTCTCCTGATCTATTCAACCCTTACAGAAACTGTTCTTACAAGATCCTTACTGCAAAACTCTCATTTTAGTAAGGAGATTGAAGATACTTTCAAAAATATTTTTGAAATAACCACATGTTATTCTCTAAACATGAATTCTCATAACTAAAAGTGAAATTAGAAGTAGAAAATAAACAAAAGGAATATCAGCTGAGATTCAAAAGTCTCCTAGGAAAGATCCTTGCAGATGCAGCTGTGGTAGCCAAAAGCCACAGAAGAAGATGGCAGAGAGCATGGCTAGTGGAGCTAATGTAATGACAGACTTAGTATCTCTCTCCTCTCTGTCCTTTATTTGGTTCCTTACAGAACTAAATATATGTTGGTGTTTTCTTTTTTACTTCTAAAATTAAGTATCTTTTTATTTCAAAATCTCATTTCTAAAGGAAAGCAGATTTCCTGTGTACTACAACTTTCTATATGTGGCTCTCCTTTTACGACTACTATCTGTGGAAACGTAGATGGAGAGTCCAGAGGGAGAAGGACAAAGTTCATTTTTTTTCCTATCAAGCTACCACCAAGTAATAATTCAAGACTACTCTGTATTCCATTCTTTTCTATTAAATTATAGTTGAGGTTCAGGGTACTACTCCAAAACCAAAATGAGGTATATTGGTATCTAAGAAAAACATGAAATTGTAAAGGTCATGCTGTGGACTGGAGACAGTACTGTGATTAAACATACTTATTGATCTTAGATGAGCTAAGTTTTCTTCCCAGCAACCATGCCAACCACATGACAGGCTTAGTGTCCCTCTACTCTCTGTCCTTTATTTGGTTCCCTACAGAATTAAATGTATGTTGGTGGGTTTTCTCCCAAAAAATTAAGTATCTGTTTATTTCAAAATCCACATCACTACCCCCTGTAACTCCAGCTCAAGGGGATCCAGATCCCTCTCTGTCATCCACGGAGCCACAAACATGTGACACATCATACATACATGCATCTATACACAAACACACATACTCACATGCACATACTCAAGCAGACAAAACACATGCAAATAGTTAAGAATAAATAAGTTATTTTAAGCACAATATGGTATAAAAAACACATAATTTGAGAAGTTTTGGGGTGGAGTCGAGAGACTTAAGAACTCAAGGTCATGCTCAGCATGAGGTTCATGAGACCTTAACAAAAGTAGGCTTATAAGTAATTAAATAATAAATGTATTCATCAATTGGATTAAAAGAGTCACTGTTATTTTCTGTTATTTCCTCCTAACCTCTTTCTCAAGAACCTAGTTAGTTGTTTTCTTTCTGGTACATGCAGAGCTTCTGAAATGAGTTTTCTCACCTATTTCAGAGGAAGATAAACTACAATTTTCTAAGTAAATACTTTTATAAGGTGATAAGCAGCTAATATTTAAGTATTTTGTTTTACTCATTTTCTCTGTGAGAGGTAAATATTTATGTCACAATGTTGGGTCTCATTTCAGCAGAGGGTTTTCTTACCTGTGAAATAGTTCTAAATATTACCTTGAGAAATTTACTTTGAGAAATACAAATTTCATTAACAAATACCATAATATGGGTTAGGTGAAATAATGAGAAAAATGATATTTAGTGTTTCAAAATTAGATTTTTTTGGTTATTTAAGTAATTATAGAATGAAAATCATTTTGCTACAAATAAATTGTATTGTGCAATTAATGTATTTAAATTTTATTGCAATATGTTTGCTACTGGCCCTATGAGTAGTCTAACTGTATGCATCATACTAATAATATTGATAAGAAATAGAAAAGATCCCCTAAGTATATAATATATAGCTGGTTATTTGGGGTTCACTTTCAGGCATAATTTTCATGAGTGATGGCTTATTATAAGGGAAAAATAATCATAATTTATATCCACTTCTTTTAACTTATGGAATACTGAGTCATTTCATCAAACTCAGTCCTTTCAGATGCTAAAACTTATTTAAAGTTGTCTTTGTGACCATGACATCACATTTCTCAACCTGTATTTCTATTCATTCAGATACATATATATACATACACACATTCACATACACACACACACACACACACACACGCATGCGCATAAGATCCCACAAATATCATTATTTACTAAAATTTAATTCAGCTTATAACTACATATTCCACTTTTGTGTATGATTATTCTTTTTTATAACCTACAAATGAATAATTATAACTCATTTATATTTTTAATTTATTGATAAAACTAATCCATCTTATTTCTTTAACGTTAAACATACATACACTAGTCCTTCTTCATTCCCCACCCCTCTCCAGTTTTCTAATAACCAAATGATTTTTCAAACACAGTCTCTGTATTTTTATTTGCAGACAGATTTGATAATATTGAGTTCCAATTTTTTTGTTCATTTATATCAATTAATTGTTTTCTATTTTCAGAGCTGTTTATTTTATTTTATGTGCATAAGTATATTGATTGCACGTAAGTACCTTTACTTGCATATGTGCCTTGTGCTTGCTTAGGAGTCACAGAGGGTTTTGGGCTACTGTGTGGTTGCTAGGAACTGAGTCAGGGTTGTTTGCAAGAGTAGTGAGCATTTTTAAATGATGAGCCATCTCTCCAAGCCTCACTTAACTCCTAAACGATGAGCCATATTTTAGTTTAATTTTCTTTCATAGTTATTAGTTTCTTAAATTTTGCATTCCTCTTGTTCTTACTATTTAAGTTTAAATGTTTCATTTAGGTATTTTGATTGGTGATGAACCGAAAAGAATTCAAAGCATTCAAAAGTCTATAATTTTCATTTTAAAATTTAACCTTTAATGTTTTGATTCATTGATTCATCCAGCACTTATTTGATAATTCTTTATATAATTATGTAGCTATTTTTATTATTCTGTGTATGTGATGTACTTGTGTGCATGTCCACATGCACAAGCATGTGTACATCTGTGCACACCAGAGGTTAATTTCAAGTGTCATCATTAGTCAGTCTGCATCTTATGTTTTGGTACATGTTCTCTTACTGAACCTAGACCTCACTTATTAACCTAAGATGGCTAGCTAGTGAGCTTTAGAGGTCTCCCTGTATCTTCTTTGCAAAGCCCTAGAGTTATAGACACATGTTGTACCATCTATTT
This sequence comes from Rhynchomys soricoides, assembly GCA_019843965.1. NCBI lineage: Eukaryota > Metazoa > Chordata > Mammalia > Rodentia > Muridae > Rhynchomys > Rhynchomys soricoides. The sequence goes on along the minus strand of JADRCH010000252.1, from coordinate 928,411 downwards.
GGTGTTTTCGCATGCTTGCTGGAGATCCACATTCAAGACTATACAGAAGAACTTTACCAATTGATCCATCCTCCCATTTCTATTCTGTAACTATAAACCTTATATCAAGTACTTTTTTTTTTAGCATTTTGATGAGAATGTTTTCAAAATATATTGTAAAGGGTACAAGCCATTAAATAATAAATGAAATATTAAATTCAAGATTCTTTACAATCAATTTCTAAAATTATAAAACATCCTTAAGCCAAATTTGCTAAAACAACAATTTAAAGGTTGGGTATATGAAGTTCATTGACCCTTATTCCTGAAGACATTGATAAATTAGAACTTTTCATGCAAATATTGTAAATAAAAGATATAAGAGGATATGTATTATGAACTTTGATCATTCTTACATCAATATATTTTAAAAACATGTTGTACATGTGAAGGATTGACATGTTTTATGGTTGAAATGTTAGCCTTTCAACTTTTCTCCCATTTTTGAAATATGCTTCATCAGAAAAGTACTTAGTACTAATTCTGTAAATTTCAGTAGAATTTGCCTTTGTTTTATTGTGCATAAAAGCAGTGATAATGGAGTTTAAGTTGTTCTTCACCTCCTTTTATGTGTGCAACTGCTCAAGTACACCATTACAGGGTAACCACTTAATGCTGGAGGATGGGAATCCCTGATACTATGTAACTCCTCATTAGCATGCACAGCTGGAGTCTGAAATAGAAGGCACCATAGGGACTAATTACCTGAAAAGATTTAAATAGCAAATACCTACTGGAATCTTTTCCTTTCCCCAGAAAGCAAAGCTCTGTTAACCCATGTATAAAGGTTCTTGTATGTCTAAGACTATTATTTATTTGAAATTTAAAATTTAAATCCCTATTGTAGCACTGCTGTTTGACAACCTCCATCCAGGCCAGTTGTTTCTTTCACAGTGTCTTATCCTGTGGTATTATGAGCTTAACCTGGCTGGTGTGTTTGATATGGCAAATCTCTGGGATGTGTGTCAGTGGAGAGTTCAGAAGAGGACATGCATTTTCATCACTGCTGTTGTGAGGCCCAGGGAGGATATTTGAATGTATTTAACTGGGAGATAATTAAACATTTGTCAGCCATGTTTGATCAGGGTTCCTGGGCTCTTGAGGAGCTAATAATTTCCCAAATTTATAAGCCAATATTTTAAAATCCATTCAAAAGTAAATGTATGTGGCTATTTTTCAAAAGAATCTAATCCACTTGTATTAAAACATCCAATTCATGGTATAAAAAGTCCTATATTATGTTTAAATCTTTCCGTTCTTAGAGTTTTGTATTTTTTAAATTGTAGACAATTAGGTACATGGTCAAAATGATTTTAATGTGACAGATAGTACTAAGAGAAAGGGACTTGCTTACCTGAGAAAGAGAAGGCAGATGGGTTATTGGTCACATATGACAGCACTCATGAACAGAAGCAAATATGCCACTGGAGAAAAGTATACCCACTTGTGATAAAATGAAAAAAACAAAAAAACAAGTTCACCATCTCAACGTTGCCATTTGTCTGAGAGCATATTTTCAAATTTAAAATGTTAACCCTTGATTTCTTGTTTTATCTCATAGTAATTACAATAACACAGCTTTTTAATTTTATTATCTAGCATAATAAAACTCTATAGAAGGCTTTTGAAAATCTTTTGCTGAGGTTAACACATTTAAACTTGGACCCCTCCACTTAGTGTTTTTCTAGCTTGACTTCTCCTAAGCTCACCCAGCATTTAACCACACTCCAATAAATCATGGTCTCTCTAGGTAAACTGCAACTCTAAATCATCACCTTAAATACAAAAGTTACATTGTAAAGAAATAATATTTTCAAACCACTGAAATCTACTGATATTAATGAAAATAGGAGATAGAAACAAACTAAACTGCTTTAGTGTAAGAAGACCACTAAAAGTGAATTACTTTCTATCATGGCTAAAAGCTAGAAATGTCATCAAACATTGTGACATTCTCAATTTGATAGAAGTCATAGATACCAGAAGTTTTCAATACAAAATGTAGATGTACCATATGACCCAGCTATATCTTTAGCATATATCTAAAGGGTTCAATACCATGCTACAGAAATACTTTGCCAAAAGTATTATGGCTTTATTCACCATAACTAGAAAATGGAAACAACCCCTAGAGATAATCTCTTGTGCAATGTACTGTATGAAACCATTACCTGCCAATAAAAAGCCTAAGGCCATTGAGCTGAGGCAGGATTAGATTATGGGACACTGGAGGGGGGGATGGGGGAGTGTTCTGGGAGACAGTCAGACATGAGAGATGAGCCCCAGATGCAGAAGGTAGTTACATACATGAGGCTGAGGACCAGGAAACCAGCTGCATGACATGACTTAGAATAGACTAAATGGGTAATTAAGTTATGTGCTAGTCAAAGAATAAGCAAAGCTTTTGTCCTAGGTATTTATTCATCAAATATTAAGACTCAGGTTTGTTATTTCTGGGACAAAATGGATGGATGGAAAAACATGAGGAAACAGATGGCTGTAACTACAATAACTAGAACTTTCAACTGATACATCGATAAGAAAAATATGTGACATATTCACAATATAGTCCTACACAGCTGTAAATAAAATTTAAATCATAAAATTTGCAGAAAATGGATGGAACTAGAAAATATTATGCTGGGTAAAGTAACAAGATTCAGATTCCTCGTTTGAGGATGTTTCTTCCTAAGCTTCAGATATGAGTGTATGACCTAGGTATCCTCGGAATTCTTAGGGAAGTAAAACCCACCGTGGCAGAGGGAGGATCTGTAACTATGACACCTCAAAAATGTTGCCATTTAAGCAACTGCTGTACAATGGCAACTGCAGCTGAATTCTCAATCTGGATGGGTAAAACCTCAGAAAGCTTTGGTCCCACATGAAGAACTATAGATGACAATGCGATTGTGAGAGGGAGAAACAATCTTCCGCTAGGATGAACCCCTGTTAGATTGTCTACCTCCAACTGGCCAACCTTAAAAAACACACATATCAGCAACATTTAATGAATTCAGAATGTGTGTGTTTGTGTGTGTGTGCGTGTTTGTGAGTGTGTGTGTGTGAGAGAGAGACACAGAGAGATGGAGACAGAGAAACAGAAAGAGAGAGGGAGAGATAGAGAGACAGACAGAGACAGAGAGAGACAGGAAGAATGTGTGTTTTGAATAATTAAAGAAAACAACGTGAACTTTCAAGGGATTTGGTGCATACAAAGGAATTTTCCAGAGAAAGGAGTAGAAATGATATTAGTACTCATATATAAAATCCTCAGAATAAAAATAAATGTAAAACTCAATAACTTACAGCAGGATATTTAGTTAGTTTTAGCTGTACACATTTATATCCATATCATTTTATAAAATAATTAGTAACATACTTTAAAGAATACTTCATTTTATTCATATTCATCATAAATTATATTCTGCTGTATTTTATGAATTGAAGTAGAACCTGGTGGTAGCACCTAGAGGAAAATGTATGGAGCCCAGGATGGTTTTATTTTTATTTTATTCATTGCTGAAACAAAACATAAAAACCAAATAACTCAAAGGTGAGAATGTATTTTACTCTCAATTTTACAAATTTCAGATCTGGATTCTTGAATTCTGGATAAGATAGCAACATATAATGAAAGCAAAGCTTCTGAAGGAGGCCATTCACATTGTGTACAGAAAACAGAAAGTGTAAGAACATGGCTGAGGTCAGGTATGATCTTCAAAGGGTCACCTTCACTGACATTGTTTATCCAGTGAGCACTCACCTCCTGAAGTTTCCATAACTTAGTGAAATGTCAACTCCAGCTGGAGACCAGGTGTCCAAAATTTGATTTTATGAAAGGCATTTCATAGTTGAACACAGCAGTTCTTTCCTGGCCTCTATAGATTCAGGGATACTTCATAAAATAAAATACATCTTCTCTATCTTCTAAACTATTAAAACCTAATTAAATTAAAGTTCAGAATCTGTTGTGAATCAAGACAAACTCTTAGCTGTGAAAGAGACCCTTACATATATCAATAGTACAATGGCACAAAGGCAGTAGTGCCATCTCAAGTGAAACCAAAAAGAAAATAAAATGTTTCAGATTTAAACAAGTCAGATAAACATTTACTTCTATAGTTCAAAGTCTGGCTTTATGGGATGTGGGGTTCTAATATGAGTCTCTTGCTTGAGCTATAATTTTTATTATATTTAATTCCTTCGGGCTTTGAATTGTGAAGCTAATTTGTGCTTTGCCTCTTTTCAGATAAATTTATTTTACTTACTTTAATATTAGGCCTTGCTTCTTTCCTCTTTTCCCTGCTGTAATATAAGAGAAAAAATCAAGACATTCAATCTCTTCTTAGTATTTTACTCTAAGATTTTATGGTTTAAATTTTGCTTTCTTGTGACTTTAAGAAATCTGCTAATCATTTTCCTGGAATACTTACATTTGTTAGGTAGAGATGTGTGGGGCTAGAAAGCCATGTGACTGGGGGAGTTAGTCCAGAAAAGAACAAAGTTGAGATGTGTCCAAATCTGGAAAATCTCACCCTGAGACCTGCAGGAGTAAAACTGTTTTTCTCCCTGCTCTGGGAATACATGTCCCAGCTCACATAGATTTGCGACCCCCACTTCTGCCACACTTGAAGTGGTCATGTTGCCTGGTGACCAAATTATAGGATTAACTTTCTCTCTCCCTATTGGATGTTTTCATCAAGCACCTGGAATTCCTCTTCCTGAACATGAAGCATTCCAATGTCTTAGCACCAGCTAATAATGTACACTGGCTAAAAACCCCTAACAAGCCCACAAGGTTTATATGGCCTTTATTCACCCCCAATAAAAAGAATTATTTCTCTAAAAACTGTCTCAGTGAAGGCTATTTCTCACTGGCATTCATCACCATCTGCAGAACACACCTGCCTGGCTAAGCTTCCTATTTCACAGCAGTGTCTGGATAACCTAAAGCCAGAAGCTAACCTAAGCTGGCAGAGATGATGGTCTTCTAGTCAACTACAAATGAAGAGGTGAGAGGAAATATTACAGATGAAAATATTTACTTGTCCATTAACTCCAACTGTCAATAAACAGATCCTAAAAAGTCAAAATACTGGTAAAAGCAACCAAATAAAAGCCAGGTAATTTGTTGGCAACTTGGGACTTGCATCTATGTGCGGTTGCATTTGTAACTTCTCTAAACAATAGATATAAGTTACTCCCCTTGATTGTGTTGTATTAGTATATTAAGATTATCAAATAATTAGTATAATCATAAAAACTGAGATGCGAAGCAAAGTAAATACCCCTGAATGAATTAAATGCTGTCTTCCAGCATACTCAGGAATACACAAGAACACATCTAAATGTTTGTATACAGTTTTTAGTGCATACATTTTGTGGCAAACTGTACCCTCTATGTGAACTTCCACAAGAATCCTTTGTTAACATTGTATTCTTTTGCACATTTAGGCATGTGTGTATATCTAAAATCAGATACATGGTGGAAAGAAACATGTTCAGTAAGCAAATGCTTGTGTATTCTTACCCTATTAATCAAAACAGAAAACTACCTAAATGATGCCACATAACAAGCAAAATACTTCTCCCTCATGATCCCACATGTAGCCTTTTATCATTCTTGACATCTCTTCTTCCTGTTCACTAGAACCACATGCTTTGAAAAGGTATTCATGCTACTTTGTAATCACTGTACCATTGATGTATTGCAGAAAGCCTGTGCACATCTGCCCCAAGTCATTAAACCTATAATAATATTTAGCAGAGTTCAATTATGCAAACATTTAACTATCAGGTAGATGAATACCTCCGTAAATAGATTTTTCACTAAAATTGCTAAAAATGAGTTCATTGTGATATAAACTAAATACCAAATTATATAACTATAGTATGTTCTGTACTCTATACTCTATAGAATATACTAAATTCTATATATTATTGTATATGAATATATATGTATGGAAAGACCAACAGACAGAGACAGAGAAAATTAGACAGAGATAAAGAGAGAAGATATGAGGTTGGGAGCTTAGAGACAGGAATCCTTGGATGAGTAGGGTAATACTTGTAGATATAGTAAAATTATAATTGTAAAATTCTCAAAGAATTAATAAAACATATAAAATCTGAGATATAAAAGCAAAGTGAATATCTACCAATATATAAAATAGTTAAAAACTAAAAAGAACTCACTATTATTTCTACCAATTTATGCTCTAAAAATGTTTGATTTCTGGTCTATTGCAGACAAACAAGGTTTGGGCAGGGTTTTTGGTGACTGTGCACAGTTTATAACACTAACATTCTGGTCCATACAATTTAGCACACAAATACATTTTCTTGAAATTTTAGCTCTTTTATTTTTATATTCTTTTGTTTTTATGTATGTTCTTTGTATATAAAAATGAAAAAGAAGACTAGCAGAAATAGTTTCTGCAGTTTAATAGTTCCCATAGTGCCTAGTGACTTTCTGGTCCAATGATTGTTAATAAAAGCTGAGAAAAATAAGACTTAAAAATGTTTTCCATAAATCTCATAAACGGCTCAAAATATTCTTAACTTCTCTAGTTGAATAAAGATACACAAGTACTTAAAATCCTGAGGGGCCTTATATAGTTTTTGTTTCAGCAAGTAAGAATTAGATTACTATTATATACAAGTGTGAAGTTTAAAATGAGAAAAATAACTTATGAAAATGCATGATTTTCTTTCCAGATATATTAATTACTTTGGTGTTTTTCAGGATGATTATGGTCAAACATGCTTGGACTTGATTTTAATATATTTAAAGGCTTGTGTACATTTAATCTATGTAGAGCTCCCTCCCCACCTCTTTTTCTATTTCTCCCACTCTATTCTCTCCCTTTCTCCCTCCTCTCTTTCTTTCTCCTTCATACACATACACACACACACAACACACACATGTGTGCATATACACACCCTATACATACATATACATATTGTTTTATACATTGCATAAGCAATATTAAATCTACACTACAAAATCATTATTTTGTTAATTTTATTCAATAACCTATTTTTATAATATTAAATCTCCATGCTATTTAAAAGTTTGTATAATTGAATTTTACTGGCTTTCATTACAACTTTAAAAATTGAAAAAAAATAATTAATTCTATTTTTGCTTTTGTCTGGAGTGATCAAAATCCCTTTAGAGGAATTTTCATCCAGCAATGTGGCTGCTCTGGCAAGGGATCACATCCAAAGATGTTCTAAGTCTATGGGATCTGGATGGAATGCAGACATTTTCTGGATTAAAGCATGATTTGGCTGAAATACAGATGTGTCCTTAAGTACATATCTTTAATCCCAAACAATGAAAGTAAGATTAGTTTATAGAAGGAAGCAGCCATGTTTGAAAGGGACATCTAATTGAAGGACAAAGCAACAACTCAGAGAGCAATTTGACAGAATGAGTCAGAGATATGCCTCTCTCAGGAGAACAGCACAGGAAAGAGGTAAATAGCAGAGCATGGAGAAAAAGAGATGGCATGTGTGTGGTAGTTACACACTAGGACAATTTCACAGAGACAGGTTTCTGATGAAGGTAGAACAAGTCAGAGAATGAGGAGGCAGGAGATTGAACAAATTACAAGAGTTAGATTGAGGCCAAGCAGAACAATTCAGTCAGAAGCTGAGAGGATTCAATTTGAATCAGTTACCTTGGAGAGGACTTATGAGACAGCACAGCTGAGTTGAACCAGCCAGTCAAAGTACAGAAAGACCTAGAAAATATGGGTTTATTCAGCTGTAAGCCACTGAGATGACAATTACATCTGGCAAATAAAAGTTGCATTTATAGAGCTCCAAGAAGAAATATTAGAAATGTTGATAATTCTGTATAGAATAAATTTCTAACATAATGTATAAATCATTATTAAACAAATCAGTTGAGAAAAACAATCATTATTATATTCCAAAAACTCATGATATAAAATATTAATCTCAGGTCACTTTCTAAGACACAGAGGAACAGAACCATAAATATCTTTTATAGAAACTTTTAATATGTAGAAATCTGAAGAGAGCCAGTAATGCTACGTTTTATTTATTTATTTATTTATTTATTTATTTATTTATTCATTCGTATCTTTATTGGCTTTTGTGTTTGTTTTGAAAAAAGAGTCTCCATATTTACCTATGGTTAAACTACAAATAATTATGTAGATCAGGATGGCCTAGAACTCATAAAGATCTGTTATCTTCTGGTTCTAGAGGGTTAGAATTAAAAGCAAGTGCCACAAAGCCTTTATTTCTCTCATAATGGGCAATTTTGATATGAATTTGGGTGGTGCAAGTCCCAGTAGAAATGTGCACAAATCTGTGCTGTCTTAGTTCAAGGAAACAAAGACTCTTAGAGATCTGAGTAGTGGCAATGATATGACTATTCTAGCTGGTTTTAATTATGTTTACATAGAAATAGGTATGAAAAGGTAAAACAGAAGGCTTTTAAAGACATTCAATATATCCAGAAAAATGTGATACTCAGTCTGGACTAAAGTACGTATGGTTGCTAAAACTTTTAGCACTATTAAATGCAACCAAACATGGGGGTCAGGGTGTGTGTGTGTGTGTGTGTGTGTGTGTGTGTGTGTGTGTATGTGTGTGTGTGCATGTGTGAGTCTGTGTGTCTGTGGTGTCTGTGTCTGTAACAAAAGAAATTAACAAATATTGTGAATTGAGGAGGGAATGGGAGACACAAGAGGAAATAGAGGAGAAGAATAGAAATGAGTGATGTAGTTGCAGGGTTCACATATAAAGTTCTATAAAAGTAAAGTGTAATAAAAGTGCATAAGAAAGATGAAGCAAATAATTCATAACATTCTCAAATGTGTAAACAGGTAAAGTATCTGAAAGATTTTGCCCTAAGAAGAGAAACCATGTTGCAACATATTAAAAGAGGTTGTACACATATATGTATGAGGCAAGGGTAGTTTAATAAGTACTCATCCCTAACAGTTTGCCATGATTCTCAGAAAACTTTAGACAAAACCTTTTAACAATGATGAAACTGGTGAAACAGTTGGGGAATCTTGAAGTTGAATACTTTAAATCAGTAAGCGAGTATCAGAGATAATATGTTGTGTCTTAAACATGAAATCTTTAAAGGTTGAAATGTTGAAATTTTCATTCCAAGCTGATTTTATAGAAAGGTGATTGATTATGATGTCTCTAACTTTTTAAACAGAGTAGGTGATTAGGAGTTTGTTATGAGCTGGTTGGAAGAACTAGGTATTGGGAGAAATGCTTGTGAAGGATAGTTCTTACCCTTTCCCTGTTCTCTTTACTTTCCTTACTTCTGGGATGCTACTAAGTGAGTGTTTCCTTTGAGAGATTCTCTTGTTTCTATGGTATTGTTGCCTCACCACTAGCATTGAGACTGCCATTGACTCAAGTCTCTGAAAGGATACAACGAACCTTCGGATTGTTGAGTTGCTTTCCTCAGGGACCTTGTCTTAGAACACCACTGCCAACAGACATATTTCTCAGGCTCATTTAACACTAGAGGTTTGTGGAATATTTAAAAAATGATTTCCATTTGCTTGCAGAACAATTGCTTGACTACTCCCTGCTATCTCTGTAGTTGCTTTGTAATCACCTTTACTGAGTTGAGGTGATCTCTAATCTCACTGCGTTTGATGCCCTTTTTTGGAAATTAAATTCAATTTTAAAAATGGTTGTTAAATTATTGATGCATTAGTAGACATAAATGTCATGAACATGTGGAATATACAGACTCAGACGCCTATTGTTTAAATTAACTTAACTTTAGATTTTTCAATTATATATGCCTTTGTTCTACAATATTTTATACTGATTCTGAACAATATTTTTCTTGAAGTGTTTGATAACTATTGTGTGGCTTTGCATACTGGGGCAAGCTACATCTGTTAATGCCTTAGAGAAATATGTCAAAGTGATTGAACAGGTATATATTAATATAAGAATAATATTAATGGAATTATTTGTTAATGATTTCCTTTAGTATAGTATGAGTAGTGTGGTGGGCCACTACCACAATCACTAACAAGGAGAAACACCTTTATTTTATATGTGGCTCTTTATTTTTCTTGTCATAAAACTAAGAATACAATATTATTTTCAAAATCATGTCACCAATTTCAGTGCAGATTTGTACTTAAGGAACGCAGATCTGGAGTGTACATCATTCCCAATTATATGGTATTTCTTTGTTAATATGCAATTGTGAATGCCTCAAAAGAAATGAAGATGCCATATTTCTTGTGTACCTCCAATGCTTTACACAAAATTCAGTGTTAATCACATACTAATTATGTGAGTACCCGCAGTGAAGGCAATTGAACCCAATTAGACTATTTTGGATGCACTGATAAAATAAGATACTGGGCACACTTAAGCAATAGAACAATTATTTTCATAATATTGGCTTTCTGATGAATTTTTTCTTCCTGACAGACAGATAATTGCCCTTTCTCTGTATCTATATCTGTACCTAGCTTTTTACTGAGAAACTGTCAGAAGAAATATCAACAAAAACAGGAACGGTTATTCTGGTATATCTTCTCATATGTTGCCAGCTCCATCCATCAGCTTTCTCGTTCCTTGAAAATATTTTAATAACCAATACGTAAAAGTTATCACAAATTACATTTATGTTGGAGTCACTGTTTCTGCATATATATTTTACAATAGATTCAATTCAATTCATCCCAGAACATAATCTTATTCTTAAAGGTAGAAGAAAAAAATCTACATGAAATGTCTCTCTCTGTCTCTTTCTCCCTGTTTCTCTCTGTTTCTCTGACTGTCACTCTGTCACTTTTTACTTAAAATATTCTCATTCAATGCCTCCAAACTAGTTTCTCCTCTCTCTCCTTCCTTCATTCCTTCCACGCCTTCCAGATCCCCTTACTTCCCCTTTCCCCCAGATCAACTGCCCTTCTTATTTCCTCTTCATAAAATAATAGGTCTCCAAGAGATGACGACCAGATAAAACAAAAACAAAAACAAAAAAACAACAAAAAACAAAAGGCGTAGTATCATGAGGCAAGATGAAAGCCCTCATATCAAGGCTGGGCAAGGAAGCCCAATAGGAAAAAATGAATCTCTAGATCAGCCAAAGGAGAGATGCACCCACTCACACTGTTAAGAGTCTCACCAAGCTAACAGCCATAACATATTCAGAGGACCTTGTACAGACCCGTGCAGGCCTTGTATTTACCACTTCAGTCTCTGTGAGTCCATGTGAGTCCTGCTTAGTTGAGTCAGTAGGCCATGTTTTCCTAATTTCTCCAGTCCCTCTGACTCCTAACATCTTTGATCCTCATTTTCCATGGGGCTCCCCAGTCTCTGAGGGGAAGGACTTGATGTAGAATACCACATTAGATTTGTTAGACTCTTCATATGTCTGACTGTGGATTTCTACACACGTAATCCCATATTTTTCTGGAGAAACATCTCTAATGACTACTGAACAAGACACACACACACACACGAGAAAGAGAGGGGGGGGAGAGAATAGAGACAGAGATAGGCCAGTCATATTTGGTTTTACACTGTGTCTCTAGGCTATTCAGTCTCCAGTTCCTGACCATCTCCAGTGTACATGGCATGTGTTTCCTCTCCTGTAGGCCTCAAATTAAAACAATCATTGTTTGGCCACTCCCACATGTTCTGTGCCATCATTACCCCAGAACATCTTGCAGGCAGGGAAAATTGTAGATAAAGGGTTTTGTTTGTTTATTGGGTATTTACTTTATTTACATTTCAAATGTTTTCCTCTTTCGGTCTCCCCTTCAGAAACCCCCCTATCCCATCCCTTCTCCCCGTGCCTCCACCCACCCACCCACTCCAGTCTTCTCTCTAGCATTCCCCTACACTGGGGTATCAAACACCCTCAAGCCCAAGGTTCTCTCCTCCCACTAATGTCCAACAAGGCTCTCCTTTGCCACATGTGTGGCCAGCACCATGGGTCCTTCCATACACATTCCTTGGCACCATGGATCATTCCTGGGTTGGTGGTCCAGTCTACGGGGTCTCCAGGGAGTCTGGCCAGTTGACACTGTTGCTTCTTCCATGGGGCTGAACACCCCTTCAGCTCCTTCAGTCCCTTTTCCAACTCCTCCATCTAGGACCCCATGCTCTGTCCAATGGTTGGCTACGAGCATCCGCCTCTGTTTTTGTCAGGCTCTGCCTGAGTCTCTCAGTAGACTGCTTATCATGCTTCCATCAGCAAACACTTCCCAGCATCCACAATAATGTCTGGGTTTGGTGGTTGTATATGGGATGTATCCCCAGGTGGGGCAGTCTCTGTATGGCCTTTCCTTCCATCTCTGTGGTTGGGTTTTTTTGGTTGGTTGGTTGGTTTTTATTTTGTTTTTTGTTTTTTTTGTGGCTGAGTTGATGTCTAGGTTTTTCTTTTGATGCAATACACATATCAAAAAAGATGAGAATGTAGGGCTGAAGGTTCCAACCCCACACCTTCTCAACCTCTCTATTTTCAATGACGTGAGTGGAAGTTGTCTTTGGCCATGGAGCCCTGTGATTTGTTTTCAGAGAGCAACCTTCCTCCTAGCATCAGCCTTGGAAGTTTAGGGTTATCCATGGGACCCCCTGAGCGAACAACTTAACTGAGTGTAAGCAATCCCACCAATGGATGCCTAAGTTTGTTACAAAAGATGGCCAGTTCAGAATCTGTATTCTCCATTATTAGGAGTCAACACTAGGGTCACCCTGATAGATTCCAGGAAGTTTACACTGCACTAGGTTCCCACACAACCCTTCAAATGCCCCCTAATTCCGGCTGTTTCTCCCCACACTTTCTCCCTCCATCTCTCTCCCTTTTCACTGTGAAAGCTTGTATTGAATCTTATACTATAGTTCTTCCTATGTTCCCTAAAAGCTACAGATACAAAAATAGAAGATATTTTAAAGATAATTTTAAGATGTCATGAACTCTGTAAAAGGGTAAAACTATCGAATTAACATAAAAAAATCAAATAAAGTAACTCATTTGCTAAGTGGAATACATGGACTTCAATACCATCAAAATTCTTAACTGTTATCATGAACATTCAATGTCATAAAATTTCCAAAGATTCCTATTATTCAGTACTATGTGCAGAGAAGTTTCTGAGTGGCTAATTTACACCCTCCCATTGATGTCTTATGGTAGTGGAGAACTGCCCCATAACTACTTCTTCTATGCTATATGGACTGGCTTTTAGTTTTGTGAGTAAAGCACAGAGCAGTGATACTGGAGACTGTAGGTTCTGTGGACCCTGACTACAGGCTACTTTATCTGTTCTGACTCCTGCAGCATGTGTGGATATTTTGTTCCTTTTGGCCAGCAACGAGGACAGACTCTTTGTGAAAATTTTATGAGAATCTCTCTTTTTTCACAGTAAAGCTTGTAGTTATTTTACCATTGCATATTTGATTTTGCAACTGTATTTGTATCAGATGGCTGATGTCAATTCCAGCTAAACATCTGTTGAGCTCCTTTCCAGCTGTGCTTAGCTGTACTCCAGTGAGTAGCTGCTAAGTTTTGCAAATCTCCACGTACTTCCGGTGACAGCTTTTGGCCATAGTCTCTCAACAAGATTGACAGATAATTCCTTGTCTCCACCTCCTCCAGCCTCAGCTAGTATTAATTCTCTACCCTCACAGCATCCCTTCCTTTACCACCTGTCTGAGCCCTTTGACTGCAGATCATGTGGTGCTGAGGAGATGCCAGAAAACTCCTTTAGCATGCAGTAAGGTTGCACTGTAGTTTCTCCAATGAAAACAGACAGAGAAAAACTGGAGTTAGACCAAGCTCCACAAATAAGGGGGAGCCTTGGGGAGAGGGTGAGGTATTGGGAGGTAAAGTTAATAAATACATTAATCATTGGAAAAAAGGGAAAAGAGTTAAAAAAATTTTGTTCTTACTCATAGTCAGTTTAAAAACACATATTTCAGAAGTAACACTAAAATGTTTTCAATGGTTTTGATTCCTTTAGTTTGGCCAGATGTAAGAGTCAGTTATACACTTCTAATACTAGTTCAGTAACTGTGGTTAAATATGACTATCTACTATTTTTTTCTTGTGCAAGTGATTGTGACTTTATGAAAATGTGGTAGTTAGTCATTGTTTTTTATTGCATATACTAATATTTAAGTAATTGTTTAGTAAGTTGTTTCTAGTTTTCTTCAAAAACTTAAATTAACAAATGCAAAACATGAAAGATGTATTGATTAATGAAGAAAGTCAAAGACCATTAAACATCATTAAAACTTAATAATTCCTGTAGTATGTATGAACATAGAAAATAAGTGAAAATATTAAAGTAAACTATTTTAATGCAGATAGATTTGTTTATACATAGACATAGTTATAAGCACTTATAAAGTATTTCTGAAGCATTAATTGAGTACTGGTCTATATTTTCGTGTTTAAATGAAAATCTCCTGTAATTTTGATAATAAAGTGTGGGGTGGCCATTATTTTTCCCAGTTTAGAGATGATAAGGCTAAGATCTTAATAGAGTAAATATTTAGACTCAGATTATTAAAATAACAATGAAAATTATTATAATTTTAAGGAAAAACTGAAAACACATATCAATACAATATATTTAGTGACCTGTATTTCCCTTAAACTCATCAGGATGCAATTAAACATGTATAGAAGGTTCCATAATGGTGCAAAAAGGCTCCATTTTAATTGTTCATTACTGTAAAATTAGCATGCTATACACACGGTACACTACTGTACTTAAATAATTCTTTTGTATTTCATGATTGTAAGGAAGGAGATAACAAATAATATTGAGAAATTAACGTGATGGAGCAATATAACTTGGCCTCCCCACATTTGAAACATATCCATAATCTACATAGTATCTAGTATAGCTCTAGAATGTAACATAGGTTAGCAATCTCTATTTAGGATCCTAGGGTTCCCCTATCCTGGGGCATCAAGCCTCCATGGGACAAAGGGGCAACCTTCCCAGTGATGCCAAATAAGGCCATCCTCTGCTACATATCCAGCTGGAACCATGTGTACCCAGTGTACTCTTAGGTTGGTGGTTTAGTCCCTGGGAGATCTGGATGGTCTAGTTGGTTGATATTGTTGTTCTTCCTATAAGGTTGCGAACCCCTTCAGCTCCTTCAGTTCTTGCTCTAACTTTCCCATTGAGGTCCCCATGCTCAATCCAATGTTTGGCTGTGTACATCTGCATTTGTATTGGTCCAGCTCTAGCATAGCCTCTCAGGGACCAGCTATACCAGGCTCCAGTCAGCAAGCACGTCTTGTCAACAGCAATAGTGTCTGGGTTTGGTTCTGCAGATGGTATAGATCCCTAGGTGGGGCTGCCTCTGGCTGGCCTTTCCTTCAGTTTCTGCTCCACACTTGTCCCTGCATTTCCTTTAGATAGGAGTAATTCTGGAACTCTTATTGCAACTATAAGCATGTAAAACATGATTATATGAAAATCCATGGCTTATTGGAAATAGGATAGAAAGCATTAAATTATGAAATGTCAGATAAGAACATTCTTACAGAAGTTAATAAACAGGGTTTTCAACAGAGAATGAGTGGCAGTGCTTCTTTACGGAATAAGGAAGATTTGGAATATGATAATGATGGCTATTGGCACAATTTGGCTCTGTAGTTATTAACCACCTTTTCAATATATCTGTGTTTGTTCTTTGCAATTACAAAATAGCATGTTCTTGTATTTTGTTATAAAAGAAAATAAGAATATCTACATGAGCACTAGTTTATATAGAGAGAGAAACATAACACACACACACACACACACACACACACACACACCACTCTGTTCCCACTCCCTGATCAATACTACTATCTCAAAATTTTAGTATGCTTAGAAGGCATGAGAAACAGAAACAAATGAAAACTGTTTTGTGCTTTGTGTTTGGGGTATCTGTACATTTGTATGTGTGATAGAAGTGTGTGTGGTGTATGCATACATGTATAAGTGTGCAGGTGCAGGTGCTTGTGTGAGTATAATGTGGCCAGAGGAGAATGTTGAGTTTCCTGTTCTATCCTTCCCTGACCCTCTTTCAGCCTTATTCACTTGAAATATCGTATCTCAATGACCCTAGATCTAGGCCAAAAGCCCTCAGAGATGCTCTTGTCTAAGACATAGTTGTGAAGGTACAGATGCCTGTATTCACTCACAGAATTTAAATGCATGGTAGGGCCTAAAGTCAGGTCCTTATTCTTAGATAGCAAGCACCTTACCCATAAGCGTTTTCTTTAGCACCTGAAAACACGTTTTTTTGGTTTTTTTGTTGTTGTTGTTGTTTGTTTTTGTTTTTAATTAATCACATAATCACTTTAGTTTCTCTTGTAAACTGGCATTATAAATTTTAAGTTCAAATTAAAATCACTCGATATATTATGTTTTCAATGAGACCCATCAATATGTTTTTAAATTAAGCAATAATATAACAGGTTTTTATGGCATAGTAGCAGAACTTACCGAGCTTAAAATGAACTTACTTTGAAACAAATGAGATACAGCAAACTTATAGGTAAAATGACCACATACCTGAGTATAACAGTCAAATTCCACAACAGTTGTAAGAAATGCTCATTGTGTAATGGTTTGATTTAAAAATTGGACCCATGTTAGAGCAATAACATAGAATCATTTTCTAGAAATGAAGATCTCCAAACAGTGTGTATTAGATATTTCCATAATAAGTGATTTCTAGAAAGTACAATAAGTTCTGCTCCCATACAGACGGAGAATGCTTAGTAAAGTCTCCTAAAAACAGAATTGATAATGTTTCCTAATTATATACACTATAGAATAAAAGTAACTTTTATTTGCTTGATGCATGGTAGGGTTTAGTCCCTGGGAGATCTGGGTAGTCTAGTTGGTTGATATTGTTGGAGCCTTACTGCTGAATAAGCTCACCCTTTCTAATTTTTCCTAAACTAGCCTGACTAGTTTAACTCAGCTATTCTGGCTCAAATTCCTCTCCAAGCTGACTGATTCACTCTGGCTTCTCTTGGCTTCTCATTAAATTGTTCTGCTTGGCCCCAAAGATACTCTGGCAATTTGTTGTAATCTTCTGGCTCCTTCTTATTTTCTGGCTTCAACTGCCTCTGCTCTACCTGCTCTGAACTGCATGAATTCATGAATGAAGTCAACTCCACTGCACTGCAATGCCCTTACTTTTAACTGACTCACCAAACTAACTGAATTGATTCAACTGAAACCCACTGTATTACCTGAAGTGAATTGAGCTCCACTCACTAAATTGCCCTCCACCCTGACTCACTCTGCACTGCTCTGCTGCTCTTAAATAGCTTCTCTTTGCTGTTCTCATGAGAATTGGGTGTATCCTATCTCTGATACATTTTGTGAAATCTTTGTCTGATTTGTCCCTTTGTTTGCCCCTCAATTAGACTTCATTGTTTGTAATTAAAGCTATGTATGAAAGATATGTCTGTATCCCAGCCAGAGTTATTAAAGGCATGTGGCATGTCTACATTCCAGCCAGATCATATCTTTGGATGTGATCCCTTGCCAGAGCAGCCTTGTTGCTGAATTAAAATTCCTTTACAATATAGGACTGGTTTTCCATTCACAAACTACATTTATAGGAGTTTAAATTCAAATCAAACAATCACAAGATATCATGTTACCTGGTAACAGTGGGTTTCAGAAGAAATAAGTAAGATGTGATAACAATTTGAAGATCAGGTAATTCTGGAGGAATAAAAAGTAGTGAAGACAGTCATGGTCTATACCAGAGCTCAAGTTAAACATATACTGGAAAATGAACCATTGTATGACAATTTGTCATGAATCCAGAAAGCATGATGTCAATATTTTCCTGAGAACTTTTCACTAATTTGTTTATTAAGTCACGATCCAAATACCAAAGAATGAAAACAGCCTAAGTATCCATTAATTAATTAAATGATAAAACTTTTGGAATATATATATATATATATATATATATATATATATATATGTGTGTGTGTGTGTGTGATGTATTGTGTATATATCAAGAAAGTATTCAGATGTAATAATGTAATTTTATCATATAATACAGCAAGGATAATAGTATTATGTACAATGAGACTCAGAAATATAGGTACTGAATGATGTCATTGAAATGTGGATTATTGTCTGGTATCATTAAGAGTGAAATGGTGATTAGCTGAGGTTGAGGTGAGTAGAGAGGAGAGAGATGGCATTAAACATCAATGTGTTATAAGGTAACATTAGATATGATATGAAGTTCTTTGGTACTATTGTAAGGTGTGTAACTATGTATAACTAAGTATTACACACCCTAAGGCACTATTTCAACTGTGTTTTAAATAAGCAGAAATGCTTTAGATAATGTTAACCTTTGCTGAACACTATACAATATATGTATGAAAAAAACATTTCGACCTATAAATAAATCTCATTTAGATTAATAAAAAAGCACGAAATAAAATAATTACCAAATTTTATTCAGACTAAGACCAGAATTCTATTAATTCTATTTGTACATTACTAAAAACGTAAAACTAATGAAAGTGTGTTTGCTATGTCATTTAAAGTTGTTATTGGTTATTCTTCCAATTAATGTGATCACGTGGCCATTTTCTCCCTTTTCAATATTCCTTTTCTTATATTTCTTCATGTCTGTTAACATTTGTGCTTCTATTTCTTCTCTTCACATTATTATACTTCCAAATTTTTTATTAACTTTCTTGTCTTTGTAAATTGGTTTTCTTAAATCATTGTACAACAAGATTCTGTTTGACCTTTATTCTTCAAATGATATCTACTTACAGTTTTGAAGCTAATTCTAAATTTTTCTCCTAGTATTTTGTTCTTTAACAATGAGTAGAAAATAGGTTGCTTTTGATATTCAAATGTGACTCAAAAAATGAAAACCAGATTGCAAACAAACTCTGACAAGAACAATTGAATAGATGAGTAGCAGGGATTTTAATTTACAAAGTTGGGCATGCTTTAATGAATATAAAATTTTAAAAATGTTTAATAGTTAATGGCTAAGTGTCACTTCATGTGTGAAGATATATTTCAAATACATAATCAGAAGTTATTTGTATTTAAGAAAAGTAAAATCAAAACTGTGCATTCTTGTTGAGTATCAACTTATTGTCTTCACCTATAATGACAGAGTTTCCTATCAAATAAAGCAAATAAACTTTGACACCTTCTTAACTGAAATTCACCTGAATTTTTTAACTTTCTAGCAAACAATTTTGGATGTTGTTAGAACAATTTTATGGAAATTAAATAGGAGAAATTGTTGACATGTTTTATAAGTGTCTTTGTTCTTACCTGGATCTCCTTTTGCTTGAAATCTCTTATGAATTTGCCAGAGAAATATTATTGGTGGTGCTATATGAGAGATGAAATTATGGTAGACACTGGTGTCTGATTGGAATTGATAATTCTTGTATGTTATGGCTGTTAAGCCATCTTCCTTCTACACTCAGTCCACATTTCCACTAGTTTATGATAACACTAAGATTTATGGCAATTAATTATTTTCTTAAAATCATGCATTTTAAACATTTTAAAACTTTATTATTAAATGCTTTGTAAATATATAGAATACCACTCAGCAAAATTAACAAGAAATTAAGTCAGGCTTATACAATGCCATCAACTTCTGTACAGTGAGAATAGATATTGAAATGGAAGCTTATATTTTATAGTTTTATTAACAATATATTTTATGCACTTAACAAAACAACAACCAAAAAAAATCCATACTCCTGGCAGAATTAGAATTATAAAGCAATCATCTTTATATCCACTCTCATAATTATGCATATTACTGCATTCAGTTTTTATTGGTACTCTTTTCCAAAATGTATTTATTTATTCTTCTCTCAACAATTACATCCCAGCTGTAGTTTCTCCTCACTCCTATACTTTCAGTGCTGCCCTCCCCCATCCTTAATTCAACGTTACTCTGTTTATCTTCAGAAAAGAGCAGACTTCCCAGGGATATCAGCCAAACATGATATAACAAGATACAGTAAGACTAGCCGCAAACACTCATGTCAGGGTTGGATCAGGCAACCTAATAGGAGGTAAAGTTTCCCAAAAGCAGGCAGAAGGGTCAGACACAGTCTCCTACTCTTAGGAGTCCCACAAGAACACCAAGCTACACAACCATAATATATATGCAGAAAGCCTTGGTCAGACCATTGCAAGCTCACTCATTTTTAGTTCAATCTCTGGCAGTCCCTATGGGTCCTAGTTAATTGGTTTTGTGAGCCTCGTTCTTGTGGTGTCCTTAACCAGCCTGGCTCCTATATTCCTTCCTTCCTCTCATCCCAGAGCTTCACTAAGTGTTTAGCTTTGGGCTTCTGCATCTGATCTGATCAATTGCTGTATTAAGCCTCTCTGATTATGGTTATGCTAGGATTCTTTCTACAAGTACAGCTGGATATCATTAACTATTTTTTCCAGTAAGATCTCTTGGCTATCCAGCTTTTGCCTAGACCTTTACTCAGTGTCAGGAGTGGGCTTCCTCTTGTAGCATGGGTTTCAATTTGGATCAGTCATTGCCACTCCCAAAAGTTCAATACCACATTTACCACAGCATGTCTTTCCTTCAGGCAGAACAATTTTTTTTTCCTTTGAATTTTTATCTTGTGGTTTGTTATATGTTTTTGTTTTTGTTTCTGGCTGGGTTGATGTCTCAGTCCCTCCACTAGAGGACATGACTAGTGAATGCTCCATATCCCCTATTACTAGGAGTCTTCTTTAGGGTTATTCTTGTAGATTCCAGGGGAGTTCAATTGCACTAGGTTTTTACCTCACCCTGAAACACACCTCCCAATTCCAGTAATCTCCAAGTATGCTCTCCAATATCTCCTTATCTATCCTGTTCACATTCCCATCTCCCCAAGCCCCAGTCCACCTATGAAATCTATTCTATTACCCTTACCCTGGAAGAACACTCATCTGCCAGTGAGCCCCATTTGGTACTTAGCCTCTTGGGGTCTGTGGATTTTAATATAATTACCATTTAATTTACAGCAAATATACATTTATAATAAATACGAACTATGTTCCTCTTTCTGGGTCTGGTCTACATCACTGGGGATGATTTTTTTTTCCTCTTTCTATAGTCTATAGAGTACTGTATTAGTCAGGGTACTCTAGAGTCACAGAACTTATAGATAGTCTCTATATAGTAAGAGAATTTGTTAATGACCTACAGTCTGTAGTCAAACTCCCCAACAATGGTCAGCAGTAGCTCTGAATGAAAACCCGAGGATTTAGCAGTTGCTTAGTCCCACAAGGCTCGCAGGTGAAGAAGTTTAAATCTTCCTCCTTCCAATGTACTTAGATCTCCAGCAGCAGGTGTGACCCAGATTAGAGGTGTGTGTACCACCACACCTGAAACTTGTGTCTTCCAGGCTCAAGATCTAAATCACAGGTGAGCCTTTTAATTCTGGAGTGTAATTCATTTCAGATATAGTCAAGTTGACAATCAGAAATAGCCACTACAAGTACCTTTTTACATGGGGATGAAGGCCCCATGTAGACATCAGCTTGACCTTTATCCTCAATGAGCTATGTGGCCATTGTCCTCAGCAATGGGGTCCTGCTATCAGTTTTTAGAGTGACATTCTGACCTAGCATCAGCTTGGGTTGCTTAGGGATTTGTTCTGGAATCCTTCTTCCAACAACTAAACCAATTGGAACCCAGTCCCTCCATTGGAAGCCTTGTCTGACAACAAAAGATGGCCACTTCAGACTGTGTAAGCTCCCTTACAAAGAGTTCTCAGTAGTTTCACATTCATAGATCTCAGGAAGTTTCCACTGCACTAGATCCACACATCACCCCTAAATGCTCCCTATATTCCAACTGTTTCTCCCCTTACTGTCTTTATCCCTTTGGTTCCAGACCTGATCCTTCCCACCCCTGTCCCATCTGCCCTAGTCAAGCAGAAAAAAAATTATTCTACTTTCTCTCTTCATGGAGGTCCATTCCTTATATTTATATACGAATATAAACCCTCTTATTTATGTAACTCTGGGTCTTTAGATTGTAGCTTGATTATCATTTACTTAACAGCTCAGGTCCACTTGTAAGTGAACACAAAGCATATTTGTCTTTCTGGGTCTGGATTAACTCACTCAGGATGACTTTTTTTTTTTTTAGTTGCATCCATTTGTGAGGAAATATGATGTCAAATTTTTAAAATGAGTAATATGCAGTTGATGGACATCTAGGTTATTTTCAGTTTCTGACTATTATGAGTAAAGCAGGTAAGAACAGACTTTAGTAAGTGTCCTTGTGGTAAGATGGAGCATCACTTTTGTATATATCCAAGAGTAGTATAGCAGTATCTTTAGGTAGAACTATACCCAATTTTCTGAGGTACTACCATATTGATTTCCAAAGTAGTTGTACAAGTTTCTACTCCCACGAGCAATGGAGTATTCTGCTTGCTCCACATCCTTGCCAAAATGAGCTGTCACTTGTATTTTTCATCTTAGCCATTTTGACAGGTATAAGATGAGATCTCAAAATAGTTTGACTTGGATTTCCCTGATGACTAAAGATGTTGAACATTTCTTTAAGTGCTTCTCAGCCATTTGAGATTACTTTCTTTAGATAGCTATCCGATTTTTAGTTGAATTATTTGGTTTGTTGATGTCTAGTTTCTTGCATTTTATAACTATTTTGAAAATTAGTCCTCTGTCAGATATGGAGGTTTTGAAAATCTTTTCCCATTCTTTAGGCTGTTGTTTTTGTTTTTGTTTTGTTTTGTTTCCTGTCTCTGGTGCCCTTTTCCTTACAAAAGCGCTCCAGTTTCATGAGGTCCCACTTATGAATTGTTGATCTTACTGCCCCTGCTATTGTTGCTCTATTCAGAAAGTTGTCTCCTATGCAAATGTGTTCAAGGATATTCCCTAAAAACTCTTCTATCAAGTTTAGTACATTCAGTTGTATGTTGAAGTTTTTGATCCAGTTAGAGTTGAGTTTTGTTCAGGTTGACAGCTATGAATCTATTTGCATTCTTCTATGTGCTGAAATCCAGTTATACCAGAGTCATTTGTTGAAGGTGAATTCTTTATTCTATTGTATAATTTTACCTTCTTTATCAAATATCAGGTGCCCAAAGGTGTGTGGATTTACAACTGTGTCTTAAGTTTGATTCCCTTCATCAACCTGCTCATTTTTATTTCAATACCACACATGTTTCTTTTTTATTATTATTTCTGTAATTCTTTGTACAGCTAAAAATCAGGGATTGTGATACCACTTAGAGTTCCTGTAGTGTAAAGTATTGTTTAGCTATATTGGGTTTTTGTTTTTCCATATGAGGTTGAGTATTGTTCATTCATGGTCTGTGAAGAATTGTTTTGAAATTTAAATGGGTTTTCATTGAATCTGTAGATTGTTCTTGGTAAAATGACTATTTTTAATATATTAAGCCTACCAATGCATGGGCATTGGAGAGCTTTCCATTTTCTGATATCCCAGTCAATGTCTATCTTTAAGCACTTGTCATACAAGTCTTCCACTTTCTTGCTTTGAGTTACCCTAAGATGTTGTGACTAGTTTGAAGGGTACAACATATAAATAAACTGTAAAAAACTGCACGATCATCTTATTAGTTGAGAAAAATGTCCTTGGCAAAATCTAATATCCCTTCATGATAAAGTCTTAGGGAGATCAGGGATACAAGAGACACACCTGGACATAATGAAGGCAATTTACTGCAAACCTATATAGCAACAAAAAAGTAACTGGAGAGAAACTCAAAGCTGTCCCATTATATTTAAGAAAAAAACAAGGCTATGCACTCTCTCCATATTTATTCAGTATAATATTTGAAGTTCTAACTAGAGCAATAAAACAACTAAAGAAGATAAAGGTGTACAAATTGGAAAGGAAGAAGTGAACATATCATCATTCTCAGATGATATGATAGTATAGACAAGTGACCCCAAAACCTCTACCTGAAAATTCCTACAATTGATAAACTCATTCAGTGTTGTGGCTTGATATAAGATTTACTCAAAAAGAATCAGTACTCCTTCTATATACAAATGCCAAATGGATGAGAAAGAACCAACACCCTTCAAAATAGTTCATCTTCTTGTATTAACCTTTCTTCTTGAACTGTTATCTTCAAATTGTACTGTACCCACATGTGCAGTTCTATTTACACACACACACACACACATGCATATGCACACACACACACACACACATGCATATGCACACACACACACACACACACACACACACACACATGCATACACACAGGAATTATTCCATGATTTATAAGACAAACAAACAAAAAACATGGCTGAAATCAATGCTTTCTAGAGAAACTGATGTATTACTAGTGGATTATTTTGTTGTTGGTTGTTTTTTATTATTTTTTTTTTGTTACCCAGAAAGTTTAATTTTTATTCCTGAATTGTGACAGTTAAATCTGCTTAGTTTGAATTCATTTTGTTGATTATTATTGTTACTTTAATTGTCAAACCTACTTCCTCATGAGAAGTGGCATAAAACAATAGTTCAGGTAAACTAAATCCAAGACTTTGTTGAACTACCTGTTAGACCACTTGAGTAGTATTTTGTAATTCCCTAAACTCAGTTTAAATATTATTTTGTATTAATCCATAATCTCTAATAATACAAAAGAACACAGTATTTGCTTTAAATTGGAAAAGCTTGTGCATATTACAAAATTAAATCTACTCATGGAATATGATAGCTCTTATATTCTATGCAATGAGACTGTACCCCATAAAGGAGTAAATATGCTCAGTGCCTGAATTCCCTGTCTGTAATCAATGACTGTAAAATGCCACACCAGAGCCACTCTGGGATCTAGATCCATTCAAAGTTAGCTCAAATCATTTAGTCTGAAACAGATCTTCAAACACTTTTGTGTAAATAACTTAAGTGTTATTCCATTACAAAGTCTTGGCCCTGTTGTCTTGTTGGCATCAAGTTTATGGGTAGAATGCTTAGTAACATTAATTGTAAAGATATTCAGCCAAATAATATAATGTATAATAATAGTTAGAAATCATTAATTTATTCCAAACTGATGTAATAACAAAATATTTCAAAAGTGACCATAGACTTTCTACCTGGGAGTAAAGATATATCTAGCCAGTGTTCTTTATGAAACATGACACATTCTAAAATATATCACAGTCCTACAGCTGTGAATGATCAATATGATCATTCTGGCCTTGTAATTGCTTAATTAGCCACTCTACCCAACACTCTGATTATGTGTGGTAGATATTAGTCATCCTAGATGTTACATGACTCACAGACATTGATGTGTACATGGTTGAAAGCCCAAAGGAAAAGATGCAAAGTTTGTTGGAAAATATTAAATTCTCTTTTGAAGTGGAAAGCTAAAGGAGAGTCAGTTGTGTTGGATGGTGTTTTGGTGGGATAAACGTGTGAAGGAATGTTTCATTAAAGTGGAGACTGGTATGAAAGGCTAAGGCAGACTTGTGAGGGAACATTTTGCTGAAGCAGACACGAGAGAGGATGTTCTGCTAATTCAAACACATGATGGCAGATTCTTTGCTAACAACAGGCATTCATTGGTCTGTCTTACATTGTGTAGTTGAGCTGCATTTGTTTGGACTCAGAGGACTCAGGCTGATTGGATGTATACGCTGTGGCAAGACCATTCTGAGACAATGCATGCGGAGGACACGTGATGTTTGGAGGGTATAAACAGGACTCCAGGGAGTGACAGTGATAAAACTTGGCTTGCTCTTACAGCTTGCTGTACAATGCTTGTGGGTCTTTAGTGTTTGCTGATCTTCACTTCCCTGAGCAAGGAATAGCTGAAATAACTTCTCCTGGTGTTCCTGTTGGTCCCACCTGCTGACTCAAGTCATGGCTGAGGCCAGGCTATCTCTGTTAGGTCATGTCACTGCTGTTGCTACTCAAACTCTACCGAACAAGACTGCTGGTGTATCCAGGAAGTGTTTGAGAGTGGATCAAGTTGCTACTGCCTGCTAACCTGTGAACTAAACAGCTGATTACCAGACAACACAGAAGAGAATTGCTCCAAAGAACCTTTCTAAACAGGTCCACTTGCCTCATATCCTGTCTTTCCAACTACCTCTGTTGGTAGGTAGGTGAAAGTGAGGTTAAAGCATTTAAGAACCATCATTAAAAATAAAGTTTGAAAAAATTAAAGTTACACTCTTTCATTTTGTGAAATACATTAATGATCTTACCTCACATAACAAAATACTAAGATACAATGAATCACCCTTGTCACCATCATTAACTATGTACCAATTCATTTTGAAAGCATATAATCCACCTTAATTATTGTCCTGGTCAATAATGACATTTATTGAATGATCAGCTGCATTCAAAGGTTTTTTTTTTGTTATTGTTGTTCTGTGATCTCACCAATAAGGACCTCACTGGTTCTGGCTGTTCAGCTTTTAAATCCCTGTTTTCTTCTCTCACATTCCCATTCCTCAATGCATTTATATAATACTCTAGGTTATGCTTGAAAACATATGTTTTGATGATGTTTATGATGTTTTTGATGTTGTTTATGATGTACACTATGAAAATCGTGTGCTTCTGATAGAGTAAGTAGAAACATTTACATTGAATATTAGTGTCTTCTTACCACCTCACCTTCATAGTTGTGATATGTATAAAAATCACTGTTTATTTTTGTATACTAATGATGTTTTAATAATTATTTAATATGACCCTAATAGACAATGACAAACTGGGTAGAAACAAAGTGACAGATATTTGTTTTACCAAAAATCATTTATAAATATCACATTTTGTTTAAAATATTTTGAACAACTAAAATGTACTTATTTTATTTTTTTTCAAGTAATTTAAGACAAATTGCAAATTTGATTCTAGTCATTCATATCCTAAAATATCTTTGAAATATTTTGTATATGTTATAGAGAATGGAACAAAATGAAAAAGAATAATTTACAGTGGACTCACTCACAGTTTATGAGATAATTCTAGAACTCTGGAAAGTCCAACAGTGTTCTATCTTCTAATGATTCAACATTACTCTATATCTTATTTGGTCACTTACATTGCTTGAATGGCCTAAAATAAAAGGAATGCAATTGCCTAATTTATATACTAAGCATTTAAAATAAGGGTGTTTAGGCTTTTATAAAAGTAATGTACAGCATACTAAACTTGAGTCTTTTAAAAAGCTATAAGAAAATAACATTCACTAGATAACTTATTAGCAACATTTTTCCCCAGTGTGGATCCAACAAAGGTTAAGATAGAAAACGTAGTGGCATTCTTTGCTTTTGCCTAACACCTTATCATAATTTCCTTTGCCATCCATAATTCTACCAACAACCTATCAAAAACTTCTTATATTCTCTCTGAAAATATTGAACCTGTTTCTCTGCTTTTCTACAAAAATGTCACCTGAATCCCCTTTAGCAGCAAGCTCCTAAGAACACAGATTTCTAGCATGTACATCACAACTCTCCTAGACTGACACCAATCAAAATCTGTTTCAGAAGATTCACATTAATAACATTCCTAATCCCCACTCTGTTATTTTTTTTTTTTTAGTTTTTTTTTTAGATGTTTTGTTTTTTGTTTTGTTTGTGTATGTGCTTGTTTGTCTTATTTCTTTTAACTTTTATTACAAGTTATGTAAGACTGAATAGCTCATAAAGACAAAAATTTAAATTTTAGAGTTCTGGAATTGGCATCTCTTGGGGATCTACAATTAGGTAAAAAAAAAAACAAAAACAAAAAACAAAAAACACTTGCCTGTATCCTCATATTTTGTGGGAGTAAGACAGCTGTCTCTGTCTTGTTTGAACAGGTGTATTCTGGTAGCTTCATAGAACAGAGAAGCCAGAGCCAAATTCCTTCCATTGTACATAGGTCAAAGGTTGAGCACTAAGTAGACACTGTATGTATATGTACTGCCCTTATAAGAAATTCATGAACTCACTTTTAAACATGGCTAATCCTTACACTTAAATAATGTTGAGACTTCTGTACCACTTCTACTTTAGAAAGGCAGATTAGCTTCTTTTATTCTGCTATGATAAAATACTAAAATGAAAAGAGCTTTAGGGGAAAAATCATTCATTTTGGCATGAAGTTTCAAAGGGATAGTGTCCACCATGGCCAGGAAGACATTATGACAGGCTGGGAAGAACAGAAGCAAGAGCAGGAAGCTGGCTGACCACATTTTATCCACACACAAGAAGCAAGGAAAAAGTAGAAAGTGAGACCAAATTTGATCACTTTAAAACCTGTCCACAATACTCCCACAAGAAATGTTCCACATTCTAAACATTCCCTAACCTTCTCTCACAGAACCAAAAGCTATGGATCATTTTAAAACACATGAGTCTATTGTAAGATATTTCATATTCAAAACTCAACAGATGGGAACTCTTGCATTGATCTTTATTGTCAACTAATTTCAGCAGGGGCAATTTATGAGAAGTAGAAACAGATTAATAAAGGAAATTAACCTCTGAAATCCTTTCTTCTATTTATTTGATTGCATGTAGGCTACATCTCATTTTATCTTGCATGCTTCAGGATTAAATAGTGTTTGGTTTAAAATTAGTTGCCGAAATACTATAAAATAATCCATTTCTATAAGTTATAGCACTCATATTATATATTAAAATATTAATGAAATTATATAATCAACTAGATAAATAGTGCTTTAATACAGCAGAAATTTTTGTTGATAATTTTATACATACTGTAATGTGTTTTCAAGTCCATGTTCATTCCCTCCTATTCTGTGCATTCCCTATTTTCCTCTATCAATTTGGTTCCAAATCATCTGCTATGTTAAACCTATTGAGTCCATCTAGCCTAGTGATTATTGAAATTATCAGCTACTGGGGAAAAACTTAGTTGTCTCTGAAATGTATACCCTGATAAGTCAAACTTATTCCAGTTTAAAGCCACACATCCAAGAATATCTGTACACTTAGATTTTTCAAAATCTATTTTAACAAGGATTCTCAAATGTTTCAACCCCCCTTCTATCACACTGTCCAAAGGTAGGGAAGAAATATGGTAAATAGGAAAAGGGAAAGTGGATCTGTTAATCAGTAGTTCTTTGGGGGTACTCCAATCTCTGTTTGTCAGGATACCAGCAGTACAGTTCAGTAGTTTCATCATACCAACATTCCACTTCCAAAGTGTCACTAAATGCAAATCAGCAATGGCAACACGATCCAAAAGAAACCACCAGACCTCCATCAAATCTGCAGGAATCAGCAGGAGTGTCTAAGACAAGCAAGAATGCCAGGAATTCTCTGCTGTGCTTCTCTCAATGAAGTGAAGATCAGCAAAGGCATGAGACCAGTGAAGAGTTGAACCACTAGCTATGCAAGCACCACATCACTGTCTGATGAGTCCTGCTTATCCTCTCTCCAAACAACATGTGTCCTCCAACATGTCTTGCCTCAGCAAAACATTTTGTGACTCTGCATCACATGACACAACCGGAAATTTCAATTCCAAATATCTGAGTCACAAATAGACCTTGATGGGGGTTAAGATAAAGGACTGAAAGGACTGAGTGGCTAGTAAAGGGGGGCATAACTGGGAAGAATTGTGATCAAAGAATTACAAACTTCTCGGAGGACCAGCCGGGAGGTAAGAGGCTGTCTGCTTCCACCTGTAGTGGGAGGCCTCTGCCTGGGCCACCAGGCCTCCAGTGCCCACCGGCACACTAGTGCTAACCGCCCACTAGTGCAGAAAAGCCAGCAGAAGCAGGGCGCCAGTCTCAGGGACTGAGGAAAAGCCAGGAAAGAGAACTGGTCTCCAAGGAACACTGACACCTGGGCCTGTAGGAAAGACAAGCCACAGTCAGAGAGAGAAAGAGCAGCTAACACAAGAGATAACCAGATGGCGAAAAGGCAAAGGCAAGAACATAAGGAAAAGAAACAAAGGCTACTTGGCTTTATCAACACTCCCAACACCCTGGTGGTGGTGGTCCTGGTATCCAGCCCTGGATACCCCGACACACCAGAAAAGGAAGACTCAGACTTAAAATCACTTATCAAGAGGATAATAGAAGACTTTAAGAAGGAAATGTATAACTCCTTTAAAGAAATACAAGAGAATACAGGTAAACTACTGGAAACCCTTAAAGAAGACACACAGAAATCCCTTAAAGAATTACAGGAAAACACAATCAATCAAATGAACAAAACCATTAAGGAATTAAAAACAGAAACAGAAACAATAAAGAAATCACAAAGGGATAAAACCCTGGAATTAGAGATCATAGGAAAAAAATCAGGAGTCATAGATGCAAGCATCACCAACAGAATACAAAAGATGGAAGAGAGAATCTCAGGTGTGGAAGATACCATAGAAAACATGGACACAACAGTCAACAAAAACACAAAATGCAAAAAGCTCCTAAGCCAAAACATCCAAGGTATCTGGGATGCAATGAGAAGACAGAACCTGAGGATAATAGGTATAGAAGAGAGTGAAGACTCCCAACTTAAAAGACCAGTAAATATCTTCAACAAAATTATAGAAGAAAACTTCCCTAACCTAAAGAAAGAGATGAACATAAATATACAAGAAGCCTACAGAACTCCAAATAGACTGGACCAGAAAAGAAATTCCTCCCGTCACATTATAGTCAAAACATCAAATACACAAAATAAGGAAAGAATATTAAAAGCAGTAAGGGAAAAGGGGCAAGTAACATATAAAAGCAGACCTATCAGAATTACACCAGACTTCTCACCAGAGACTATGAAAGTGAGAAGATCCTGGACAGAGCTCATACAGACACTAAAAGAACACAAATGCCAGCCCAGGCTGCTATACCCAGCAAAACTCTCAATAATCATAGATGGTGAAACAAAATTATTCTATGACAAATCAAAATTTGCACAGTATCTTTCCACAAACCCAGCCCTACAAAGAAAAATCGATGGAAAACACAAACTCACGGAGGGAAACTACACGCAAGAAAAAGCAATAAAGTGATCTTTCAAAAAACTCAAAAGAAGATAGGCACATAAACAAAATAAAAAATAACAGGAAACAACAATCACTATTCTTTAATATCTCTTAACATCATTGGTCTCAACTCCCCAATGAAAAGACATAGACTGACAGACTGGATCCATAAACAGGACCCAGCATTTTGCTGCATCCAGGAAATGCACCTCCATGTTAAAGACAAACACTACCTCAGAGTAAAGGGCTGGAAAGCAATTTTCCAAGCAAATGGTCCCAAGAAACAGGCTGGAGTAGCCATTCTAATATCGGATAAAATTGACTTTCAAGCAAAAGTCATCAAAAAAGATAAAGAAGGACACTTCTTACTCATCAAAGGAAAAATCTACCAAGAAGATCTCTCAATTCTGAACATCTATGCCCTGAATGCAAGAGCTCCCACATTCATAAATGATACTCTACTAAAGCTCAAAGCACATATTGCACCTCACACAACTATAGTGGGAGACTTCAACACCCCACTATCAACAATGAACAGATCGTGGAAACATAAACTAAACAGAGACACAGTGAAACTAACAAATGCTATGAACCAAATGGATTTAACAGATATTTATAGAACATTTCATCCTACATCAAAAGAATATACCTTCTTCTCAGCACCTCATGGTACCTTCTCCAAAACTCATCATATAATTGGTCACAAAACAAACCTCAACAGATATAAGAAGATTGAAATAATCCCATGCCTCCTGTCAGATCACTACGGATTAAGGTTGGTCTTTAATGGCAACAATAACACAAAGTCCACATACACATGGAAGCTGAACAATGCTCTGCTCAATGATAACATGTTCAAGGAAGAAATAAAGAAGGAAATTAAAGACTTCTTAGAATTTAATGAACATGAAAGTACAACTTATTCAATCCTATTGGACACAAAGAAAGCAGTGTTAAGAGGAAAACTCATATCTCTGAATGCCTCCAAACAGAAACTGGAGAGAGCATATACTAACAGCCTAACAGCACACCTGAAAGTTCTAGAACAAAAAGATGCTAATACACCCAAGAGGAGTAGAAGGCAGGAAATAATCAAATTAAGGGCTGAAATCAACCAAGTGGAATCTAAAAGAACTATACAAAGAATCAACAAAACCAGGAGCTGGTTCTTTGAAAAAATCAACAAGATAGATAAACCCTTAGCCAGACTAACCAGAGGGCACAGAGACAGTGTGCAAATTAATAAAATTAGAGATGAAAGTGGAGATATAACAACAGACTCTGAGAAAATTAAAAATATTATCAGATACTAATACAGAAGCCTATACTCAAACAAATTGGAAAATCTGGAGGAAATGGACAAGTTTCTAGACAGATACCAATTACCAAAGTTAAATCAAGATCAGATAAACCATCTAAACAGTTCCATATCCCCTAAAGAAATAGAAGCAGTCATTAAAAGTCTCCCAACCAAAAAAAAGCCCAAGACCAGATGGGTTCAGTGCAGAATTCTATCAGACCTTCCAAGAAGACCTAATACCAATACTCTTCAAGCTATTCCATAAAATAGAAAAGAAAGGAACACTACCCAATTCATTCTATGAGGCCACTGTTACACTGATATCAAAACCCCACAAAGACCCAACAATAAAAGAAAACTTCAGTCCAATTTCCCTGATGAATATCGATGCAAAAATACTCAATAAAATTCTAGCAAACAGAATCCAAGAACACATCAAAACGATCATTCACCATGATCAAGTAGGCTTCATTCCAGGGATGCAGTGATGTTTCAATACCCGGAAATCCATCAATGTAATCCACTACATAAACAAACTCAAAGAAAAAAACCACATGGTCATTTCATTAGATGCCAAAAAAACATTTGACAAACTTCATGATAAAAGTCTTGGAAAGATCAGGAATTCAAGGAGCATACCTAAACATACTAAAAGCAATATACAGCAAATCAGTAGCCAACATCAAATTAAATGAAGAGAAACTCAAAGCAATCCCACTAAAATCAGGGACTAGACATGGGAGCCCTCTCTCTCCATATCTGTTAAATATAGTACTTGAAGTTCTAGCTAAAGCAATCAGACAACAAAAAGAGGTCAAAGGGATATAAATTGGAAAGGAAGAAATCAAAATATCACTGTTTGCAGATAATATGATGGTATACTTAAGTGACCGGAAAAACTCTTCCAGACATCTGCTACAACTGATAAACAACTTCAGCAAAATAGCTGGATACAAAATTAACTGAAGCAAATCAGTAGCCTTCCTATACTCCAAGGATAAAGAGGCTGAGAAAGAAATTAGGGAAATAACACCCTTCACAATTGACACAAACAATATAAAATATCTTGGTGTGACTCTAACCAAACAAGTGAAAGATCTGTATGACAAGAACTTCAAGTCTCTGAAGAAAGAAATTGAAGAAGACCTCAGAAGATGGAAAGATCTCCCATTCTCATGGATTGGTAGGATTAGTATAGTTAAAACGGCCATCCTCCTGAAAGCAATCTACGGATTCAAGGCAATCCCCATCAAAATCCCAACTCAATTCTTCATAGACCTAGAA
Source organism: Rhynchomys soricoides (assembly GCA_019843965.1). Lineage (NCBI taxonomy): Eukaryota > Metazoa > Chordata > Mammalia > Rodentia > Muridae > Rhynchomys > Rhynchomys soricoides. The sequence continues at coordinate 894,774 of JADRCH010000252.1, read as the reverse complement.
AGAGCAATTCTCAAATTCACATGGAATAACAAAAAAAAAAAAAAACAGTAGTGATAAAAATTGCATGGTATTGGTATAGTGACAGGTAGGTAGATCAATGGAATAGAATCGAAGACCCAGAATTGAACCCACACTCTTATGGTCACTTGATCTTTGACAAAGGAGCTAAAACCATACAGTGGAAAAAAGACAGCATCTTCAACAAATGGTGCTGGTTCAACTGGCAGTCTACATGTAGAATATTGCGAATTGATCCATTCCTATCTCCCTGTACAAAGCTCAAGTCCAAGTGGATCAAGGACCTTCACATAAAACCAGACACACTGAATCTAATAGAAGAGAAAGTAGGGAAAAGTCTCAAACACATGGGCACAGGGGAAAATTTCCTGAACAGAACACCAATGGCTTGTGCTCAAAGATCAAGAATTGACAAATGGGACCTCATGAAATTACAAAGCTTCTGTATGGCAAAGGACACTGTCAATAGGACAAAACGGCAACCTACAGATTGGGAAAAGATCTTTACCAATCCATTACAATCAATGGATTGTAATGATCTTTACCAATCAATTACATCTGATAGAGGGCTAATATCCAATGTATACAAAGAACTCAAGAAGCTATACTCTAGAGATCCAAATAACCCTATCAAAAAATGGGGAAAAGAGCTAAACAGAGAATTCTCAACTGAGGAAAATTGTAGGGCTGAGAAGCACCTAAAGAAATGTTCAACATCCTTACTCATCAGGGAAATGCAAATCAAACCAACCCTGAGATTCCACCTCACACCAGTCAGAATGGCTAAGATCAAAAACTCAGGTGACTGCAGATGTTGGCGAAGATGTGGAGAAAGAGGAACACTCCTCCATTGCTGGTAGGAATGCAAGTTGATACAACCTCTCTGGAAATCAGTTTGGCAGACCCTCAGAAAAATGAACATAATACTACCTGAGGACCCAGCTATTCCACTCCTGGGCATATACCCAGAAGATGCTCAGACATGCAATAAAAACACATGTTCCACAATGTTCGTAGCAGCCATATTTATAATAGCCCAGAAGCTGGAAACAACCCAGATGTCCCTCAACAGAGGAATGGATACAGAAAATGTGGTGCATTTACACAATGGAATACTACTCAGCAATTAAAAACAATGACTTCATGAAATTTGCAGACAAATTGATGGATCTTGAAAATATCATCCTGAGCAAGTTAACACAGTCACACAAGAACGAGCATGTTATGTACTCACTGTTAAGTGTTTATTAGCCCAAGAGTTTGAAATACCCAAGAGTCACTTCACAGCAACAGTAGGGCAGAGTGGGAGGTCCCAGATGGAATACTTGGAGAAGGGACTGAAGTTGCTGAGGGAGTTTGCATCCCCAGAAAGGCAGCAACAGTGGCAACTTGCCTGACCCCCTGATACTCCTGGAGCCTGATCCACCAACCAAAGAATACACATGGAGTGACCCATGGTGCTGATCACATATGCGGCTGAGGAGGGTCTTGTTAGACATCAGGGGGAGGAGAAGCTCTTGGGCCTGAGGGTATTAGATCCCCCAGTATAGGAGAATGCCAAGGAGGGAAGATGAGAGTGGGTGGGTAGGTGGGTGGGGCAATATCCCAATAGAGGCAGGGGAGGGGGGAGAGAATAGGGAGGTTCTAAAGTGGAGATCTGGAAAGGGGAAAACATTTGAAATGTAAATAAAATAGAAAAAAAATTTAAAAAAGTGAAAAAAAGAATTACTAATTTCTCAAAGAACTAAAGAATTAAGATATATATATATAAAATAAAATACTTCTATAAGATATATGTATATATATTTTTTACAACATATTTTTAATATGTATAAAATCATGCTGCTCATTTCATTTAGACTATTAACTAATGATATTCAGTTTAAACTAGGGATAGGCTATTAACATTTTGCCCTACCTGTAGGCATAAAATTCAAATTTATTGTCACTTGCATATGCTGTTCTGTGGGAATATAATTAAAATTTATGCCAGTAAATTTTAGTACTTTTAAAATTCACTTTAGAAATGTCACTCCAATGGACTTATGCAGCTGTTTCTACAAATGACTCTTTCAGATGATTCAGCATTCTGGGGCAATTGTTTTTACATAGCTATATTAAGTAATAGCATAGAACTGAATAATCGAAATCATCCCATCTTGTGCTCTAATACTTTTCAAAAACCTCGCCTTTCACTGAGCATCTGTTGTTTGACATCTTGAGAGTATTTAAGATGCCTGCTGTCTGATTCAAACTGCTGTATGAATTTGCTCAAGGAGAGGTGATTCATATGAAAAAAAAGTACGTACTACACGCACAGAAACAGCCCTAAATGATTTCATCCAACAAAACAGTTACAGCTGCAATGAACTCTTATCTGTTCACTTATTAGCAAACTTCTAAGACCTAAATTTGTGGTAATTTTGTTTCCGTCTTGGTTGATTTTGTTCCAGGCAGACAGTTCTGTGTGGAACAGGGTAGTCTATATTTAAACTGTCATTTTCTCTTGTCACTGCCCTCTTTAGCATAAAAAAGATTCAACTGCAGTTACATATATTTTGAAAACAATATGGTAAAAATCATTTTTACCTAGAAGCTTGGGAATTATCTATCCAGAATGATGTCCCCAGTTTCTATAAATATAAAACCATTTGAGAACTAGATAATAAAAACCTAATTCAGTAAATATCTCTCATTGTCATTATATTACCATCTACTTTAAACTGCCTTAAATTTGTACAAAGACAACCTCATGATAAAGTTAGGAAAATAATAAGGAAGGTACTGAACTCAGGTATTGTTCAGTGGCTGAAGGCACTTGCCTCATGGCCTGACCCAAGACTCATGTTGTGGAATGAGAGAAATGATTCTTGAATTCTGCCCTCTAATGTTTGCACAGGCACATGAGTATGCATGAACACATACACACACACACACACACACACACACACACACACACACACACCTGTATATCCAATAAATAAGTACTAGAAAATAATAAAGTTCTTTAGTGAGAAAATCTCAAACCCTACAGCAGAAAGCAGAAATCTGGACTAATATATGACTGTGATAATTATGAAAGAAGAAATGAATCAAATTCATATTCTATATTTTCTCTCTGTAAAAGGAAAAAAATCACTGGTAAGTAGAGAGTGGTACCTGAAGCAGAGTAACATCAATGTACAATGTACAAGTTGCAATGGAGAGTGCTGAACAGCAGACCTTTCAGAGATGAATATTTGCATTGCCTAACAAAGTATGTAACATAGGACAGCTACTGATCTTGAGATGAGGTATACCTAGAATAGCTGGCAAAGGAAGTAGATATCTCAGGTTAGTGGTGTTCTTAGGGCAAGAAAAGAAGCCTAGTCTTTATCTTATTCTATAAATTCTCTGACACAAAATATTTTTTCAGAGAATGTTACTGTATTAATTATTCTTCTTATTGTTTTGACTAATACACAAAAAAGAAAAAAGTTAGGGAGGAGGCATTTGCTATAGTTTACCCTTCAAGGAAACAGAGTAAAATATGGTAAAGAAGGCATGGCGGCACTAACAGAAAGCTCACCATGTTTATGCAATCAAGAAGCAGAGAGAAATCAATGTCAATATTCTTTGGTGTAGCCTTTCATGCATTCAAGCTTTTGGCCTGTAGGGTGCCAATGCTCACATTCAATATATCACTTTTCTCCTTGGGGAATCAATTCTAGAAACCGAAAATACTAATTTCTTTATTTTTCATTTTAATTTATTATTAGTAGTAGTAGTAGTAGTAGTCGTAGTCGTAGTCGTAGTAATTTTCATATTCATTTTACTTCCTGCTTACAGCCACCCATTGCTAATACTTTGCCCATAATCCCTCACCTTTGCCTCTGAAAGGCTGGGGCCACTGGGTATCCAACAACCCTGGCACATCAAGTCTCCATGAGGCCAGGTGCATTCTCTCCCACTGAGGCCAGACAAGGCAGCCCAGTTAGAAGAACATATGCCATGTACAAGCAATAGCATTTGGGATATCCCCCTGCTCCAATTGTTCCAGACTCACATGAAGACCAAGATGCACATCTACATATGTGAGGGGAGGCCTAGGTCCATCTGTGTATGATCGTTGGTTGGTGGTTCAGTCTCTGATAGATCCAAGGTTCCAGGATGGTTGATACTGTTGATCTTCCTATGGAACTCCTATTCCCTTAGGGGTCAAAATCCTTCCTCATATTCTTCCATAAGGGTGTCCAAGCTCCATTTCACAGCATCTGTCTGAGTCAGATGTTGGTGGAACCTCTCAGGGGGCAGCCATGCTAGACTTTTTGTCTATAAGCATAACAGAGTATCATTAACAGTGTCAGGGATCAGTGTTTGCCCATGGTATACATCTCTTGTAGGTTCAGTTATTGGTGGTGGTTCCCTCAGTCTCTGCTCCAGTCCTTTGCTTCTGCATTTTTGTAAACATGATACATTTTGCATCAAAAGTTTAGCATTCCTCTTGCTCTATTGGGTTGCCTCCCTGGCTATAGGAGGTTGGCTCTTCAGATTCCATATCCTCAATGTTGTTTGTCAAAGTTGAGGACACCTCCATTGATTCTTGGACAACTCCCTTATCCCAGGTCTCTGTCTTTTCCTCGAGATGCCCGTTATCTCCGCACCCACTTCAGTTGCAGACTTACATTCATTTTCATGGCCATCTGGCCATCCCCCTTGTCCCTCCCACACCTGTTCTTGAACCACCCCTGTCTAGTCCACTTCCCAACCCCTCTCCCGCTTAATACCCCCTCCATTTGCCTCTTATGATTTTATTCCGTCCCCAAAGTGAGATTCAAGTATCTTTGCTTGTGCCTTCTTCTTTCATGTTGAGCTACATTGGGTCTTTGAAATGTGCGTGGATATTCTGTATTTTATGGCTAATGTCCTCCTATAAGTAAGTATATAATATACACTTATCCTTTTGTATCTGGGTTACCTCACTCATGATTATATTCTCAAGATCCATCCATTTGCCTGAAAAATTCATGATGTCTTTATTTTAAAAGCTAAATAGTCTTCCATTGTGTAGATATACCACATTTCTTTATCCATTCTTCAGTTGAGGTACATCTAGGTTGTTTCCAGTTTCCAGTAATACTAATAAAGCTTCTATGAACATAGTTGAGCAAGTGACTTTGTGGGATGGTGGAAAGTCTTACATATGTGTCCAGGAGTGGTAGAGTTGGACCTTGAGGTAGAACTATTCCCAGGTTTCTGCAAAACTGCCAAAGTGTTTGTACAGGTTTGTATTCCCAATAGCAATGAAGAAATGTTCCCCTTGCTCCACATCCTTGACAGCATATGCTGTCACATGAGTTTTTGATCTTAGCCATTCTGACAGGTGTAAGATGGAATCTCAGAATCCTTTTGATTTGCATTTCCCTCATGATTAATGACTCTGAAATTCCTTTAAGTGCTTCTCAGGCATTTGAGATTTCTCTGTTGAGAGTTCTCTGTTTAGCTCTGTGCCCCATATTTTAATTGGGTTATTTGGGTTGTTGTTGTTTAACTTCTTCAGTTCTTTATAAACTTTGGATAGTAGCCCTTTATAAGATGTAGGGTTGGTAAAGTTCCTTACGCAATCTATAGGATGCCATTTTGTCCTATTGACAGAGTCTTTTGCCTTACAGAGGCTTTGCAGTTTCATGAGTTTATCAATTGTTGATCTTAGAGCCTGAGCCATTGGTGGAATGACATTCAGGGAATTGTCTCCTGTGCCAATACTTTCAAGGATATTTCCCACTTTCTCTTCTATGTGATTTAGTGTATGAAGTTTTATGTTGCGGTCCTTGACACACTTGGATTTGAGTTTTATGTAGGGTGATAAATATTGATCTAGTTTCATTCATCTACATGTAGACATCCAGTTAGAACAGCACCATTTATTCACGATGCTTTCTTTTTTTCCATTATATGGTTTTGACCTCTTTATCAAAATGCTAGTGTCCATAGTTGTGTGGGTTTATTTCTGGGTCTTTGATATGATTCTATTGTTTAGTGTGTCTGTATGTTTCTGTGACAATAACATGCAGTTTTTATCACTATTTTTCTGTAGTATATCTTGACGTCAGGGATGGTGATGATGAAGTTCAAATATTGTTCCTACCTCTGTCCATGAGAATGGGAGATCTTTTCAACTTCTGAGATCTTCTTCAATTTCTTTCTTCATGGTTAGAGTTATGTCAATATATTTTATGTTGTTCTTGGCAGTTGTAAATGGTATTATTTCACTAATTTGTTTCTCCACAAGTTTATCATTTGTATAAAGGAGTACTACTTATTTTGTTGAGTTAATTTTGTATCTAACCAATTTGCTGAAACTGTTTATCAGCTGGTAGAATGTTTGGGTTCAGTTAAGTATATTATCTTATCATCTGCAAATAGGAATACTTTGACTTCTTCTTTTCCAATTTGTATTCCCTTGATCTCCTTTAGCTGGTTATTGCTCTGGCTAGAGCTTCAAGTATTATATTGAATAGATAAGGAAAAAGTAGGCAACCTTGTCCCTGATTTTAGTGGAAATGCAATAAGTTTCTCTCCACTAAAGTTGATTTTGGCTATTTGCTTGCTATATATTGCTGTGATTATTTTTAAGCATTTGCCTTGTATCACTGATCTCTCTAATACTTTTATTTTTATTTTATATTTTTATTTTTATTGGGTATTTTCTTTATTTTCATTTCAAATGTTATCTGCTTTCCTGATTCCCCCTCCCAGAAACCCCCAACCCATTCCCTGTCCCCCTACTTCTATGAGGGTGTTTACCTACCCACCCACCCATTCCTGCCTCCCCGCCCTTGATTCCCCTATACTGGAGCATCTATGGAGTCTTCATAGGACCAAAGGCCTTTCCTCCCATTGATACCAGACAAGGCCATCCTCTGCTATCTATGCAGCTAGAGCCATGTGTGCTCCTTGGTTGGTGGCTTTAGTCCCTGGGAACTCAGGGGGCCTGGCTGGATGGTATTGCTGTTCTTCCTATGGGGTTGCAAACCCCTTCAGGTCCTTCAGTCCTTTCTCTAACTCCTCCATTGGGGACCCCCGTGGTCAGATCAATGGTCAGATGTAAGCATCCACCTCCATATTTGTAAGGACTCTGACAGAGCCTTTCAGGAGACAGCTATATCAGGCTCCTTTCAGCAAGCATTTCTTGACATCCACAATAGTGACAAGGTTTGGTGAATGTATATGGGATGAATCCCCAGGTGGGACATACTCTGGATGGCTTTTCCTTCAATCTTTGCTCTACATTTTGTCTCCATATTTGCTCCCATGAGTATTTTCTTCCCTTTTATAAGAAGGACCAAAGCACCCACACTTTGGTCTTCCTTCTCTCTAATACTTTTAACAAGAAGCAGTGTTGAATTTTGTCAAAGGATTTTCCAGCACCTGATGAGATGATCATATGATTTTCTTTCAGTTTGTTTTCATGCTGGCTTATGTTGATGGATTTTCATATATTGAACCATCCCTGCATTCCTGGGAAGAAGCCTACTTGATCTTGTTAGATGATGTTTTTAATGTTTTCCTGGATTCAGTTTGGGAATGTTTTATTGAGTATTTTTGCATCAATGTTCTCAAGAGAATGGGTCTTTGTTGAGTCTGTATGTGGTTTAGGTATTGGATGACTGTGGCTTCATAGAATGAATTTGAGAGAGTTTATTTTGTTTCTATACTCTATACTTTGAGGAGTATTGGTATTAGTTCTTCTTTGAAAGTCTGGTAGCATTCTGCACTTCAGTCATCTGGCCCTGGGCTATTTTTCTGATTCGTAGACATTAAATAGGTGCTTCTGTTTCTTTAGGGGTTATTGGCCTGTTTTTATACTTTACCAGATCTTGATTTAATATTGCTTCTGTCTAGAAAATTGTCCATTTCATTAAGATTTTGTAAAGTATAGGCTTTTGAAGTGTATTAAAATGATATTTTGAATTTCCTTGGTGTCTGTTGTCATGTCTCCCGTTTCATTTCTTATATTATCTTGATATGGTCCCTCTGTCTTTTGGTTAGTTTGACTTAGAGTTTGTCTATCTTGTTGATTTTCTCAAAGAACCAGCTCTTGGTTTTGTTGATCCTTTCTTTGTTTCTAACTGATTTCAACCATGATTTTGATTATTTTCCACTGCTGTTGCTGCTGATGTTTCTTCCTCTTCTTCCTCTTCTTCTTCTTCTTCTTCTTCTTCTTCTTCTTCTTCTTCTTCTTC
>JADRCH010000252.1:833156-878071 GCA_019843965.1 Rhynchomys soricoides | reverse complement strand
ATGCTAATAAACATAAAATATGGAAATTATTATATGAATATGAACAGAATAGAAAAAAGAATGTAAGTTGAATATCATGTAAATTTTGTAAATCAGTGTTATCAAGTAACTAGGAAACTCCTTTAAAACAGTTGTTACAGCCAAGATTTGAGGTCACAAGGCAGTGATTTCCAAGCTTTAATGTACATCAGGAACAGATCAAATTAGATCATTGAATCCATTACCAGAAATTCTTGCAGAAAAATTCTGCTTTGAGGATCAAAGACTTGCCTTTCTGAAGAGGTCTCAAGAGATGTAAAGTTTACAAGTCTAGAAAGTATGTGAGTCCTGGTGGAGTGGGATAAAGAAACTAATATTTTACTTCAAAATTAATGTATATTTGCCTTTTTAGTAGTATAATAAATGTGATATATTTAGGCACTTGCCAGGGATCAAAATTAATTTTCATTTCACATCTACTGCTATTACAAGCACATTTAGAAGTATTTTGGGAAGCTGGAGGGATGGCTCAGCAGTCAAGAGCACTGGTTGCTTTTCCAGGGCTACCGAGTTCAATTCCTAGCACCTACATCTATAACTGTACTTTAGCATGATCTCTTCTAATGTGCAAATATACATGCGGACAAAATGAGATTATATAATATATATATATATATATATATATATATATATATGATCTAAAGGCAGTTGGTAGTGGCATAAACCTTTAATCCCAGCAACAGGAGAGAGAAGCTGGAGGATCTCTGAGTTTGAGGCCAGTGTGGTCTATATAGTGAATTCCAGGACATCCAGAGCTACACAGAAAAACTCTGTCTAAAATCAAAACAAACAAGCAAGTGTAAAAGAAAACTATAGTGTGTTGAATAGGTTTGCGCCTCATAGATACTTGTGTTTGAAGCTTGACCCACAGGGAATTGCACTATCAGGATGTGTGGCTTTGATCGAATAGGTGTGGCTTTGTTGGAATAGTGCGTCACTGTGGGGGTAAGCTTTGAAGTCTCCTAGTGCTCAGTATTCACTTGGTGTGGAACAGTCTCCTTCTGCTGTCTGAAGGAGAGAGTCCGTTTCTGATGCCTCACATCATGATATAGAGCTCTTGGCTCCTCCAGTGCCATGTCATCCTGCACATTGCCACGCTTCCTACTATGATGATAATGGACTGCACCTCTGAAATTGTAAGCTGACCCTCATTAAATGTTTTTCTTTGGGAGACTTGCTGTGGTCTCCTTACAGAAATAAAACCCAAATTAAAACGAAAGTCAGTACTAGGAATATAGTATTGCTGTGATAAGCCTGACCATGTTTTCATTTGGTGGAATGTGGATTTTGGAACTCTGGAAAGCTGTGGAATGCTCTAAGTGGATTAATGGCCTATTCTAGTAGGAACATGGAAAACAGCTGTGTTTTGTATGATTTGAACTATAATGGCTTGGCTCAAGTGGTTTCAGAGTGCAATACTTTTAGTATGTTACCTAGAAATATTTTTGGGAATAATTTGGTGAAGAATGTGGCTTCACTTTACCCTTAGTTGAAGAGTATGCCCAAGGCTAAAATGAAGATATTTAGATTAATTTCATTAGACAGTGAAGGAAACTGAAAAGAGGAAGTTAGTGAAGATGTAATAGTACAAGGATTCCATGTTCCAGCCCCAGTAAGAAGCAGAACTTGGCAGCTTTGGCTATGTGGCTCTGGATTTAGATTCAAGAATAGAAGATGTTACTAGGCCAACTGATGCTGGTTAGCTGGAGCTAAAAAATAGCAGTCATTAAGAACAGACCGGCATCACTAAGGTGAAATTTTCTTGAAATGCTTTCTGAGAGCACAAAGATGCTGTAGTCCAGAGTTAGACATTGTCCTGGCAACTGGACTTTCTAGTGTGAAAGAGTCTCCCAAGCAGACTAGTTTTGAAGTCATAAAGGGATCATGGAGAGCAGCTGAGGCTTGGTATAGTGAGACCACTGAGGAAGGTGCAGCCTCAGTTGCAGTTGAAGGTCCAGGACTGAAGAAGTCATGCAAAGAGGTTGAAGCTTGGCACCATGAAGAGAGAAAATGAAAGGATATTGGTAAAAATGCAGCCTAGTTGCAGTGGAGGATCCCAGTATATTAGAGATGCCAGTACTATGGGACGAGCACCAAGAACAGCAGCAGAGGTGATGTGTAATCAGACAGAACCTAGAGTGATACAGAGGGAAGAGCTGGAGATGTGGCCTCTAAGACTTTGGAGGAGGCTCTAAGATCATGTGTAGATCCCAGACATTGGATCAAGAAGTTGTAAAGTTGAAGTTGCCTAGTAATCCTCAAGAAGTTAGAGATGCTAGAGCCACAGGAAACTTGCTAAGGAAAGCTGCTAACAGGAAGTTAGGCCCATGGGAACGAATACTATTAAGGTCAACATAGCTGGAAGAAGTTGGACATCAGCCAAGGAGATGCAGAGTTTGAAATTTGGCAAGCTACTTTTGGTCTTGTTTTTTTCAATTATTACCTCAGTATGATGTTTTAGAATGGTAAAGTACATCCTGTGATGTTGGAAGTATATGATTTGTTATTTTGTTTTTTTTAAAAAAATTTTTTTTCTTTTGATTTTATAGGGGATTATAGTTAAGAGATTGCATGAATCTTGAGAGAGCCTTTGAACTTTGAATGCTTAAACATTGTTGAGACTGTGACAGACTATGGGGACTTTTATAGTTGGACTAAGTGCATTTTTTATTATGCTATGGTTACAAGCCTATGGGGGCCAGGAAGTGGAATTGGTGGCTTGAATAGGTTTATCCCCCTCATGTGTTTGAATGCTTGGCCCACAGGCAATGCCACTCTTAAAAATGTGGTTTTATTTGAGCAGGTGTGGCCTTCTTGGAATAAGTGTGTCACTTGGGGGTAGGCTTTGAGGTCTCCTAGTATTCAAGCAATTAGTGTGGAACAGTCCCTTTCCTTCTGTTGTCTGAAGATCATGGCTCCTCCATGCACCATGTCTGCCTAGATACTGCCATGCTTCCAGCCATGATGATACTAAGACTGTAAGCCAGCCCCAATGAAATATTTTCTTTTAGAAGAGTTGCTTTGGTCATGTTTTTCACAACAGTAACACCCTATGACAAGTACCAAATCATTTTTGATGTCATGTATTCTTTCTACCAACTACAGGGTGTCCTTATCTACAGTATTTACGGATGAGCCCAAGTTAAAAAAAATGTAGTAAAAGTATCTCAAGACATGAAAATTCTTAATACTTGTTTCAAATATGTTGTTCTGATACCATGGGACTGCTAGAAAACACAGCAATTTATTGACTATTTTATGAGCTTAGCAGATGGCATTTGTGTGGGTCTGAAGAGCTATACCATCATGTATGGGGATCTGTGAATGAAATTTCAGGCTATGAATTCTGACTTTATCTCTGAATATCCTTGCCAAGTTATATGAATGTATCATATTAGGGCAATAAAAATGAGCAAAGTTCTTCATAATAAAATGAATAATATAAAAATTTCATAATCAATGTTGTATTTTACCAGCTCATATTTAAAATATAATTTTAACAATTTATTATACAAATCTTTAGTAGATATAATTTCTTCATGAAAACAAATGATTGTGTTAATAAATATATTGGGTACTTTCTTATATTTATCTTATAAGAGATACTGATTTTTTTAAAGATTTATTTATGTATCTGTCTATCTGTGTCCATATGTGTGAATGTATATACATACATTTTATATATATTGTGTTCAGGTACTAGTGGAAGCAAGCATTCTTAAGTTCTGAGCCATTTTTCAACCCTCTAAAATAATGCTCAATCTATGATGATTATTTTGTTATCACAAAAGGCTAAGTGTTGAATTCTGCTTATAAAACCAAAATAGAAAAGTTCTGTAAGTAAGTATTTTTTATGAAAACACATAAAACCATAATTCACATATTGTGAATTGCACAGTAATGAATATGAGTGAGCACATGATGTCTTAGACTGAACAGTCCTTTGTATATATGCCCAAGAGTTGTTTAGTTGAATCATATTATAGATCTGTATCACACTCTTTGAGGAATCTACACAATGATGTAGATCGTGGCTATACCAGTTTGTACTGCTATGAGAAGTAAAAAATGTTCTTTGTTCCTCTCATCTAGACCAGTTTTTCGGGGAGTAGTGTGGGGGGTCTTTATCATTTAATTTTAATTAGATCTCCTTTATCATGTTTTAATATTTACATTGGTGAGTTCTTGTTCAAAACATCCTTTCCTGTGCCAGTGAGTTTAAAGGAATTCTCTACTTTCTCCTATATAATATTCAGATGTCAGGATTATGTTAAGATACCTGAGCCATTTGGAGTTGAATTTTGTTCAATGTAAGAAATAAAATCTAGTTTTATTCTTCTATGTGTAGCTATCTAGTTTGGCCACCATTATTTGTGGAAGATGCTATCTTTTCTCTAATATGTGGGTTGGCATCTTTGTTAAAAATAAGGTCTGCAGACTTATATGTGGGTTGTCAATCCTTCTACAATGATCACAGAATCTGTTTTTATGCTAGTATCATGCTTGCTTTATTACTGTGGCTCTGTAGTATAACTTGAAATCTGTGATTATGAACCTCTAGAAATTCTTTTATTATTTAGGATTTTTTTGTCTATCCTGGGTATTTTTTTATTTTCAAATTAACTTAGGTCATTTCAATTTCCATGAAGAAATGCATTAGAATTTTGATAAAAATGATATTGATTCTGTAAATGTATTTTTATAGGGTGGTCATTTTCATAATATTAATCCTACCAATCCATGAGAGTAAAAGGTCTTTCTATCTTCTAGTATATTTTCAATTTTATTTTCAGTATTTTTGAGTTTTTAATGTAGATGTCTTTCACTTCTTACTTCTTTGGCTACAAGTACTATATGATAGTATATCGGTTGGGATTTGTTATGAATATCATTATTTTTATGATTTCTTTCCTGTCATGTTTGTCATTTAGTGTGTAAGAATGCTACTCATTATTATGTGCTAGTTTTGTATCCTGTTAAAATGTTGCCTGTGCTTCACAGCTTTAGATTTATAGTGGAGTCTTCAATGTATAAAATCATATTATATACAAATAAGCATACTTCCTTTCCCATTTGGATCTTATCTCACTCACTTTTATTATTGCCCCAACTAAGACTTTCCATAGTATATTGAACAGTATAGGAGAGAGGATATTCTTGTCTTTTTTCTGATTTTAGTGGAAACACTTTGAGTTTTTCTCTATTTAGCAAGATGGTACCTGAGGGCATGCTATGTATTCCCTTTACTATGTCTTGTCTTTATTTAGTGTTGATTTTGATCTCTCCTCTATAGTAGAGTGTTGTTATATTGTTTTTAGATATTATATCATGTACATGTGAGTTTATCCATTTAAATCTCTAGAATTTTGATGATGATACTTAGTATTGTTCACTTTTCTCAGGGCTTGATTGTCTCCCAAACATTTTGGTGCATTGAATTTTCATTTTCTTTTAATTCTTGGAATTTCTTTAAACTTTTACTTTTAAACTTAACTCATTTTCTTTTTGTTCATTCTTGACCAATTATAATTCAGTGATGCTTATTTATTATTACTTTGTATACTTTCTGTAATTTCCATTACTGTTGACACCCAGTTAATTCTATTGTGGTCAAACAGAATATGGAATATGATTTAAATTTTCTTGTATTTGTTGAACTTTGCTTTGTGTCCTAATATGTAGTAGATAAATTTAATGATACCAAGAAGAAAATGTATGAAACTTTATTGTAATTATCTATTATATTGGAAATTATTGCACTATGGTTAACATATCTATACAAAAGTCGTACAAACAGAATGTCAAATAAGAAAACACTTGCAGCTTTAGTAACATTTAATGAGTTAAAGTAGTCCTTAAATATATAAAGAAAGGAATGTTTGAAAATAACCTAAGAAAATCTTTAAAATAGTTGATATTTTAGTTTTGTTTTCTTCTTCCTTTGTTGTAGACAGGATTTTGTTATGTATACCTTTAAATTAAGTCAATCTTCCTACCTCAACTTAACATGCCTTGGGATAGCAGCCCTCTGCTGCTCCAGCTAACTGTGGATATTGGGGAAGAATAGAAATCTTATGTGGGTAGTATATCTCAGTAGAAGCATGATGTTACTAATTTTTAATTGTGTAAATATAAAATAATAGACAGCTCCTATGACAGGATATGAATATTATTATATCTGTTTCAAAACCATATATTATTTTCAAACTTTCTCTCTATTGATATTTTTATTCCACATGAAATATTCAAATTCTTATAACACATTTATGTACATTTCACTATAAAACTTTTGTAAATAAATTAAAATGCTTTTTTGTTCAGTACTTTTTTTCTCTTGTCGACTTTCCTCAAAAACTTTCTCAGATTTTCTGCCAGTGAACATGGTAAGAGAAATTTTATATGAATTTCCCAAAGCCTGTTCTTCTGTAGTCAGAAATCCTTTTCGTTTGAATTCCCCAGACACATTCTCCTACATTTTTTTCCTTGTTTTTGTGTTCCTGTCGTTTTTATGGAACTGGTATTTGTTATGTTGATCCCTGACCATGTTCCAGAACAGAATTTTTAAAGTAGTTTTTATTGGCATGAAGGCAAACAGAAAGGAATTCCCTTGGGCATTTCTCTCTGTTCACTTACAGCACAAGAAAAATAAAAACTTCCTACTTTTTAATAAATATTTTTATTAGAACATGTGGAAGATGATTAGACTGTTTCCTTAACTCCAGAGGGCAGAATTAGGGCCAGTGGTTATAAGTTCCAGCAAAACATTTTCTGTTCATTATGAGAAAAACTTTTGCAATATTATGACTGAGAATTATGATTGGTTTTCATCCAAAGTACAAAAGTTTCTATTATTAAGAAAGAGATGGAAAGAAAGGCCATTTTCCCTCTATTAGATCTATCCTCCCGAAGATGTACTCTAGGAATGGGGAATTAACTTATTCATTGGCTTAGTGTCTAGACTTGAGAGCTTCTATAGTAACATATTTCTAAATACAAAATTTACTCTACAAGTACATAATGACATGTTAAATAACAGTGAAATATTTAATTTGTAGATATGTCAGGTGAAGGAAGCCTACAAATAATAAGGTACTATTACTATATACTATTTTGGAATATTTACACAAAAATCATACCTGAAAATAACTTACTTAAGTTGATTTAGCAATTTACAGCATCATCATCTCCCCAAAATTAATCAGTGATCTCGTTCATAATAACTACCATGGTGCTCATTAACTGAGTTAGCCTTAACACCTCATAAATGAGAATGAGTTTCTTTGTACTCCACAACTGACATATTTAATATTGCTTGATATGCTTTCCTTACTTGTTAGGCATTTAGAGGTATTGCTAAGTGATTTAGTGAATTGATAAATTAGCAGGAAGCTGACTGCTGAATAAATAGGAGCACAAAGCTGATGTATAACTCCATATCAGTTGTTAGCTGGTCATTGCTAGTATTATGTTGATTTAAAGTATATGAATAATATATATATATACATATATATATATATATATACACTATTTTGATAGAATTATCCCTTTACAACTACCTCAAATTCAGAATGCATTATATTAATATTCATGACTCTGTTAATGATGATAATTTTATTAGTATAACCAAGGCAGGCTATTAACAATTAATAATTTTCTTTGAATAAGCATATTCACATATTTGTCACAACCATGAAATTCCAGTGAGTCACAGTACAATAAATCTATTATATATAAAATTAAATGCTGTAATCACAAGGTCAGAAAAAGATTGAGAATTTTTATTAATATTGGTTTGGTTTTTAAAAATTTATCCACATGAAATATTTATTTACTGCTTTTATCTTTAAAATAATTCCATCTTAAATTAAAAGTCAAAAGAAAAGAACAAACTATGCTAAGTCTATGGAAGCAAATATGTCAAAAGAATGAGTCATGCTTTGTTGGCTTTACAATGGATATGAACATAGATATATATAGAAGAAATTTTGTACCTAGATGAAATAACATATTTGTATGTATAGCTGCATAACTTTGGATAATACATATGTATGTATTCACACACAGAGAGCACATGAAAGAGAGAGAGAGAGAGAGAGATATCAATATATGATAGATGATTAAATATATAGATGATATAGACAGGCCAGTGTGTATGTGTGTGTGTGTGTGTGTGTGTGTGTGTGTGTGTGTGTGTGTGACTATATTGGTTTTTGTGGCTAAAAATTATTTTTAATATTTTTATTACAAAGAATAAATGAGAATAATTTTAAAGAGCACATAATTATGCTAAATTCTGTTCATTCTAAAACAAATCATTTGCCTTATGATTTATATGCAAGAATACAAAACATCTACCCATAGTAAAAACCATAAATTAGTATATAAATATGATTTTGGATAAATATATGACCTGAATTAACTAATTCAAATTTCCTAAAATTTTTTACTCCAAATCTTAATCATGTTATCTTACTAATTGCAAAATCAGATTTGTTATGTTTTGAAATTTTTCATAGGCTTATAAAAACTTATGATATCATGAACACCTTATTTCTTATATTTTACCTCGCTACAGCAATCCCTCTTAACTTCATGTGTCTTTATCTTTCTTTCTTCTTTTAGTTTTTGATAGTCCTGTCAGTCTTATTACTTTTGCCCTTACATGTGCGGTTGTGTAGCAACCCGCCAGGATGTGGGACTCTAGGACTCTAGGAGCGGTCATACCCTCTAAGAAGAACTATTCTTCTTTCCCAGCTGCTATCACCTGCCAATAGCTTCTCCACAATGGGAGGGGCCTGGAAATCATCTGTGCATTTAAGTAGGATTTTGTTGACCATGTGCAGGTTGTGAGTAGAGATAGTTCCAAAGAATGAATCAAAATGAACTTTGAAAAATAATCAGCACCAAAATATGCCTTTGATGGCCTGATCATTCCACTGCACATAAATAAGAACCAATAAAGTGGAAATTCTCTCAGTAAGAATTCTTACAAGTATTAAAAAAATATTCTCATAATGTGTTATATATGTATATTTGGAATATAGGAAGTAATAAAAGATACAAAAATAAGAAAAAAAAATCTTTGTCTCATTAATGACCAATCATTTTCCAAGGCAATAAAAAAAAAAAAAAAGATAGCCCTAGGAATCTAAAAAAACAAGTTCTAAAAATGAAACAATCTTTATCCAGCCATGTCAATTTAAAGGATACAGGGGGAAAAAGTAAAACAAAAGAAGTAAACAAGCAAATAACAACAAACAAAGTGTTCTGTAACATGTTGGAGGAAAACTAAAACCAAACCGTCCCCTCTGGACACACAAGCAGAATGACACAGGAGTCTATCTGAGAATATTTTCTAAGAAAGCCTTCAGGAATGACAGCAAATCTTCTTGATTTCTGTGAGTGATTGGTTACAGACACCATAGCAAAACAAACAAACAAACAAACAAAAACTGTCAGAAGGTCTTCAATATTTCCCACAAGTAAAGTTGTTATTTTTATATAACTAACAACCCTCCTCCTGCATGCCTCCTTTTTCTACATTGCTAATCTTCTGTTTAGATTATGATGCCAAGAAAGATATAGCTAAGCCATTTCATTATGGTTACTCTTTTATGCCTAATGATTTTGATGCTGAGTTGTTGAATACACAGATTTTGAGCTCACAGACACAGAGATTAAGTATAAACATTTGCAATGTTTATTTTGGTTAGATTTTTTGAAATTTTTGATAAAATATGTTTCATTCCTATCATTCTAAGGCCTAAAACGTTAAAACTATCTTTGAGTTTTCAGTTAAAAATTACCATTTAGAATGCTTTTGTTTAACACATCTAAGACATGGCAAGGGTGATTTTATTTTATGATAATTCAATATATACATAAATATATAAAGTGGTTAGATTACATGACTACGCATACCCTTTGTGAACACAGACCACTGATAAACTCAATGCTTGTGAGCTTTCCTGGACTTTTTCACTGTATCTCTTATCTTTTTTATAACTAATTATTGTAATAAGTAACCTAGTAATTACTTGGGTAGAGAATAGGGAGTGGTTTTTTATTAATCTATTTGCTCCTTTCAAAGCTAAAGTTTTGTATTTAATCAGTAGCATTAAATTTAATAATGGTCAGTAATCCATCATACAAAACTTTTTATTAGATATTTTATTTATTTACATTTCTTTTGTTTTCATACTTTATTTACATTTCAAATGTTTCCCCCATTCCAGATCTCCCCTTTGGAACCTCATACAAAATTTACCTCCAAAATCATGCTAACTTCTTCATATTGTAGAGAATATTCTAAAAAAGTTACACAAAAGGTCTCTCTCTCTCTCTCTCTCTCTCTCTCTCTCTCTCTCTGTACACTTTCAGATTTGTTATGAAGCTATTAGTCAGCCTCATGATGTTTCCTCAGGAAATGTTCACCTGGTATTTTCTTGGAGATGGGGCAACATACTGGGACCTGGAGCTCTCTGATTGGCTCAAAATAGGTAGAGAGCACCACTAGTGATCAGCATATCTTTGTCTTAACAGTATTCAAATTGTTTCTATGACCACACCCAGCCTTTGAATGGCTGCTGGCAATATCCTCAAGCTTATGTGTTAAGCACTTTAATGACTGCATCATTTCATAAGACCATGAATTATAACATTTTCATAGAAACTGCCATGCTCTTTCTGCTGAGCATCACTTACTGCTGTTTTTAGGCTTAATGTTCCTTTTTTTGTTCAGATGTGTTCTCCTACTATTCCCTATTTACAATGAAAAATGCTACAATGGACGTCACTCTTTCCTTGTTGCTAAAATTAGCATAATCATCAGTCTGTGTGTAGAGTTTTTCCTACCAGCACACAGTCATTTCTTATGACATTACTGGTTGACTGACAGTATCATTGGAGTTACTTGCTTATGAGTCATAAGCTGCCTAGTTTCAGAAACTAGTAAAACCCCCACAGGAACAAAGTTATTCTGTTATACTTTTAAAATATTTTTAATTTCTAATGCTCTGTATATTTATGTTATTGTCTCACTATTCATAATATTAATTAAAATTCCTATTATTTGCTGAATTGAAATTTTCATATGAACCTGAAAGTCACAGTTTGGTAAGTTGACATAGCCATTGAGATAGGGAATATTGCAATTTCTGTGAATGTTAGGATTTTAGGCACCTAGCTTTTTGTTTCTGTGCTATAGATATAAAATCAAGTCCTAGTGCTTGCAAAGCAAGCATCTTAGGAGTGTATCCATCTCCCAAGTTTCAGTATACTTATAGTAAATCATTGGTAAGGAGAAATATACAATGTATAACTATCTTCACTCTTGCAAGATAGAAGTCAAGCAAATAGCATGTTATAGTTCAGGTCATGATTGTCTCAGGAGTGTCCCTTGTTGCAAAGGATTGGTACCCGAGCAAATGTTATTGGGAATCGGTGGGACCTTTTTAAGTGGTTGTAAGTGTTTGTGCTCTCACCAACATGAGCTGTCATTTGTTTTGTTGATCTTAGCCATTCTGACAGGTATACGATGAAATCTCAAATTAGTTTTGATTTCTATTTTTCTGATAGTTAAGGATGCTGTACATTTCTTTTTTATTATTTTTAATTGTTTTAATTTATTCTTTAACTGTGGTTTCTTACAGTCCAGACTTTATCCCCTTCCTGGCCCACCCTCTGACTGTTCCACATCCCATACATCCTCCCTCCATCTCCAAGAGGATGTCCCAACCCCCCCCTCCCCACTCCACCACATCCCCTCTCCCTGGGGATCCAAGTCTCTGGAGGGTTAGGTGCATCTTCTCTCACTGAGTCAATACCCAGCAGTCCTCTGCTGTATATGTGTACAGGACCTCATATCAGCCGGTGTTTTCTGCCTGGTTGGTTAGTTGAGACTGCTGGTCTTCCTATAGGGTCGCCCTGCTCCACAGCTTCTTCCAGCTTTCCCTAATTCAACCACAGCAGTCACCAGCTTTTGTCCAGATTTCTATTTTTCTGATAGTTAATGATGCTGTACATTTCTTTAAGAGAGAATTATTGAAAATTTTTAATTTGGTTACTTGTTTTCTTGATATAGCCATTATGAGAATCAGCATTGTGGTTCCACAAGAAAATGCGAATCGATCTACATAACCATTCAGCTATATCACTCTTGAGAATATACTCAAAGTATGCTTCATCCTACCACAGAGACACTTGTACATTCATATTCACTGTCGCTCTGTTCTATTTCTGGTTTCTTGATACCTTGATACCTTCTTTCTTCAGGGGGAAAAATATATCAGGGCACAGTCATAATCAAAAGCAAAATCAAACTCCAACCATTCAATGTCTGGGATCCACCTATAATCATCTGGATTCCTCTAAGGGTTTGAGTCACTTCTCCAGATCTGCCCCCACACACAGCTCCAGATGCCTGTACTCCCCTGCTGCTGCTGTTCTTGGTGGTCATCTCATGGTACTGGCATCTCCAAAACACTGCTGTCTTCTGCTGAAACTACATTTACCAACAGCTTCTCATAGGATCTCTTCATGGTGCCAAGCCTGGGCTCCTTTGCATGACCCCTTCAGTCCTGGAATTGCAACTGAGGCTGCACCTTCACCAATGGCCTTCTGCAGCCCCTCACAGTGCCCAGGCCTCAGCTGCTCTTCATTATTCCTTCATGCCTTCAAAACCAGTACCACTTGGGTGACTCTTACACATTACCAAGTCCTGCCACAGCTCAAGGTACAATCCTGGCTATCTCTGGAATCCAGCCTCTCCAGCCTCAGAAAACACTTCTCAGAAGATTTTACCCCAATAATGGTGGTCTCTTCTTAATCACCTGATCATTCTAATATCTTAGCTCCAGCTAACCAGCATCAATAGTCCCAGCAATGCAATGGTTTGCTTTAGTCGTTCTGGTATCTTGTTAATCACAGCTAATTTCTTCAGCCCCAGCTAACCAAAACCACAGAGTCTTCATAGTCAAAATAGCAACCAGTCTAATAAGAGTCTTTAATCATCCCTCTGAAATTTCACAAGCCAGGCTTCCATCTTCTGCACTGTTCTCAACATTATCTTCCAAGCTCCCACAAAACACACCACAGAGCTCTTAACATCCCAATGGCTCTTCTAGCTCAAAGTTCCAAAGTCCTTCCACAGTCTTCCCCTAAACATGGTCAGGTAGTAGGAATACCCCATTTCTGTTACCAATTTGTCTTATCCAGGGTTTCTATTCCTGCAGAAACATCATGACCAAGATGCAAGTTGGGGAGGAAAGGGTTTATTGAGATTACACTTCTATGCTGCTGTTCATCATGAAAGGAAGTCAGGACTGGAACTCAAGCAGGTCAAGGAGCAGGAGTTGATGCAGTGGACATGGAGGAATGCTGCTTAGTGGCTTGCTTGCTAGTTTCTCCTGGCTTGCTCAGCCTGATTTCTAATAGAACCCAAGACTATCAGCTCACAGATGGTACCACTCACAAGGGGCCCTTCCCCCTTGATCACTAATTGAGAAAATGCCTTACAGCTGGATCTCATGGAGGCATTTTCTCAACTGAAACTCCTTTCTCTGTGATAACTCCAGCTTGTGTTAGTTGACACAAAACCAGCCAGTAAACTTGAGTTCTTTATATATTTCAGTATTAGTTCTCTATTGAATGTGTAGTTTAAAAGTCTTCTCATTTTGTATGCTGCTGCTATTTCTGAATTACAGTGTCCTTAGCCATGTGGAACCTTCTCAGTTTCTTGAGGTCACTGTTATTAATTTTATTTTTTTAATTTTAGTATCTGTTCTATCAATTTTCATTTCAAAAGTTATCTCTTGTGCAAATGAGTTGAAGATAATTCCCCAATTTCTCTTTTACCAGTTTCAGTGTATCTGATGTTATATTGAGGTCAGGATCCATTTGCAGTTGAATTTGTACAGGATGATACTATATTTGGATTCTTTTACATTTGGAAATATAGTCTTACAAGCACCATTTTTGAAGATGCTCTCTTTTTTCCACTCTGTGTTTCTGGTCTCTTTATCAAAATTCAGGTGCCCATAGATATATAGATCTATGTCTCAGATTTCAATTCAATTTTATCGAGCAATGTGTCTGTTTTTATACAAAAGCCATTCTGATTTTTATTATTGTAGCTCTGCACTGCATTTTTAAAATGGGATGATGATAACTCCAGCAGTTCTTTTATTGATTGCAATGGTTTAAGATATCCTGGATTTTATGTGCATGTTTCCATATAAAACTGTAATTTGAGATATATAAAGAATTGTGTTAGGCAGATGATAGTGGCACATGTCTTTAATACCAACACTTGGGAACTGAGGTAGATGGCTCTTTGTGAGTTCAGCCTAACCTGATCTACAAACTAAATTCTAGGATACACAGAAAAACTATGTCTCAAAATAATTGTGTTAGAATTTTGAGGGTAATTGCACTGAAGGTGTACATTTCTTTTAGTAGGATGGCCATTTTACTCTTTTCTTTTTTTCTTTTTGACATTATGTTAAACTTTATTAGGAAGCAGAAGCTGTGGGATAGAGTTCTTTCCTGGATCATTTAAATTGCCAGTGTCCAGGTACAAGATAGACCTCCACAATTATTTGGCCAAGTGATTTTTCTTTTCTTTCTTTTTTTTTTTTCTCTTTTTCTTTTTTCTTTTTTATTATTTTTGATACTTTATTTACATTTCAAATGTTTTTCCTTTCCACGTCTCCCCTTTGATAACGGCCTATCCCATTCCCCCTCCCCCTGCCTCTATGAGGGTATCCCCCACACACACTCCCATCTTCCCTCCCTGGCATTGCTCTATACTGGGGCATCTAACAACCCTCAGACCCAAGGGTCTCTCCTACCACTGATAGTCAACAAGGTCCTCCTCTGCCACATATGTGGCCAGCACCATGGGTCCCTCCATGTGTATTCTTTGTTTGGTGGTCCAGTCTTTGTGAGCATCGGGGGGGGGGGCATGGCAAATCATTCCATTTTCTGGTATCTTTTTCAGTCTTTTTCTTCAAAGTCTTGAAGTTTTTATCATACAAGTCTTTCACTTTCTTTGATAGAGATAGGTCAAGGTATTTGACATTATTTGGGCCTTCTGTGAAAGATGTTCTCTTCCTGATTTTCTTCCCAGTCTGCCATTTGTTTACAGAAGGGCTACTGACATTTTTTGATGGAATTGAGATGTTTGATGTTGAAAGATATCCATAATCAATGAATGCTGATTCATGATATTTTGTTGTTGATTTGTTGGTATTGGTGGTGATGGTAGTGTGTGTGTGCCCTTTCATTCTTTTGACTTTGCTGGTGTGTTATTATTTGTTCCTTGTTTTCTTAGATGCAGTTAACTTCCTTTGGTTGGAGTTTACCTTCTTGTATCTTCTGTAGGACTGCCTTTATAGATAGATACTGTTTAAACTTAATTTTATTGGGATTTTTTTATTTATCCACCTAAGGTAATGTGGAGTTTTCCTGGGTATTGCTGTCTGGAATAGCATTTGCAGTCTCGTAGAAACTACCCAGGCCTTTCCAGCTTTTAGTTTCCATTGAGAAGACAGGTAAGTATAATTCTAACATGTCTGTGTTCATATATTACTTGGTCTTTTTTCCTTAAAGTTTCTAATATTCTGTGTTTCTAGATTTACTGTTTTGATTATTATGTACTGAGATAATTTCTTTCTGGTTCTGTTTACTTTGTGTTCAGTGTGCTTATTGTATGTTGGTAGGCATCACTTATTTTAGGAAATTATCCTTTTTTGATTTTTACTAACTTTTTTGTGTCTTTGAGCTATGTTTCATTTCCTTCTGCTATTTCTATTATTCTTATGCTTTGCTTTTTTTTTTTTTTTTTTTGATGTTACAGATTTCCTGGAGGTTTTGTGCCTGGATGCCTTATAAATTTAACATTTTCATTGACTGATGTGTATATTTTTTCTACCATGTCTTTAATTCCTGAGATTTCTCTTCTATCTCTTTGATTCTGTTGATGAATCAAGACTCTATGATTCCTGTGAGTTTCTAAATTTTTTTTTTACTTCCAAATTTTCTAATGTTTGGGTTTTCTTTATTGATTTTATTTCCACTTTCAGGTCTTGAAAAGATTTATTCATTTCCTTCCACTGTTTGCTTTTATAGATTTTTTTTTTTTTTAAAGGGAGATTTACTCATTCCCTCTTTAAGGACTTCTATCATAATTATAAAGACTATTTTAATGTCTTTAACTTATACTTCAGAGTTGTTGGGATATTTGGTGTCTGTTGTATTAGAGTTACTGGAGGTCATAGTGTGCTAGTTGTTATTGTGCTTTCACACTAGAATCCAGGCATCTAGGACTGGGAAGATTAGAGTTATAATTCCTGACAAGTGGTCCTGTCTTTGCTGGGTGGGTGTTTTGCTCCTTGGTCTCTGTTTCCTCTCCAGTTTTTTGGAGAGTATGGTAGCTGTGTGTTGTCCGTAGGGAGATATATATATATATATATATATATATATATATATATATATATATATTTGTACTGATAGGTGTGGGCACTGGCAGTTCAAGGTAAAATGTGTTAATGTGTTTCTGAGTATTGAGGCTTCAGGTGTAAGAATAGAGAAAGGCTAGGGTTGTAGAAGGGCTTTACAAAAGGAATAAAAACAGGATATTCCACCAGGATCTTCTTAGTGTGTGCCCTGTGTAGGGGAACACAGAGTGAGAAGATGGCAGAGCAGAAGGTTTGCTAAAGTGTTGTGCATGAGACTAGATAATTGGGCTTGAAGGGATGCACAAGCTAAAGATCTGCAGTTGGCCTGTCTGCTTCCCTGATCATAGTGGTTAATGGAGTTGCTAGGACAAAGAAACGGGAGAGAAAGGAATTTTGGAGGGAACATCTGTGTGGTCCACTGGAGGCGGGATGGATGCTAGAGAGGAAGAGAGGTTGCAGCAAATGTTCTGGTTTTAGGTAGCTATGAGCCTGAGGGATTTGATTTGGAAGAGTAGGAGTGGTGAAGGTCTATAGTTAGCCTGTCTGCTTCCCTGACTAGAGTGGCCTGTGGTTTCGCAGGAAGGCACTGATGCAATGGGTTGGGGGAGGAATATTAGATGTGGAAGATCTCTAGGGTCCAGTAGTGATGAAGTAGGAAGAGGTTGCTGCAGATGTTCTGTTGTATTGCTGAGGATAACACTGTGGGGTTGGACTTTAACATATGGAGGGAGAGGTGAAGATCTCTTATAAGTCTTTTTATTTTACTGGCTGGAGTGAAGATGAACCTAAACTGAAAAAAATATGCCCCCATACGATTGCCCAATAGATAAATCTTCAAGGATTTTCTTGATTAGTGATTGATGTGGGAATGCACAGTTCATACAGTAGATCATGCACATGGTCCTGGAAATTATAATAAAGCAGGCAGAGCAAACAATGAGGAACAAGCTAGTAAGAAGGATTCCTGCATGGCTTAGGTTCAGTTCCTGACTCCAGGCTCATGCCTTGAGTTCTTCCCACAATGGATTTTAACATGGAATATATAAGCAAAATAATCTCTCTAAATTGTTGTGTGTGTGTGTGTGTGTGCTTCTTCTTTTTCACTTTTTTTTATTTCATACTATATTTACATTTCAAATGTTTTCTCATTTCCAGGTCTCCCCTTTGGAAAGCCTGTATCCTATCCCCGCTCTCCTGCCTATATGAGGGTATTCCACCACCCACCCATCCACTCCCATCTTCCCTCCCCGGCAATCCTCTATACTGGGGCATCTAACATTCTCTGAGCCAAGGGCCTCTCCTCCCACTGATGACCAAAAAGGCCCTTCTTAGCCACATATGTGGCCTGCACCATGGGCCCCTCCATATGCATTCTTTGGTTGGTGGTACACTCTCTGGGAGCACCTGGGGGCCTGACCAGTTGACACAGTTGCTCCCTCCTCATGTGGCTGCAAACCCTCTCAGTTCCTTCAGTCCCTTCTTCAACTCCTCCATTTGGGACCCCAAGCTCAGTCCAACAGTTGCTGTGAATTGAATCATGGGTGTTTCGAACATTTTGGATATCAGCTTATCAGTGAGTATATACTTTTGTGACTGAGTTACCTCACTCAGGATGATATTTTCAAGTTCCATCCATTTGCCTGCGAATTTCATGAAGTCATGGTTTTTAATAGCTGAGTAGTATTCCATGTAAATATACCACATATTCTGTATCCATTCCTTTGTTGAGGGACATCTTGGTTGTTTCCAGCTTCTGGCTATTATAAATATGGCTGCTACAAACATAGTGCAGCATGTGTCCTTATTACATGCTGGAGCATCTTCTGGGTATATGCCCAGGAGTGGAATAGCTGGGTCCTTAAGAAGTATTATGTCCATTTTTCTGAGAATCTGCCAAACTGATTTCCAGAGTGGCTTGCAATCTCACCAGTAACGGAGGAGTATTTCTCTTTCTCCACATCCTCGCCAGCATCTGCTGTCACCTGAGTTTTTGATCTTACCCATTCTGAATGGTGTGAGGTGGAATGTCAGGGTTGTTTTGATTTGCATTTCCCTGATGACTAAGGATGTTGAACATTTCTTTTGCTGCTGCTCAATACTTTGAGTTTCCTTAGTTGAGAATTCTCTTAGTTCTGTTTCCCATTTTATAAGAGGGTTATTTGGGTCTCTGGAGTCTAACTTCTTGAGTTCTTTGTATATATTTGGTATTAGCCCTCTATTGGATGTAGGATTGGTAAAGATCTTTTCCCAAACAGTTGGTTGCCATTCTGTCCTATTGACAATGACCTTTGCCTTAGAAAAGCTTTGCAATTTTATGAGGTCCCATTTGTCGAGTCTTGATCTTAGACCATAAGCCATTGGTGTTCTGTTCAGGAACTTTCTCCTGTGCCCATGAGTTTGAGACTTCCCACACTTTCTCTTCTATTAGATTCAGTGTATCTGGTTTTATATGGAGGGCCTTGATCCACTTGGACTTGAGCTTTGCACAGAGAGATAGGAATGGAACAATTCACATTCTTCTACATGTAGACTGCCAGTTGAACCAGCACCATCTGTTGAAGATGCTTTCTTTTTTCCACTGGATAGTTTTAGCTCCTTTGTCAAAGATCAAGTGACCATAGGTGTGTGGGATCATTTCTGGGTCTTCAATTCTATTCCATTGATCTACCTGCCTGTCACTGTACCAATACCATTCAATTTTTATCACTACTGCTCTGTAGTATACCTTGAGGTCAGGGATACTGATTCCCCCAGCAGTTCTTTTATTGTTGAGAATAGTTTTTGCTATCCTGGTTTTTTTTTTGGTATTCCAAATGGATTTGAGGATTGCTCTTTCTAAGTAGAATTGAGTTGGAATTTTGATGGAGATTGCATTGAATCTGTAGATTGCTTTTGGGAAGATTGCCATTTTTACTATATTAACCCTGCCAATCCATGAGCATGGGAGGTCTTTCAATCTTCTGAGGTCTTCTTCAATTTCTTTCTTCAGAGACTTGAAGTTCTTGTCATGCAGATCTTTAACTTGCTTGGTTAGAATCACACCAAGATACTTTATATTGTTGGTGACTGTAGTGAAGGGTGTCATTTTCCTAATTTCTTTCTCAGCCTGTTTATCTTTCGAGTATAGGAAGGCTACTGATTTGTTTGAGTTAATTATATATCAGGCCCACTGTTGAAGTTGTTTATCAGCTGTAGCAGTTCTTTGGTGGAGTATTAGGGTCACTTAAGTATATGAACAAAATCATCCTCATCAAAGAAAAAAATCTACCAAGAAGAACTCTCAATTCTGAACATCTATGCTCCAAATGCAAGGGCAACCACATTCATAAAAGAAACTTTACTAAATCTCAAAGCACACATTGCACCTCACACAATAACAGTGGGAGACTTCAACACCCCACTCTCATCAATAGATATATCTTGGAAACACAAACTAAACAGAGACACTGTGAAACTAACAGAAGTTATAGACCAAATGGATTTAACAGATATCTATATAACATTTTATCCTAAATCAAAAGAATGTACCTTCCATTCAGCACCTCATGGTACCTTCTCCAAAACTGACCATATAATTGGTCACAAAACAAATCTCAAGAGATATAAAAAGATTGAAATAATCCCATGCCTATCAGATCACTACGGATTAAGACTGGTCTTCAATGGCAACAAAAACAACAGAAAGCCCACATACACATGGAAGCTGAACAACACTCTACTCAATGATAACTTCGTTAAGGAAGAAATAAATAAAGAAATCAAAGGCTTCCTAGAATTTAATGAAAAGTAAAGCACAACATTACCAAACTTATAGGACACAATGAAAGCAGTGTTAAGAGGAAAACCCATATCTCTGAATGCCTCCAAAAAGAAACTGGAGAGAACATATACTATCAGCTTAACAGCACAACTGAAAGCTCTAGAACAAAAAGAAGCTAATATACCCAAGAGGAGTGGAAGGCAAGAAATAATCAAACTCAGGGCTGAAATCAACCAAGTAGAAACTAAAAGAACTATACAAAGAATCAACAAAACCAGGAGCTGGTTCTTCGAGAAAATCAACAAGATAGATAAAGCCTTAGACAGAATAACCAGAAGGCACAGAGACAGTATGCAAATGAACAAAATCAGAAATGAAAAGAGAGATATAACTACAGAATCTGAGGAAATTCAAAAAATCATTAGATCCTACTACAAAAGCCTATACTCAACAAAATTGGAAAGTCTGGATGAAATGGACAATTTTCTAGACAGATACCAAATACCAAAGTTAAGTCAGGGTCAGATAAACCATCTAAACAGTACCATAACCCCTAAAGAAATAGAAGCAGTCATTAATAGTCTCCCAACCGAAAAAAGCCTAGGAGCATATAGGTTCAGTGCAGAAGTCTATCAGACCTTCAAAGAACACCTAATCTCAACACTCTTCAATCTATTCCATAAAATAGAAGAAATGCTTCCCAATTCATTCTATGAGGCCACAGTTACACTGACACCAAAACCTCACAAAGACTCAAAAATAAAAGAAAACTTCAGACCAATTTCCCTTATGAATATCGATGCAAAATACTCAATAAAATTCTTGCAAACAGAATCCTAGAACACATCAAAATGATCATTTTTCATGATCAAGTAGGCTACATCCCAGGGATGGTTCAATACTAGGAAATCCATCAATGTAATACACTACATAAACAAACTCAAAGGAAAAAACAAAAAACAAACAAACAAAAAAAACCCACATGGTCATTTCCTTAGATGCTGAAAAAGCATTTGACAAAATTCAATATCCCTTCATGATAAAAGTCTTGAGAGATCAAGAACTCAAGGCCCATACCTAAACATAGTAAAAGCAATGTGTAGCAAACCAGTAGCCAACATCATACTAAATTAGTAGAAACTAGTAACATTCCCACTAAAATTAAGGATCAGACAAGGCTGCCCCCTTTCTCACCCTATCTTTTCAACATAGTACTTAAAGTTCTAGCTAGAGCAATTAGATAACAAAAGGAGGTCAAAGGGATACAAATTGAAAGGATGAAATTTCTAAATTGTTTTTAATGATCGTGTTATATCACACACAGTACTATAAATGCTAACTATGACAACTTCCTTTGTATTAGCAACACAAGGAAAACCACTCACTCCTGTCTTCCTGTAGAACTGTAATTACATCAATCAACCAAATCCCCAGAGCCCTAAAGGACTAAACAACCAACCCAAAAGGACATATGGAGTGACCCATAGCTCCAGCTGCATATGAAGCAGAGTATCATCTTATCTGGCATCAGTGGGAGGGGAGGCCCTTGGTCCTGTGAAGGCTGAATTCTCCAGCATAGCAACATGCTAGGGTAGTTAGGCAGAAGTAGGTAGGTGGGTGGGAGAGCACCTTCATAGAAGCAAGAGGAGGGGGAATGGGAGAGGGATTTTGTGGAGGGGAAACCGGGAAGGGGAATAACATTTGCAATGTAAATACATAAAATAACCTAATTTTTTTTCAAAAAGATATATCTACATCTATACTTTTCAATTACTCTTGTAATTTTAATTAAATCTATACTAAATAGACATTGCCTCAATGCTGCTAAAAAATACCCTTTTTAATGACATCAAATTCCCAACATGTTACAGCACAGAATTCGAATTACTCCAGTTAGAAGGGCTTAATCTTACCATTTCATAATGTTGAACACTTGTTTTATCTGTCTCCAAACATTTTCTTTTCTCTGTCTCCAGTAAAGAGGTTACTACTCTTAATCTTATTTACTTTTTATTTATCTCCCAGAACCTTATGCTCTGAACTTCTTGAAGACTTTCTTCTTTACCCTTCCAGGATCAATTTTCTGATGATATAATCAATCTCTTGTATTTAAAAGCATATATAAATCTTCGCAAATTATACTTATTGCAAATAGTTCAGCTCATTGTTTGACATCTCTATTTGAATGTGTAATAAATATCTTGACTTACATATTGCTAGCCTTGTCCCTATCCTCTACACTGGAAGCTATTTTTGTTTTCTGTCTATAATATGAGTCTGCACATTTAGTCCTTAGATTCTTACCTGTTTATTGCTTGTCAAAGGATAGAATTATCATGATATCTTTCCATGGTATTCCTGTATTTTCTCTGATATTTTTCCCAATAGTATTTAATAATTACCCATAGAAAAATTAGTGTAAACAGCATGATGATATTTTTTCTCATATTTATTGCCTGTGTGTAAGATATGGGTATATGAAGATATTGTGTTTTTAATAATTGACACAGCTTAAAGGTTGTTGATTTGTACATTACAATGCTTGTTTTCCCTTTGTTCTTGTTTTAACGATGTGAGATAGGTCAGTTTCTGTGTTCTCAATATGTATATTTTACTTTTAATACAAGGACTGTACATGAAAACAACTATTGGAACTATTTAATCTGAAATGATTCATAAAGCTGTTTGGGAAAAATATTAAGATTAAAACAACTAACAAAAATGCCTAGAAAATGTAATTTATTAATATAATATTTCATAGAGAACTTAGGGAAATTATCTCATAAAGACAGATGGAGATGACCAGAGTATGTAGCAAACTCATTGTAAATGAAAGGGAGTCAAAACACTAGGAAAGAAAATCTTGACATCATGAAAAGAGACTTTAATAAAAATTTAAAAGTGTGAATTGGAAAGTAATAAAACTCAATTCAAATGTATTCAGATATACTGAAAAATATTCATTATATGTCTTTTAATTTTGATTGTAGTAATTTAGTAGACAACTTACTGGATTAAAGTTTACAGTAGTGTGTAGCGAAAGTAAACAGAAGTCAATAAGGTGCTCTGAAGTGTGTATATTCCTGAAACTAGTATCCATGTCAGTGCAATCATACTACACACAAGATGTATAGACAGTTCTTCACATCTGACAGAGCTCTGTGAAGTCAGAGAAGAGTCTCAGACTTTACTGACAAATCAGCTGATAGAAGAGAAACTGTCCAAGTCTTGCATAAACCAAGAGTATCGTCACTGTCATTCAACCTTTCCAGTCCTTTGCCTTCTGCCTAGTGAGCACAAAACACGATTTTAGGAAAGCACATAAAAAAAGAGCCATTTGGATTTTTACCTACCACATTTTTCCATTTAAAGGTTTAATCAAAAAGAAAATAAATCCCACTACCTATCACTACCATGATTTTCAGGCAGTAATCTAAAAATGGCTGTTACATAAGTGTGGTAACACTAAGTTTAAGGACCGTAGAGTAGCAGGGCTTAAACATAAACCACCTTGTCTCAGAAGAGCCAATAGCTTTTCTCAGCAACAAGAGAGTTTGTAGGTGGGATGGTCATATAACAGCTAAACAAGCAGGATGTTTTACACAGGAAAATGGTATACACATCTTTCAGATGGCCTAGACCAGAAAAGCAAACAAGATTCCTATCTGACACTCTCTAGAGTGCTTATGAGCCTTCTATGTGTTTGAGCAAGTGATATCCACTCTACCTCCAGCACATTAAATGGTAGAGTCTCATAGTACACATCGTGCTATTGTTAGCATGGTTATGTGACTGGCCTTCCCACTTGATTCTCTGCATCCTGAAGATGAAGCTTGGAATTGAGGGTAATGCATAAAAATGGAAAGTTTTAACTAGACTGTGACTAATTTGTACATCACAAATTGATTCATTAATCACTAGATGGGACTAAATTTAACTGAAAGCAGTTATCTGTCATTAGAAAGACAGAAGACTTGGTCAGAAATTAGAAGTCTTCTCTAAAAATAAAGAATAGCCTGTCTTTTAAATCAGAAATAGTGATTGAACACATTAGACCTCTTTGAGACAAGTGTGGAATAGAGTTTTTAATAGAAAGCAAGAAGGAAAGGAGGTGTAGCAGAATAAATATTTAACTCAGGAGAGAATTAATCATGATTAAGAGCTGCTGGGAATAAACTAACAGGCAAAATATCTTGAATATTCAGGAGAAATATGAAATCCTTGTTGATGTACAGTTTGAGAGAAGCCATTAGAACAACTTACAGGAAATAGGCATGAAATCATCGTGCTTAGATGAGGCAACAGGGAAGGGTTATATTGAAGCAGCTTTGTGGGGTCAGCAGGCAAATTTGAGAGAATATGTATTGGAAATAAATATTATATCCTGATCTTCAGGAAACAGAAATCATGCAAATCACAGCTTTAGATAATGAAGGTATTTTTTTTGTTTGTTTCTTGAAATGCCTCCTAGGAAACAACTTGTGATTAATTCTCATTAGTATATCTTTCAGTCTAATGTAAAGTTTCAGAAACTGAATAGAAAACCTTTTCTGATTATATTAATTTTCATATTTTATTATATCACACATGCATATCAAACAAATTGTATATACAAATATATGAAATCTCTGCAAGCATAAATAAACCAATATTACCCTCTTTCTTTTCTTGATTAACCCAATATATTTTTGTGAAATTAATGTATATACATTTCCATCTTAATGTGCATTTCAAAGTGTGTATTATATGCAAATATAACACTTAAAATCACTACTAATTATGTAGCTGCAACCAATAATATTTAGTATCTACAATATTTTTGAGTGCTTTTATATTTCAAATTATCTTTATCATGAAGTTTCAAACTAGACTGGGACAAAATCCAGCCATTAGTCATTAATTGTAATAAAATTTTATTAGAACAAATTACTTCATTTATGTAATTTCCTTGACTGAATATTCCATGTGCTACAGAAGTTTTAAATAGCTGGAAAAGATATTGCCTGTCCTGAACTAAAAAAAAAAAAAACAAGAAAAAATGTTAAAGTTAGAAAGAAAAGTTTTCACAAGAAATGAACTTCAAATTTACATTTAATACATTCACTCTCTATGTTTATTTTACTAAATTGGGGAACTAAGCAATTGAGTCTCTTTTACAATTCTGCATATTTAATACCTGTTCTGTACCAAAATGTAATATCTACTTTAACTCCTTGGAAATTTCTGTCCTGTATGTCTCTGTTGGCACTACAACTATTATTTATTATAAATATTATAGCAATTAGAATAGCAGATATTTGATTAAAATTCTACCCGATGACTAATGTAATCTAATAAGCTAATTGAAAATATGTTCAATGTACACATGAAATAGGAAATATTTTACTTAGATGAGAGAATTTTTTGTTCTATTCTTGAGATTTCTACACATAACTTGTTACAGATTGTAGGAATGTTTATCAACTGAGCATAGTAATCATTGATCTGCACACAAATTGACACTTTTAACACTTATTGGCATTTCATTTTCCCAGAGAAGTTTGTAAGGTCATTGGAACAAAGATATAGGCAGATTATATTAATGGCAGTGATACAGTTTTGGGTATGATAAAAGAGCTATGATACCATATTTAGTGTCTAATATCCACATGCATAGTGCCTATGCTACTTAACAACCACTGAGAGCTTAATTGCCTAAACAATGGGGAATTGGTCTAAAGAGTTTTGTTTTGTTTTGTTTTTTTAATCTCTAAATTATGTCATCAGGAGTCACATTCTGACAGGAAGATGCTGATTACACACTGGTGGTAATCAATCTTTTTTGTGTTCTTGATGAAATTTTGAATAGAAGAATTTGAGTGGCACAGTTGAAGAAATTAAAAGAACCAAATAAAACACAAAAGAAGCAAGCATTAATTACAGTAAAATTAACTAGAAAATGTAATCATGTATTTTTCTGTCTGTCAAACCATATAAGTTAATGTATTATTATGTTCTTGCTTGCCCTTCGATAGTTATGTCGCTGTTTGCATTAAGCTGTTGGATTGCTCAACATTCCATTTATTGTTTGTTATGTTTGTTTGTTTGTATAAAATGGAGTTTAATTAAGGCCAAATAATTATAAACTGATTTTTCTTCTTGAATATCATAAAGGTCAGTGGGCAGTACTCCTATGGGAGCACTCCCCAATGACATAAAGGTCATTTACCAGCCTTGGACTTTGAGTGCTAAATGCTATAAGTGTCCCTTAAGCTAGTGACAATTGAACATAACTTCTGAATTACTATATTGAGTGTTTACTGGAAATGGATCAGTACCTTTGACTATGGCATCACCTCTTAGGATAATGTTATTAATATTAACTTGTATGAAAAATATGTTGGGTTTCAGAGGAAATCAATTGTATTCAAATAAAGACCCCAGACTGAGAGTCCTTGCAAACAGTATCATAATCCCTGTGCTTGTACTCAATATTGTTGAAAACCAGGAAGTTATATATAGGGCTTTCTATCTCTGGAGAAATGGTAAAAGCCATAATTTAGACATTTGAATGCACTGTCGAATACTTGGCTGATTTTGTCAGCAACATGATATCACTCAAAGCACTATTATCTATTTCCTAGTAAAATGCTTAATGCAAAAGAGCAAAACATATTGAGATTTTTATCCCTGAACAAATAAAATTTCTAAATTATGTTAACAACCAACCATGCCTTCTCCTCAAATATCCTAAAGCCATTTGCCATATTTCTCCATCAAATTGTCTTGTATAGTCAATCTGGATTTAGGGTGAGTGATAGTGCAATTAGGAAGACATGGATAAATAAAGGAATTGGAAATGAAATAGTGCCTCTGCCCAGCAACATTCCCTGACCTTGGTTTCTAATGATTGCTTCATTTTGTAGGCTTTTGAGTTATAAAAATGAAGCAAAACAAAATTGTTAGAATTTAGGCCAACATATCATAAAAACAAAACTTTCACAGGAAGTTAACTCATTTAATTGTAGTTGTATTGAAAAGAAAATACTTTTATTAATAAAAAAGAGCAAAGCAATCTTTATTGCTGGGTTCATAAGAAGAAAGAGAAGAGTAGCAGGACATATGGGGAGAGAAATCAGTCCCTTTCCAAGCTGAATAGCATCTCATCTCAAGCAGTACTACAGAGCAATGGTGAAAAAAACTGCAGGTTTTGGTACAGTGACAGGCAGGTAAATCAATGGAATAGAATTGAAGACCCAGAAATGAACCCACACATCTATGGTCACTTGATCTTTGACAAAGGAGCTAAAACTATCCAGTGGAAAAAAGACAGCCTTTTCAATAAATGGTGCTGGTTCAACTGGCAGTCAACATGTAGAAGAATGTGAATTGACCTACTCTTATCTTCCTGTACAAAGTCCAAGTCCAGGTGGATCCAGGACCTTCATAAAAAACCAGATACACTGAATCTAATAGAAGATAAAGTGGGGAAAAGTATTGAACACATGGGCACAGGGGGAAAGTTCCTGAACAGAACACCAATTGATGATGCTCTAAGAACCAGAAACGACAAATGGGACCTCATAAATTTGCAAAGCTTCTGTAAGGCAAAGGGCACTGTCAATAAGACAAAACAGTAACCCACAGATTAGGAAAAGATCTTTACAAATCCTTCAGCTGATAGAGGGCTAATATCCAATATATACAAAGAACTCAAAAAGTTAGTTTCCAGAGACCCAAATAACCATATTATAAAAGAGGAAACAGAACTAAAAGAATTCACAACTAAGGAGACTCAAAGGGTTGAGCAGCACCAAAAGAAATGTTCAACATCTTTAGTCATCAGGGAAATGCAAACCAAAACAACCCTGATATTCTACCTCACACCAGTCAGAATGTCTACGATCAAAAATTCAGGTAACAACAGGGACAGAGGAACAGCCGGGAGTTAAGAACCTTCCTGTTTCCATCTGTGGCGGGAGGCTTCTGCCTGGGCCACTAGAGCTCCATAACCAAACAGTGCTGGGAGAAAGCTATGCTCCTAGGAGTGGGGACAAGACTGACTGCTCAGATGGAACCAGCTATAATACCCAGGTCACAGGGACTGAGGAACAGGGATCTGGTTTCTTTCAGTGGCAGGAAAGCAGATCCTGTGACACAGGACTCCATACTCAAAATAGTGCCAGGAGAAAGCTGGTGTACCAGGAGTGCCATCATACCTTTAAGCACAGGCAAGACCACCACTTCTTTTCAAATTCACTGGATCAAGAGGGACCTTAGCAGAGCCATCAGGACACAAGAAACAAGAGTCAGCAGGGATTAGAACCTTCTTGTTTCTGTCTGCACCCCAGTGCTGACCCTACACCACAACTCTCCAAATCCAAATTCCTCTCAGAAAGAACTGGTCTACACGGAGTATTGACACCTAGGCTTGCAGGAAAGACAAGCCCAGCCAGAGAGAGTAAGACCAGCTAACACCAGAGATAACCAGATGGCAAAAGGCAAAGGCCAGAACACAAGGAACAGAAACCAAGACTACTTGGCATCATCAGAACCCACTTCTCCCACCACAGCAAGCCCTGGATACCCCAACACACCAGAAAAGGAAGACTCAAAATTAAAATCACATCTCAAGAGAATGATAGAAGATTTTAAGAAGTAAATAAATAACTCCCTTAAAGATATACAAGAGAACACACGTAAACAACTGGAAGCCCTTAAAGAGGACACAAAAAAATCTCTTAAAGAATTACAGGAAAACACAATCAAACAAATGAACAAAACCATTCAAGAATTAAAAACAGAAATAGAAACAAAAAAGAAATCACAAAGGGAGAGATCCCTGGAGTTAGAGAACCTAGGAAAGAAAACAGGAGTCATAGATGCGAGTATTACCAACAGAATACAAGAAATGGAAGATAGAATCTAAGCTGCGGAAAATACCATAGAAAACATGGACACAACAGTCAAAGAGAACACAAAATCCAAAAAGCTCCTAACCCAAAACATTCAAGATATCCGGGATGCAATGAGAAGACAGAACCTGATGATAATAGGCATAGAAGAGAGTGAAGATTCCAACACAAAGGACCAGTAAATATCTTCAACAAAATTATAGAAGAAAACTTCCCTAACCTAAAGTAAGATATGAACATAAATATACAAGAAACCTTCAGAATGCCAAAAAGACTGGACCAGAAAATAAATTCCTCCTGTCACATTATAGTCAAAACATCAAATACACAAAATAAGGAAAGAGTATTAAAAGCAGTAAGGGGAAACAGGGCAAGTAACATAAAGGCAGACCTATCAGAATTACACCAGACTTCTCACCAGAGCCTATGAAAGCTAGAAGATCCTGGGCAGATCTCATAGAGTCTCTAAGAGAACACAAATGCCAGCCCAGGCTGCTATACCCAGCAAAACTCTCAATAATCATAGATGGTGAAACCAAAATATTCTATGACAAATCCAAATTTGCACAGTATCTTTCCAAAAAACCAGCCCTACAAAGAATAATCGATGGAAAACACAAGCTCAAAGAGGGAAACTATACCCAAGAAAAAGCAAAAAAGTGATCTTTCAATAAACTCAAAAGAAGATAACCACACAAACATAAACAACATCGAAAATAACATGAAGCAACAATTACTATTCTTTAATATCTCTTAAAATCAATGGTCTCAATTTCCCAATTAAAAGACATAGACTGACAGACTGGATCCATAAACAGGACCCAGCATTTTGCTGCTTCCAGGAAACGCACCTCTGTGTTAAAGACAAACACTACCTCAGAGTAAATGGCTGGAAAACAATTTTCCAGGCAAATAACCCCAAGAAAGAACTTGGCATAGCCATTCTAATATGGGATAAAATCGACTTTCAACCAAAAGTCATCAAAAAAGATGAGGAAGGACACTTCATAATCATCAAAGGAAAAATCTACCAAGAAGAACTCTCAATTCTGAATATCTATGCCCCAAATGCAAGGGCCCTGATATTCATAAAAGAAACCTTACTAAAGCTGAAAGCACGCATTGCACCTCACACAGTAATAGTGGGAGTTTTCAACACCCCACTAACAACAATGGACAGATCTTGGAAACATAACCTAAACAGAGACACAGTAAAACTGATAGATGTTATGAACCAAATGATTTAACAGATATCTATAGAACATTTCATCCTACATCAAAAGAATATAGCTTCTTCTCAGCACTTCATTGTATCTCCTCCAAAATAGATCATATAATTGTTCACAAAACAAACCTCAACAGAAATAAGAAGATTGAAATAATCCCATGCCTCCATCAGATCACTACAGAGTAAGGCTGGTCTTCAATGGCAACAACAACAACAGAAAGCCCACATACACATGGAAGCTGAACAATGCTCTACTCAATGATAACTTGGTCAAGGAAGAAATAAAGAAATTAAAGACTTTCTAGAATTTTATGAAAATTAAAGTACAACATATCCAAACCTATGGGACACAATGAAAGCAGTATTAAGAGGAAAACTCATAGTTCTGAATGATTCCAAAAAGAAACTGAAGAGAGCATATACAAGCAGCTTAACAGCACAATTGAAAGTTCTAGAACAAAAGGAAGCTAATACACCCAAGAGGAGTAGAAGGCAGGAAATAATCAAATTAAAGGCTGAAATCAACCAAGTAGAAACTAAAATAACTATACAAAGAATCAAAAAAACAAGGATATTGTGTTTTTCAGAAAATGGACAAGATAGATAAACTCTTAGCCAGACTAACAAGAGGGCACAGAGACAGTACAGTACGCAAATTAACAAAATTAGAAATGAAAAGGGAGATATAACAGATTCTGAGGAAATTCAAAAAATCATCAGATCCTACTACAAAAGGTTATATTCAAACAAATTGGAAAATATGGAGGGAATGGACAAGTTTCTAGACAGATACCAATTATCAAAGTTAAATCAGGATCAGATAAACCATCTAAACAGTCCCATAACCCCTAAAGAAATAGAAGCAGTCATTAAAATCTCCCAACCAAAAAATAACCGAGGACCAGATGGGTTCAGTGCAGAATTCTATCAGACCTTCTAAGAAGACTTAATACCAATACTCTACAATCTATTCCACAAGATAGAAACAGAAGGAACACTACCCAATTCATTCTATAAGGCCACAGTTACACTGATACCAAAACCCCACAAAGACCCAACAATAAAAGAAACCTTCAGACCAATTTCCCTTATGAATATCTATTCAAAAATACTCAATAAAATTCTTGCAAACAGAATCCAAGAACACAGCAAAAATGATCATTTACCATGATCAAGTATGCTTCATCCTAGTGATGCAGGGTTGGTTCAATACCCAGAAATCCATCAGTGTAATCTACTACATAAACAAACTCAAAGAAAAAAACCACATGGTCATTTTGTTAGATGCTGAAAAAGCATTTGACAAAGTTCAACATCCCTTCATGATAAAAGTCTTGCAAAGATCAGGAATTCAAGGAGAATACCTAAACATAGTAAAAGTAATATACAGCAAACCAGTGGCCAACATCAAACTATATGGAGAGAAACTCGAAGCAATCCCACTAAAATCAGGGACTAGGCAAGGCTGCCCTCTCTCCCTGTCAATATAGTGCTTGAAGTTCTAGCTAGCAATTACACAACAAAAAGAGGTCAAAGAGATACAAATTGGAGAGGAAGAAATCAAAATATCACTATTTGCAGATTATATGATGGTATACTTAAGTGTCCCGAAAAACTCTACCAGAGATCTGCTACAGCTGATAAACACCTTCAGGAAAGTGGCCAGATACAAAATTAACTCAAGCAAATCAGTAGCCTTCCTATACTCTAAGGATAAACAGGCTGAGAAAGAAATTAGGGAAATGACACCTTTCACAATCAATATAAAATATCTTGGTGTGACTCTAACCAAACAAGTGAAAGATCTATATGACAAAAACTTCAAGTCTCTGATGAAAGAAATCGAAAAAGACCTCAGAAGATGGAAAGAGCTCATGGATTGTCAGGATTAATATAGTTAAAATGGCCATTTTGCCGAAAACAATCTACAAATTCAATGCAATCCCCATCAAAATCCCAACTCAATTCTTCATAAACTTAGAAAGAACTATTCTCAAATTCATACTGAAAACCAATAAACCCAGGATAGCAAAAACTATTCTCAACAATAAAAGGAATTCTGGGGGAATCAGCCTCCCTGACCTCAAGCTGTAGTATAGAGCAGTAGTGATAAAAATTGCGTGGTATTGATACAGTGACAGGCAGGTAGACCAATGGAATAGAATTGAAGACCCAGAAATGAACCCATACACTTATGTTCACTTGATCTTTGACAAAGGAGCTAAAACCTTCCAGTAGAAAAAAGACAGCATCTTCAGAAAATGGTGCTGGTTCAAATGGCGGTCTACATATAGAAGATTGCGAATTGATCTATTTTTATCTCCCTGTACAAAGCTCAAGTCCAGATGGATCAAAGACCTCCACATAAAACCAGATACACTGAATCTAATAGAAGAGAAAGTGGGGTAAAGTCTCAAACACATGGGCACAAGGAAAAGTTCCTGAACAGAACACCAGTGGCTTTTGCTCTAAGATCAAGAATCGACAAATGGAACCTCATAAAATTACAAAGCTTCTATAAGGAAAAGGACAATGTAAATAGGACAAAACGGCAACCTACAGATTGGGAGAAGATCTTTACCAATCTTACATCCGGTAGAGGACTGATATCCAAGGTATACAAAGAACTCAGGAAGTTAGACTCCAGAGATCCAAATAACCCTATCAAAAAATGTGGAACAGAGCTAAACAGAGAATTCTCAACTGTGGAAACTGGAATGGCTGAGAAGCACATAAAGAAATGCTCAACATCCTTAGTCATCAGGGAAATGCAAATCAAAACAACCCTGAGATTCCACCTCACACCAGTCAGAATGGCTAAGATCAAAAACTCAGGTGACAGCAGATGTTGGCATGGATGTGCAGAAAGAGGAACACTCCTCCATTGCTGGTGGAAATGCAAGCTGATGCAACCTCTCTGGGAATCAGTTTGGCGGATCCTCAGAAAAATGAACATAATACTACCTGAGGACCCAGCTATTCCACTCCTGAGCATATACCCAGAAGATGCTCCAACATGTAATAAAGGCACATATTCCACTATGTTCATAGCAGCTATATTTATTATAGCTAGAAACTGGAAACAACCCAGATATCCCTTAACAGTGGAATGGATACAGAAAATGTGGTTCATTTACACAATGGAATACTGCTCAGCTATTAAAAACAATGACTTCATGAAATTCTTAGGCAAATGGATAGAACTTGAAAATATCATCCTGAGTGAGATAAAGCAGTCACAAAAGAATGAACATGGTATGTAGTCATTGATAAGTGGGTATTAGCCCAAAATTTCGAAATACCCAAAAGTCACTTCTCAGCAACAGTAGGGCTGAGTGTGAAGTCCCTGATGGAGGACTTGGAGAAGGGACTGAGTGAGCTAAGGGAGTTTGCAGCCCCAGGGATGGTGCAACAGTGGCAACTGTCCTGATCCCTCGATACTCCCAGAGACTTAATCATCAATCAAAGAATACACATGGAGTGTCCCATGGTGATGGCCACATATGAGGCAGAGGAGGGTCTTATTAGACTTCAGTGGTAGCAGAGGCCCTTGGGCATGAGGGTGTTATATCCCCCAGTATAGGAGAATCCCAAGGAGGAAAGAAGAGAGTTGCTGGGTGGATGGGTTGGGGAATGCCCCCATAGTTGCAGGGGAAGGGGGGAGGGAATGGGGAGGTTCCAAAGGGGAGACCTGGAAAGAGGGAAACATTTGAAATGTAAATACAGGAGGAAAAAATGCAGGTGATAGAAGATGCTGGTAAGTATGTAGTGAAATAGGAACACTCCTCCATTGCTGGTGGTATTGCAAGATAGTACTACTCTGAAAATCTGTCTGGCGATTCCTCAGAAAATTGGACACAGTACTATCTGAGGACCCAGCTATACTACTCCTGGGCATATACTCAGAAGAAGCTCCAACATGTAATAAGTACACATGCTCCACTATGTTCATAGCAGCCATATTTATAATAGCCAGAAGCTGGAAACTACCCAGATGTCCCTCAACAGAGGAATATGGTACATTAAATAATGGAATACTACTCAGCTATTTAAAAAAAAAAAATGACCTCATGAAATTCTTAGGCAAATTGATAGAACTTGAGTGAGGTAACTCAGTCACAAAAGAACACATGGTATATACTCACTGATATATGGATATTAGCCCAAAAGTTCAGAATACTCAGAATTCAATTCACAGAACATATGAAGCCCAAGAAGAAGGAAGACCAAAATTTGGATGCTTCAATGGTTCTTAGAAGGGTGATCAAAATACTCACAGGAGGAAATATGACAACAAATTGTGTAGCAGAGACTGAAGGAAAGGCCATCCAAAGACTGCTCTACCTGGGTATCCATCCCATATACAGCCACCAAACTCAGAAGCTATTGTGGATGTGGGGAAGTACTTGCTGATGGATACCTGATATGGCTGTTTTCTTAGAGGCTTTGACAGAGTCTGACAAATACAGAGGTGGAAACTCACAGCCAACCATTCATCTGAGCTTGGGGGTCCCATATGGAGTAGTTGGAGAAAGGACTGAAGTTGATGAGGGTGTTTGCAGGCTCATGGAGGGAGCAACAGTGTTAACAGTCCAGACCCCCCAGAGCTCCCAGGGACTGGACCACCAACCAAAGAATACACATGGAGGGATCCATGGCACTGGCCACATGTGGCAGGAGATGGCCTTGTTGGACATCTGTGGGAGGAGAGGCCATTGAGCCTGAGGGTTTTCGATGTCCCAGTATAGGTGAATGCCAGGGAGGGAAGAAAAGTGTGGGTGGGTAGGTGGGGGAGCACCCTCATAAAGGCAGGGGGAAAGGGGCTGTGATAGGGGATTTCTGAAAGGGAGACCTGGAAAGGTGAAAACATTTGAAATGTAAATAAACTATCTAATAAAAAAAAGTAAAGAAAAAAAAGTGCATCTTATTATATAAACAAATGTACTTGGTTTATGGCTCAAGCATTCCAATTGTGAGTGATTCTTAAGGTTTAGATTATTATTAACCTTGATCTTATGTACTTTACATGACCTTTTGCTTATACTATGAAAATATAGAATCAGAATGGTTCAAAACTGAACTAAAATTTCAAAAATCATTTGAGCTTACTTCATTTAGATAATTTTCACTGACCATTTTCTTTCTGAAAACCAATAATTTAAAGGTTCCACCATAGAGGATCACTACAAATATATATTTATGCTTATGCACATAATAATAATAATAATAATAATAATAATAATAAGGACTTTTAGAGTGTATCTTTGGGGGGGCATGAGTGAAGCTAAAATGAAGTAAATATAATAAAGAGAAATGGCATAATCATACTTTAAAAGAATTAAAAGTATTGCCTCAGCATTTTTACTGGAATATGTTCTTATGGTATATGATTTTATTAACCCTTAGCATAGTTAGTGTTCCCACCAACCAATAGTTCTCTGTCCTCCTCCAAC
Organism: Rhynchomys soricoides; assembly: GCA_019843965.1. Taxonomy (NCBI): domain Eukaryota; kingdom Metazoa; phylum Chordata; class Mammalia; order Rodentia; family Muridae; genus Rhynchomys; species Rhynchomys soricoides. The sequence continues at coordinate 842,240 of JADRCH010000252.1, read as the reverse complement.
CCTATTGTAAGCAACAAAAAACATACATACATACATACATATATACATATAAAACAACATAGAATACATATTTTACATTAAGTTGTTTAACTAAGATATGCAATTTATTAGGATTGGTAAGATAGTATAACAGGTAAAGACATCCACCATCATCCCTTACTGGAAGTCAATCCCTGAGACCCATATGATGGAAGAAAAAACTGCCTTTTGCAAGTTGTCATCTGACATTCACAGGGGCATCCTCCTAATATGTGCCTGTGTGCAGGTTGGGGAGGCCAGGAGGCCAGGGTGGTAGGGGGAGGATAATAGAAGAAGGGAGGGAAGGAGGGAGGAAATTTTGGGCAATCAGGCAACTTGCCAGCCAGTCCAGGTGAGAAGAGAGAACCAGTCCAGCTGGGTCTGTTGGGACTGTGGGGATGGTGAGTGTCAATGGCCCAAAAGAAACACGCCAGGCCAGGAGTCTTGTTGAAGCAGGAACTCATTTTATTAAACTAAACACTTGCTTATATAGAGAAGGCAAGGAGGTGGGCACTTAAGTATGGGAAGAGATGACACAAGAGGCAGGGAAGGGTGAGGAAGGGTAAGGGGTAACTGATAAGGCCAGTGGGAATGCTTCACATCAGCAACGGGGGGTCTGGGGGGGTGTCTAGGAGAAGGCGATAGAGGCATGTGCCAAACAGGTCTTGCTGAATCACCCTAATATGGAAGTGACTGAGACAGATCCCAAAACTCGAGCCAGGCTTGGGTTTGTCCTCAAGGCCCAAATCAGTACCAAAATGGGGCCCAACAAGGAAGAGAAACAGAATACAAATGTATTAAAAATAGTTACTTTAGTGGTTTATGAGCTGTAAAATGACTGAGGCATCATAAGTATTTGTTGCTCTTACCAAGGATCAGATCTCAATTCCTAATACCCACATTGTATGGCTCGCAGCTACCTGGAAGTCCAGTTTAAATGGGCCCAACACATTCTTCTAACAAATTCTTCTTCATCTATGTGCACATACTCACTCACATGTATACATAATTGGAAAAATGGTTGGAAAAAGGAGGGTGTAATGTAATTCTATTTTAATTAAAATTAGAAACAATAAAACTTATATCTTAACCTACCTGCAGATACAGCTTAGCATGAATATGTTTATTTCTATCTTAGGGGGATTTTTTGTTTGTTTGCTTTTAGCAGATATATGTTGCTTCTTTGATGATAACAAAAACAATAATGTTTGATATGTGAAAGTTAATTTCAGGAAAAAGATAAATGAACAAGATTGTACCTACACAATTTCACACATTATAAGTTAGAGTTATTTTTGTTGTGGAATGTCTTAAAAATCCTTATGTTCTAGAACATTGCACAATAGGAGCACAAATTTAAAAAAATTAACTTTAATGTTTATGTGCTCAATATTGTTTAACTTATTAGACTGCTCAAATAAAGATAATCGACCACATAAAATAATGATACAATGAGTGAGGTAACCCAGACTCAGAAACAAGTGCATGGTATAGACTTACTTGTGAGTATATATTAGTCATAAAGTACAGGATAAACATGCTACAATCCACAGACCCAAAGAAGCTAAGTAACAAGGAGGGGACAAGGAAGGATGCTTGAATCTCACTGAGAATGGGTAATAAAATATATAAAATAGACATCAGGGGTGGATGGAGGGAGGGAACTTAGTTGAAGACAGGGAGGGGAGGGGAACAGAAGGGATCAGTGTGGGAAGGAGAAAGGGAGAGAATTATGTGAGAGAACTGAACGTAGGAGTGGGAGGGCATCTCTGGCATGAGCTAGAAACCTAACACAATGGAAACTTCTAAGAATCTATGAGGGTGATGTGAGCTAAGATTTTTAGCAATAGAGGATATGAAACCTGCGATAGTGACCTCCTGTAACCAGGCAGGACTTCCAATAAAGTGATGGGACACCAATCCAGCCACAAATCTTTCGACCCACAAATTTTCTTGCTTACAAGATGTATAGGAATAAAGAGGGAACAGAAATTGAGGGAATGACCAACCAATGCCTGGCCCAACTTGAGACCCATGCCATGAGAGAGAGCCTACTCCTAACACTCTTAATGATATGCTGCTATGTTTGCAGACAGAAGGCAAACATAACTGTCAACTGAGAGGCTTCATCTAGCATCTGACGGAAATAGATGCAGGCAGCCACATGTAAACATTAGACAGTTCAGGATATCTTGTGGAAGAGGGGAGGAAAGACTAAAGGAGCCAAAAAGACCAAGAACTAGATGATAAAACTTACAGTATCAACTAACCTGGGCCCACTGGTTCATAGAGCCTGAACCACCAACCGAAGAGCATGTGTGGGCTGGACCAAGACCCTTACACATATGTAATAGATATGCAGCTTGATTTTCATGTGGGAACCCTAACATTAGAAGCAGGGGCTATCTCTGACTTTGTTGCCTGCCTTTGGATCCTTTCTTCCTAATTAACTGTCTTATCTAGCCTCAATAGAAGAAGATGCATTTAGTTCAATTGCAAAAGCCAAAGTGGATTGGTATTCACAGGAGGCCTCTCCTTCTCTTAGCAGAAAGGGGGGATAGGGGAACAGAGGAGAGAAGAAGAAATTGGGAGGAGGGGAGTGAAGGGAAGCTGTGACCAAGATGTAAAGTAAATTAATTAATTATATATATGTATAAAGTCTTAAGGGTGGGACTAAAAGGATAGGAGAGAAGGAAGCTGTGATCAGGATGTAAAGCAAATTATATATATGAAAAAAAGAAACCCTAATTAACAATAAACAATCTTTTAAAGCACTTTTGTAAAGCTTAGCGGACATAACTAAAACAGACGGGATAATAAGAGAGAAGCAGGGCTATGTATTTAATGAGATAAAAATAAACAGATAACAGTACTACCCTAAAAACTAATACAAGATGAAATTAACTCAGGGGAAAGACTCAGGGTTAGTCCTTCATGGTTAGTCTTGTGCTTCACTGGGGTCTCCTCTCACTGTCTTGACAGCATGGCAGCATTCAGCTGCTGGTTTCTCACTGCATAAAATGCTAACTTGTTAGCATGGCAACCAGCATGAATCCTGTTGTCCTGATATTTTCTGATATATAACCTGAGACAAATTTATTCTTTCCTTACAACATATTGAAATAGACACTAGGATTTATTTCTAAGAATCAACGGAAGTCAAGAGGAATAAGCCATTCTTATGTGTAGGTAACACCATATTATTACTGTTTGTGACAAAATTAACTTTCTGTAGCAATATGTGAGAATGTCATTTAAAGTAAAACCTTAAGTAGATTGTATTATCATGTTTTCAATGCTTTTAAGAACATTTTTTTGCCATCTCAAATAGATAAAATCCTCAAGCAAATTTTTAGTTTTCTCCTCTTTAAATCCAGTAACTACCACTCCTTTAACATTGGGAGATAATTAACCTCTAAAAGAAGATCAGAATCAGGCTCCATGTTCTGGGAAGTAATCTCATATTTATGATTTTTATGATTCTCTTAGAAATGCACTCTACTCCTCGAATCTCTCAATTTTTCATTCTCTGGATGACTTTTCACAGCAAAATGCCATTTCAATATGTAAATTTAAACCTTTAATTTCAGAAAGTATTCCAAAAATTATGTCCTTACATTATTTTTATTCCAAGAAGTATAATTAATGCATATTTAGCTTCCCAAGGTCTTTTTTTCTTAACTGTTTTTTTTTTCTGAAATTTTAAACAGTTTTGAAACACAGAGATGCGCATTGAATATTATTTAGTTCCTTGTTTGGAGGTAAGATTTAAAATCACACTGTATATTTTAGGATGTACTCATTCTGGGAGGTATGTTTTGTAATTTCTACTGTACTTCTAATTTTTATTTTACCCTATTGAGTAACAGCATATATGCATTTTTCATATATATGTTCCTTCCAAGAGAAGCAATTCCATGACTTTGCTTGTCTTCCTATGATGTCACATTTCCTTATTGTCTTGAAGAATGTGTTTATCTTCAAGCAAGGCAATTTGCTTCCACTGAAAGGTATTCCCCAGACATATCACAATGCCCTCTCCCTCAAAGGAGATATAAAAGAAAGGTCAGAGCCCAGAGAAAGTTTTAGTTGTAAAGCAAATTTGTAAACTTGTAGTCCCCTCTACTGTGGAAAAGTCATTAAGCTTTCTCCATCTAACCTCTTCACCTCACTTCAACTCCCTATGGAAAGACATCCTCAAACAACAATGGAAATGGTAAAAAAGACATTTCCCTTTAGATAATAGGTGAAGCCCCTGTGGCTGGTGAGAAAACACACACACACACGAAATAAATAAATAAATAAATAAATAAATAAATAAACTAAAAACAAAAAAAAAAAAGAAAAAAGAAAACACAAAACAAGCAGACAAACAAAACCAGAAGAATTTTATATCCTGGTGTGAGGCACAGGAGACAGTCCTGACCTAGACAATTAGTATGGTGTTCTGCATCAGGATGATCAGGTCACTGAGTGAAGCCTACGTGTGACCTCAGCATCCACAGATAGGCAGAGTCAATACAGACACAAAGCCAGTTAGAACTGAGGTATAAATTACAGCTGTATATACAGGGGAAAGGGGATGGGCAGAAAACTTCAGGAGCATTAACAAAGGGAGAAGCCACAGGTAGCAATGGAACAGGCATTGAGAAAAAGCCACAATTGCTTCTGTAAGCCCCAGAAAACAGGGGAGTTGTCCTAGGAGAGAGTCATGGCAACAGAGGGTGTTAGTAGCCATCTAAAAAAATGAAAATACCTGTGAATAAATCTTACCAAGGAAATCAAAGTTTTCTACAGTAAAAAGACACTGAAGAAATAAATTGAGGAAAATATTGAAAGTTGGAAATACCTCCAATGGTCATGGATCCAAAACTTTAAGAGCATTAACATGTCTGTCTTACCAAAAGCAATCTGCAGATTTCATTCAACTCTAATAAAAATTATAAGTCCAGTTTTCACAAACATACAAAAGGTAATCTCAAAGTTTATATGGGACCATAAAAACTAAGCCTAGTCAAAGAAATCTAAAATAAAAACCATAATGCTGGAGGTATCACCATGCCTGGTTTCAAGTTATTTTTCAGTAATATAAAACACCAAGTATTGAAGAATCAGGGTGAAAGAGAGCTGTGGGTCAATGGAATAGACTAGGGGATGCAAATTTAAATCAACACAACTCTAGCTACCTGATTTTGAGTATATATGGCAAAAATATACATAGCAAACAGATGGTATATACAGAAAATTAGCCCTGGAAGAACAGAATACCAACGTATACAAAAATTAAAACCAGAGGCTTGTCTTTTACTCCATACAAAACTCAATTCCAGATGCATCAAAGGCCTCAACATAAGACCCAATGCTCTAAAACTGATAAACAAGAGAACAGAGAGTACATATCAGGAGACAGGCATAAATGTATTCTGGATAGAATTCTGATATCACATGAAAGAGAGAGGATAAAGAACTGAAAACTGGGATCTCGTGAAACTATAAACTTTCAATCTAGTCAAGTGAGGTTGTATTCCACAGAATGCGACAAATATTTTCAGCCTTTAATCTGACAGAGGATTGGTGTGCAGAATCTACAAACAACCCAATAGTTAAAAAGAATAAAAATAAAAAGACACTACCCGATTAAAACATGGCTGTAGAACTAAACAGAGAAGCCTCTAACAGAGAAATACAAATGTCTAGAAAATGTATTTAAAATGTTCAACATTCTTAGCCATGAAGGAAACGAAGATTAAGATTTCTTTAAAATTTGTTCTCATCTAATCAGATTGGTTATTGTCAAGAAGTCAAATGACAATAAATGCTGGAATATATGCACATATGTAAGAATGGAATGGCAAATCATTATTCTTTGCTGGGGCCTGTGTAAACTAATGAAGTCACTTTGGAAAGCAAATAAAACTACCATGTGACCCAGCTGTACCACTCTCAGAATATGCCTAAAGACTCCATATCCTATTACAGAGATATCTGTTTAGCTATGTTAATTGTTCATTTATTCAAAATAGTTGGGAAATGGAACCAGAGTAGTTACTCTCAGTTGATGACTTAATAATGAAAATGTGAGGAAAAAAATAAACAAGGGAATTTTATTCAGCCCAAAAGAAAAATGTCATAATTGCTTTCCTCATATGTGGATCCAATCTTCAAATCTTTAAATTGTGTGTTTAACCTGGAATAGCCTTAGAGGCCAAGAAACTGGCAATCATTTTGATGGAAAATGCCTTAAGTGGGGAGAATAAATAACCTAAGTCTTGTGGAAGCAGAGAATGGAAATGCTGAGCTTATGGTAGGGATGGAGGGAAGGATATCTAGAAAGCAAGACAGGTAGATGGGGAGAGCTAAGAAAGTGAGAGTTATATGAAAATCCCATATAGAAATCTACTAGGTAAGTTATAAAGCAATTAAAAATTAGTGTTTTCTTTTTAAGTTATAATAGGGATTCCCTACCTGTCTGAAAAATGCTATTACTAAAACTCAACAATTGTTAAACAGAACTCCAGGGTCAGGTATAAGTTACACAAATCTATATAGCCTGCCCCCCTAACAATAAAAGTTTTTGTCATTCTTTGTTTTCCACCAGAAGTAGTTGATATATCCCTATTGCTGAAATTACCACACACTTTAGTTATAAGTAGAGAAATCCAGCTTGGACTCAACTAGAAGCTTCCTTCTTATTGGACAACTTTCATCTTCTTGGATGGTACTGCATAGGCTGCTCAAAGAGAGAAAATACATCAGTGGTTAAGGAGTTGTAAATCCTGTACCGTGTAATATCAACCTATCAGTCAAGATTTGTCCATTGGAGCAATGGCAGCACAACTGTTATGTAAGTATCAATCTGGTATCTTGCTGAATTAGAGGCCCACTCCAGGAATGGAATTCTTGCCTAGTACTGAGACAAATAAAAAAATCCATGACTCAGGATGACATACACTCCTATGTAGTTAAATTAATATGGCCCCAAACTGCTTCCAAAAGTTTTGTGTCTATACCCACAGATAGATACTACTTCTGCCCTTCCTTTTTTCAATAAACACTGAACAGAGACTGGTGGCTGTTTTGGGTGCTAAAGAATCGGTAATCAAGAGCTCAGCCCTAAGCAGGATTTTCATACCACACTTTCTAAGGCTTAAGGAACATCACTGCAAAGAGGAGATAAAGAATTGTGAGAGTCAGAAGATTGGGAGCAAAGCTGTGGAATGCTCTCTTCTAGCCATGAGGCAGCCATAATAATCATGATCCCATGGGTCATTAGGCCTGTACAAGACTCTGCCAGTTATTAATTAGGCATCAGTCAGAAAGAGGCTACCAAGCCCTACTCTTCATTGCTCATGTATTGGCTAAACAGCAATGGTTTCTGTGCTAAAGGTAGTCATTGTGTTTGTTTGGGTAATGACTAGTAAGGCCAATAGGCTCTGATAGATAGCTGAACCCATTGGTTTACAAACCAAAATAAAAAGGCCTGAATGTAAGAGAGGAATTGGTAGGCAAAATATAGGATTATCTTGGGACAAAATAAGGTAGAAGTGAGAGTAACTTTATTATAGACATATATGACATTGTGGTATAACAGAATTAACTAGTCATAAACAAAAGATCAATGCCTCTAAGACAGAAAGAATCAGTCTTTTCCAGGGATTCACTCCCACGTGAGATTTCCAATCTCAATTGTTTAGCCCGTGACACATGTAGAAACAAGCAAAGTCAAATGTGCTAAGTTGGTTATATACACACAAACACACAAAACACAACACACATATATATTTATATAAACATGCATATAATGTTTAGACAGGAATCTGACAAACTGGCATGGGACAGAAAGAGTTGGGTAGGAAAGAGAGTGGTAAGAATGCTGTAGGTGCAGTGTTCATGTATGAAATTCTCAAAAAAGCTATTAAGATAAAAGATAAACTTCCTTAAATTACATACTAAACACTAGTCTTCGAATTAAGAAAAGGTGTCCAACTTTCTCAGTGTATTGATAAACTTATAGCAAGAATATGAGTATTTCTTGACTATATGAGGACACACACACACACACACAAAGGACATTTTTGCTACTCCTTAAGTATCATAGCTCTTCTGGAGATGATGTCATGTAGTCAATTAGTGTTTGTTGTGGTCTACATGTCAGATTTATAGATTTCCTTATTTAATTATGGTACTTAGAATTTTACTAAGATTGACAAGACTATATTTCTTTTTTATCATTGACTTCTTGCATATATAATTGGAAAACATAATTAAAATTACTTTTCCAGGATTTTTTGTATAGCAAATAGTACTTTCTCAAGCAATTTTTACAGTAAAGATTCTAAGTAGAGCCCACCTTCCACAGAAAGACAGGGCATCAAGTGAAGGATGGGGTTGCTATTCCAGAGTCAAAACTCTGACCCATACTTGTTCCTGTCTGAAAGAACTACAGGGAGGGAAATGGAGAGGAGCCTGAGGAAAAGAAGGTCCAGTGACAGGCCCAAAGTGGGATCCAGCTCAAGGAGAGGCCTGAAGACCTGACACTATTACTGAGGCTATGGAGCACTCACAAAAAGGGACCTATCATGCCTGCCCTCTGAAAGACCCAACAAGCAGCTGAAAGAGTCAGATGCAAGTATTTGCACCAACCAATGGACAAAAGCAGCTAACCCCTGTGGTTGAATTAGGGAAAATCTGGAAGAATCTGAGGAGGGTGACCCTGTAGGAGGACCAGCTGTCTCAATTAATCTGGACCCCTGAGATCTCTCAGACATTGGACCACCAACCAGGCACCATACACCAGCTGATATGAGACCCCCAACACATATACAGCAGAGGACTGTCAAGTCTAGGTTCAGAGAAGATGCACCTAACCCTCAAGGGACTGGAGGCCCCAGGGAGTTTAGAGGTCTGGTATGTGAATGGGGGCACATCCTCGTGGAGATAGGAGGGGCGAGGAGGAAGTATGGGATTTGGAACAGTCAGAGGGTGGACCATGAGGGGAATACAATCTGGATTGTAAACAAGAGAGAGAGAGAGAGAGAGAGAGAGAGAGAGAGAGAGAGAGAGAGA
>JADRCH010000252.1:817349-833146 GCA_019843965.1 Rhynchomys soricoides | reverse complement strand
AGAGAGAGAGAGAGAGAGAGAGAGAGAGAGAGAGAGAGAGAGAGAGAGAGAGAGAGAAATTAATAAAAAAAGATTCTAGAGTCATGGATATGGCCGAGTGTGTTAAAACTGCTAAATAGACAAGCCTGACATCCTGGAGTTTATTTCTAGAACATATGTTAAAAATCCGAATGCAATCTACACATCTGTAATCCTAGCAATCATGCTGTGAGAAAGAAAGCGGAGATAGGAGAATTACTCTGAGGCCCACATACCAGCTCGACTGTGTGTAGTGTGCAGCAGTGTGTAGACTACAGCAGAAACAAGAGAACCTCTGTCTTACAGGGAGACCTGACAACAGAAAACTGTTCTTTGACTTCCATTATATTACAGCATGAATGAGTTCCCCTTAACAAATAAATAAATAAATAAATAAATAAATATGTTTTTGAAGTATAATATGGTTCTGATGGTCAAATATATAAGCAATATACTATTTAAAATGGCATCCCCTTACATATCTATAAAGCTTTGTAATTGAATCCTCTTCCATGCATGTAGTTAAACTATATTTTCTTGTTTATATTTATTTCTTGTGTATATATGCATGTGGTTGTGTGTGTTTGGTTTTGTGTGTGTGTGTGTGTGTGTGTGTGTGTGTGTGTGTATGCATACACATGTGGTGATCAGAGCACAACTTGCAGGTATTGGCTCTCTCCTCTAAATATGGGTTCTGGGGACTGAATTCAGGTCATCAGCTTGGCAGAGATTACCTTCAGCTGCTGAACTATCAGTTCCTAATTTGTAGTTTCTTGTATTCTAATATAAAAAATGACTTTTATTATAATTACTTAGAAATGAACAAGTTAAGTATTTGATGTCAATTTCAATGTGTTTAATAAGACCATAAAAATTCCCATGGCAAAACTAACATTTGAAAGTCATGAGTTAAAATTATCACACTGATATGTAATAAAAATAGTAGTAATTAATATGTATACATCATATAATAAAAGTTGGGTTTTCGTCCAATATCAAGGCATGCAAATCATTATAGCAGGTAGCTTTAGAAAAATTATAATAATATTAAGTTAATATGTTAATATGTTAATAATGAGAATAAATTGATGACTAAGATTCATACTATGTGAGAGGTAATAATATTAAAGTAAAAGTAAGAAAATTTATAATAAAATATTTAAAATATTAAAATTAATATAATATAAAGTGATTTGTATCTATTTAGTATGGATTTCAAGACAACAAAAATTACAGAGACTATATTATTTAAGTCAATAAACCTGATCATATTAGTGACATGGTCTACATTGCCACAGTAGTATAATGGCTAGCACTAAACTACATTTACAGTTTAAGTTCCTATATAAAAATATTTTGATAATAAAATATTACTTTGTTGGTTGGATCATGGAAGCCAACTCTTAATTTCCATTAAAATACATTTACAATTCCTCCTATGGCAATGAAATAATGTATTAGAACACATTCCAACAAACAGGGATTAGAGATGAGAGATCTTAAGAAGAGACTAACAGATTTTTTTTTTCAATCTGAAAATCCTGTCAACCCAGGCATTTCTGGTCTATGTATGGTCTCTCGGCTGCAGTTGGAGCCATCTGCCAGAGTGGCAAACTGTCTATTCATAAATTAGTTGGACCATTTCATCAGGGCAAAAATGCCAAGGAACAATAACTACAAAGAAGCAGATTATATACTTCACCAACTGCTGCATCTATAGAATGCTCACATTTCCAGCTCAGCTGCTGTCACAAAGCAAAATTCCATCCCATTTACCTGGAGTGGGTCCATGAAGACAGGCCTGACAGAGAATATAAAATTACCTAAAGAATTTTAAAAGCCCACAAATTTTTAACTGAAAATAAAAAGACTTACAGAGATACTTTATGAAACACAAACTCAGATGAACTGCTGAGGGTTCTTGTATTCTGATATGAAAAAATGACTTTTATTATAATTAATTGGAAATGAACAAGTTCAGTATTTGATGTCAGGTAGGCTATATTATTGATAAATTTTTACCTACTTATATAGCTAACTTTAAACATATTTGTAGCCTTACTTTAATCGTAATCATGAAGAACGTGTAGCAAATACAACGAATAGGGTACAGGTTTTATATTTGGGTTATTTAAAGCTTCTCTTTGTGTTTATTTTAATGTAATTTCTATTGTTGTAATAAAATGCCATGGCAAAAGCCAAGTTAAAGAGTTGTATTTTAGCTCACAAGTCCAGATTATTATCTGTCACTGTAGAGAAGTCACAGTGACAGGACCTTGGGGCAGCTAGTTGCATCTCATCTACAATTAAATTCTCAGAGAAATGAATGCAAGCAAACCTCATGTTCACTTGTACTCAGCTCAGTGTCTCCAGTCAATAGCTTTTGCCTAGGGAAAGGTTCGGCAAACTGTGAGCTATGTCTTCCCAGGTCAATTAACATAGTTAAGATAATACCTCATAAACAGGACCACAGACTAATTTAATGTAGACATTCTTCTACTGACACTCTCTTTCCAGGTGATTCTATGTTGTGTTGAATTAGTAATTAAGGCCAATTATCACAGTATCTATTTCTTTTGAAGTAAATTACTATATTAAGCTTCGGTAAATAATGTTATGTAATTTATGTAAAATTTATCAATTGTTTTATTAATTCTTCTAAAGATTGTCCAGAAATATTTTCACCAATACTAGTTTTAGAACCTAGAAAGATAACTCAATGATTAAGAGTACTGGCTGCTCTTCCAGAGGACCTGGGTTCAGTTATTAGCACATATATGGATGCTCACAACTATTTATAACTTCATTCTCAGAGTATCTGATACCCACTTCTTGTCTCCATGACCACTAAAAACACACTATGTTGCTTAGACTTACATGCAAACAAAACACCATGCACATAAGAAATTAATAAAATAATTTAAGTTTGCTCTTATTTCAGATGTCTGTTTAGTAAAAAACTAGTGATGTTGTTTCCATTTTCTTAATTGCTACAGTAGTATGCATGAAAATCTTCTAATAATGCCATTTATTTAATTTACCAGGAAAATATTTAATTTACCAAAATAAAAAAGAAACCAGAAAAAATTTTTGAACATTTTCATAATTTCATTGATTGCTTCAAATATTTTGTCTCTTTTAATAATTGTTTTCAGACTTTTATGCAAAAAGTATTGCAGTATTGTATAATTTCTTTTCAGATACATATTTAGGACTCTTTTCAAAGTCTTACTTTCTTACAGTATAAAAATGTAGCACATGGTTTGTAAAAAGTTTAATTTGAAAGGGTGACTGTGAAGTCACATGTATAGCTCTATTTGCATTTTCCAAAAATTTCTTTAGTGACAAAAGGTGGATTTCGTTCCTTATCAGCAATGGAAAAACATGTGAATGCTGGTGGCAATGAGAAGTGTAAGAAGACATAATTTCTATTATATGATATGCAGTTTTGGCATTAGTCCATAATGAAAGTGCTCATGCCTTTTGGCAATGGCAGCTCCAGCGCAGTTGCAATGTCGCTCTAATTTCTACATTCTATCATCTTCTTTTCACTTGCTGGAAAGGTCGTCCTGTGAAGAGATAAACTATACTAGAGTTGCAGAGTCATCAAAACTTCCACATGCTATTCCTATGAAAAATTAGGTCCTTCCTCAGAGTTAAGTGTTCAAGAAGTTTTAATTTAATGAAATAATTAGCCTAAAACACAAAGCCAATAAATTATGAAGAAAATTTATGAGTCAATCTTCAGTCTTTCTTTCCTTAGTGTTTTTATTCTTATTAAACCTGAACATAAGTATTCTAGAATGAATGTTTTAAAGTGCAAAACCTCTGAACAGTGAGTCCTGGATGTAAAACCCTGAAATTTTCATGAAATATTTGATTATTTTAAAGTTCCTGCACTGACCCAGTACTCATGGCTAAGTGACCACTGAAAGCAATGAATCTGTAAGCCAGAATAAATCTTTCCTTCTTTTAAGTTGTTGCTGTAAGTGATATTACCATAGATGTGTAAAATTAGTTAATGCAGAAAGCTAATATCAGGAGTGTGGACACTGTTATCACAAAAGTTTTCTGTGTTTCCTAGGCCATTTGAACTGTTTTGAGGACTAAATATGGAAGGTTTTGGGGATGTGGGATAGTAAAACCCTGAAATGTTTTAAGCAGAAAATAATAGGAGGTTCTAATGGGAGTCTAGGAGATCAGAACACTAAAAGATACCCAGAGAATATAAATATTTAAACCATGGCCTTTCATATTTTAATACAATATTGCAAGTTAAAGCCATTTATGTTACATTCTAGAAAAATAACTTATCCATTACGTAAAGTGCTTCATAATCATGAATAAAAGCATTTATTTTAAACTGATAAACTAATTTGTCAAACATGAAAATTATAAATTTTAGGTATGTGTCTGTGCATGTGTGTATGTTTGTTTGTATGTGTATTTCTCTGTAAGTATGTTGGTATATTTGTGACTCTGTATGTATGGGCATTGGAGGCAGGTGCCAGTGGAGGCCAGAGAGTTCCTCAAATACTCTTTATTTAGAATCACCTAGATATTAGTAATACATGCCACTGGCTATATCTGTGAGTTCCTCTCTTGAGATGATGAGATACTGAGATGGGATAGAAGCTTAGCTTTCTCTCCCATATGATATGTAACACCTCTACTCCTCTCAGAGTTTAGACCATAATATTCTACTCCAGTACATGGGACCAAGTTACCATGTGAAGCTAATAAAACTGTAACACAAAATAAATCTTCCCCTTTTGAGTTATTTCTGCCATATTTTTGATTATGGTTATAAAAAGCAATTAATATAATGAAGAAATCCAAAATATTGAAAACCCACACAAAGTTATCAATGCTTAATATAATTTTAGAGACTGATAATATCTTACACTGTTTGAAACAAAGCATAAGAAAGAAAAATGCTCTTGGCTAAAGAGTTAGTTTCATCATACTGCAGCTGTGACTCTTAGACTTGCCATATATGTGCACCTTTTAGCTAAAAGATGCAACTCTGTATTTCTACTAAACACAAATGTATCCAAGTAAGGAAAGAAGGGCAAAGACAAAAGGAAAAACAAAACAGGTAGTGAACAAAACAGGAGAGAGCTAAAGAAAGAAAGGAAAGTTCTATCAAGAGAGAGAGTGAGTGTTCATCTTTCTCCGCATCCTCACCAGCATCTGCTGTTACTTGAGTTTTTGATCTTAGCCATTCTGGTGGGATTGCAAGCTGGTACAACCATTCTGAAAATCAGTCTGGTGGTTCCTCAGAAAATTAGACATAGTATTATCTGAGGACCCAGCTATACTACTCCTGGGCATATTCCCAAAAGATGTTCCAATATATAACAAGGACATATGCTCCACTATGTTCATAGCAACCATATTTATAATAGCCAGAAGCTGGAAAGAACCCAGATGTCCTTCAACAGAGGAATGAATACAGAAAATGTGGTACATTTACACAATGGAATACTACTGAGCTATTAAAAACAATGACTTCATGAAATTCGCAGGTAAATTGATGGAACTAGAAAATACCATCCTGAGTGAGGCAACCCAATCACAAAAGAACACACATGGTATGCACTCACTGGTAAGTGGATATTAGTCTAAAAGCTTGGAATACTAAGATACAAGTCACAAATCACATGACACTCAAGATAAAGGAAGACCAAAGTGTGGATATTTGGTCCTTCTTAGAAGGGGGAACAAAATATTCATGGTAGGAAATATGGAAACAAAGTGTGGAGCAGAGACTGAAGGAAAAGCCATCCAGAGACTGCCCCACCTAGGGATCCATCCTTTATAGAGTCACCAAACCCAGACACTATTGTGAATGTCAAAATTGCTTGCTGAAAGGAGCCTGGTATAGCTATCTTCTGAGAGGCTCTGCCAGAGCTTGACAAATACAGAGAATGCTCGCTGTCAACCATTGGACTGAGCACAGGGTCCCCAATGGAGGAGTTAGAGAAAGGACTGAAGGAGCTGAAGGGGTTTGCAACCCCATAGGAAGAACAACAATATCAACCAACCAGATCCCCTAGAGCTCCCAGGGACTAAGCCACTAACCAAAGCGTACACATGGAGGGTCTCATGGCACCAGCTGCATATGTAGCAGAAGATGGTCATGTTGAACATCCATGGAAGGGGAGGACCTTGGTCCTCTGAAGACTTGATGCCCCTGTGTAGGGGAATGCCAGTGCAGGGAAGCTGGAATGGATTGGCGGTTGGGGAAACACTCTCATAGAAGCAGGGGGAGGGGGATGGGATATGGGATTTGAGGGGGACTGGAGACTGGGATGACATTTGACATGTAAATAAAGAAAATGTCCAATTAAAATTTTTAAAAATCTAGGAGAAATGTAAGACCAAAGTAAAAAATAAATAAATAAATGGAAACAAAAACACAAACAAAAAAACAAGAGAGAGATATTTCTCAATTGCAAGAAAAAATAGAAAACTCAGAATTATAAAATTAAGATATAAAGAGTTCATGTTTTTTTTAAAAAAAATCAGATTATGGAGTTGTAATTGATTCAGGAAACACTTCAATATCAACAATGCCTGTGGGGTTTTGCACTGTATAATGATGTATGCTCTCCTCATTTTTAAATATATTGTTTTAGTTGGTGAAGACAGTGGATATTGCTAGAAGATCTAGAAGGCATTTGAATAGCCCTTCTCCTATATGGATAAGAATTCAGAGATGGATCTTGGCACAATTTCGTTATTAAAAAATAAGGCTGTCGTGATTGGTGCTTTTCACCAAGGCATATGGCTTTTCTAGTGAGGAAGAAGGGACAGCCATTCAAGAACCACATTTCTGGGTTAAAATGTTGAGATGGGTGGGTAGTCCCATCCCTCGACAAGGGGCTGTGACTATCTACTGAAGGTGGCTAAGAGAAGTGATTCTGTTTCAATATCAACTGCAAGTCCAAATACTTGAAATGAACTTTCTACTTATATAGTACGTCTCAAACTCAGTGCATCTTATAATATTGTGTAATAGAGTGCTCTAGAGGGACAGAAATCTTAAAGCTAATTTATATTTATATCTCTCAATATCTTTACTAGATTCATTAAATCAGGTTAAACAATATGGTCAAAACAGCCTATTACTATTATTTTATTATTTTTAGATGCCTGTCTATTTTCTAATGAGAGATAGAGATAGCATGAGGATTTGGGTGGGTAGGGAGGTGGAGAGGTGGGGAGGTAGGGAGAGAAGGGAAGTGTTGGGGGATGGAAACCAAACAGAATATATTGTATAAAATTTCAAATTTCAATTTTTTTAAAGTGATTAATCTTCCATGGCTTTTGTTATCTGGGTGGTTACCAGAAGTTGCTACCCAAATTTGAGGTGGGTCTTCTCACATCAGTTAAGGCAATGAGAGAATCTCATACAGAGTTACCTGAAGTCCAATCTCAGAACTCAACCCTTGACTGAAGTTCCCTGTCCAGCTCATTCCACCTTGTGTGATTAAAACCATCACATATTGTTTCAACAGAGAATCAAGCTTATTATATTCTGTTGGAAGCTGATAATTCTCTACTTCTTACAAGCAGCAATGCAATATCCATGCTGTTCCTGGAAGAATATATAGGCTAAGTAGAAAATATCAAAATAAATTGTAAGCAAATATATATTTTTAAGTCTGATTTGTTTGTGAGACATTACCAACTTTCATTAGACTGAGGCTTGCACAGTTAATCTTGGCTTTTCTTATTGTTCTCTAAAACTGGAAAACACCAGGTAAACATTTAGAGCTAGCCCAACGAGTAAAAAGAGGCCAAATGGAAGAGATTCAATATGCTTCATATGCTAGTCCTCTAGGAATCTGCCAAACAGATGACTGAAGGCATCTTAGGTCACTCAGTACCAGACAGCTCCTGAATTGCTGACAAGTTAATGAAAAAGCCCAGCAGAGTACATTTAATTTGGATGATGCAGGAAACCATACAACCAAAACCAAAACTGTTATCTTAAAAAGGAGTTTTAATTCTATCAAGTATTTGTGCAGTTTGTTACATAGTGATAGCTAAATAGAAAATGTCAATGGATGCTACTAGCAAGTATGCAAAGGTCACACTGACAGTCCCAATCAGACTTTTTTCTCTAGTTAATATGTCATGGCAGTACCACCTTAACCCACCTTCTTTGAGTTGTTTTATCCATTTTAACTATCTATTTATTTGTTCATCATTCATTCATTCATTCACTCATTCATTTAGCAGTATATATTTAAAAAGATTTGTCTTCTTCATCTTATTCCTCATTTGGGAGGGTAGTGTGTATTTATTAAATGCTTTTTCCTTGCTTCTTTATACGACTTAATGTCAAGAACCAGATATTGTGGATAATACTCTAGGAATGAGTACTCATTGCTCCTCTAAACTACCTTCCTTGGATGCCTTGGGTGTGTTTGTTATCTAGTGGTTCTTCTGGACAATATTTGTGAAATTAACTCTCCACCCTTTTTATCTAGGGTAAGCTTTTCAGCATTCCTTATGGAGTGTAGTATTGGGTTAAACCCAGCTAGAAGCTTCATTTGGGTCTCTTCAATTTCATCTTTCTTAGATCTTCCCGTTAAATCGTAATGCGAATTGTACTCTATTGTGCTAGTCAGCTGTTAATTTTTTCTAATAGGCAGCAGATGCTCTATTGTCTTAGACAACATCATGGCTAGTTTCTTGTTTCCTGGTTGAATCCTGGAAATGTGCTCTACTTTGCAAGATTAGAGTGTTGCCATTCTTTGCGGCCAATTCAACTCATTGTCGTATTTTGTGCTAGTTTTCTATTTTAAATGTCTTCAGCACCTATCATTGTATTAGGATGGCAAACATTTTCCAGTTCTGCCTTAGTGACTTGTAGTGAACTTCCTCTTCCCTGTTATGAACAAAAGCAATCTAACCAGGCAGTCTAGACAAATGTTTTTCTTGCTGACTTGAGATGTAGCATAAGAAGATGACTTGGCTTTTTTCAGAACATCCTTGTTTTCCTAGCAGTAATCTAGCAAGAGATGATAATTACTATCTTTCTAAGTCTATATCTTTAGTGAGGAACTTCCTTTTATAAGTTGCCTCTGGTAAAGAGAGTTGTAACTTAGTGTTCTCAGAATGCTGCATTTAAGACTGAGAGTCTACACTGGGTGGCTGGAAGTTCAGTAAGGAGGCCTGAGTCCCCTTCCTTTTTTGGAATAGAAATTCCAAGACCCAGAAGTGAGACTAATATTTTCAAGATGCCTCTCATATCATGAAAATACAGACTTGAATGAAAGAAATTATATCCCCCTAAACTAGGAATTGGTGGGGAAACAGACTCCTTTTTTACATTTTGTCTTCTCTTTCTCTCTCTCTCTCTCTCTCTCTCTCTCTTTCTCTCTCTTTCTCTGTGTGTGTGTATGTGTGTGTGTGTGTGTGTGTGTGAGAGAGAGAGAGAGAGAGAGAGAGAGAGAGAGAGAGAGAGAGAAAGAGAGAGAGAGAGAAAATGTACACATCTACATTCCAAAGTACTCCTGTAGAGGTCAGTGCTCAACTTTTGTGAGTCATGTTTGTAGAGTATAAATAGGATTCAATGGGACAGTGACAGAGCTGAGCTTGACTTACTTATAGAGCAAGTTGTGTAATGCTTGTGGGTCTTTATTCTTTGATAATCTTGGCTTCCCTGAGAAAGGCACAGCCTAGAACTTCTCCTGGCATTCTTCATCATCCTTCCTGCTGACTCGTGCCAAGGCTGAGGCCTGGCTGTTTTTGCCAGGTAGTGCCACAGCTGCTGATTCCTGTTTGCTGTCCCGATTCTACTAATCTGAACTACTGGTATACCCATGAAGTGGATCAAGCTGCCACTGCTGACCTGTGAACTGAACTGCCAATTTCCAGACAACACAGAGGGGAGTTGCTCCAAAGAACCTTTCTAAACAGGTCCACTTTCCCCATATCCTTTATTTTCTACTACTTCTGGTGAGTAATGGGCTAAAGGGAGGTTAAAGCATTTAAGAATAATCATTAAAAATAAGGTTTGAAAAAATTAAAGTTATCTCATTCTGAGTCTACTCCCTTGCTATGTACAAGTGGTTCAGGATATGAGCCGTTCTCAGCTTATGCTTGCAGTCACTAGGACATTTGCCAGTGCTTTGCTATCAAAAATTGACTCTAACACTCTGAAACCTTAAGGTCAAATAACCCTTCCTTCTGCAGGTTTCCTTGGTCATAATGTTTTAATTACATCAATATAGAAGTGATACAATATTAAGACAGACATTAATATTTAATGTATTTTAAAAATTTAAATCTACTAAAGATATTCGCTGATTTCATACATGGTATTGTCTTCCACTGTGCTTGGAAAAAAGTATGTATTCAGAGTGAGTCAAAAATCATGTGTCAAATAACTGAAGGAAGTGTAAATATCTATAGAATTCAATAAACTATCATCAAAAGAACAGTATTTTCTCTGTTAGTCTTTTATGCATAGCATTTTAAGATTCATATTTTGGGGAATAATCCCAATTTTCTTTTACTGAAAATCTTCAGCCACTGCTGAAGAACAGATGAGTGTTTTTTATGCCAAAAATGAAATTCTTTAAATAAAGTATAGATGAATACACAAAAAGTCATTGAGTGGGAGAAACCTGATATCTCTGCCACTGTGTGATATGTTTTACTCTTCTACAGTGCCACAAAAAAAGCTAAAAGCTAAATTATAGTGGAGGAATACTTAACAAATGATCAATATTCCAACTATAGAAAAAGAAACCATGATTTTGTTAATTTTTAGAAGTCATGAAATCAGTAAAGAGAAAGAGAATTTACCTACAAAGGAATATTTATGATTTAGTAAAATACAATACAAAACAAGAAAAATTTTAAAATACTCATTTTGTAAAGATCAGTGTTTGGGGTGTGTGTATGTGCAAGTATATAAAAACAGACAATTTAGAAGATTAAAAAGGATCCATGCTGCTATGTCCACAATGGATTTGTTTTAGTAATTTCCATCTGGTAAGATGGTTTCACTTAGTATTTTAAAGATGACTTATTTTCTTGCCATTATGACCTCATGTGATAGAAAATTGCAAATTATTTTGTTATCTACATATACCAATGACTTTCATGATGGAAAACACATATCTTTCTGCCAGCCTTCTTCTCTCCTCACCATCTGCCAAATAATTTTGATTACAACATAATGCTGAAATGATTCATGAAAAGTTCTTAAAGACTTAATTAAAAATCTCATGCATTAAAAGAACATAGAAACGCATGATTACATTAACATACAAATTATCTAAAATCCTTGTATGCAATCCTTTTACTCTTTTTATACTTTTCTTTCTATTCATCTTTGATATAATTTCTTTAAAGCTTGAAATATGATTCTGTTATTATAACCTAAGCCTTTGGGGACATTTATAGACCATTTTCTATATGGCTGCCCCCCCCATTATTTTTTATCTCTAATTTTTAAATGTTTTTTAAACAAATTTTATTTTCCATCCCTCTACTCAATACTTCTATTTGGATATTTTTTTGACATTGGAAGATTAAGTCCTTGCTTGTGATATGAAATTGCCTCAATATCATAAAACAATAGCTCCATGGAGAATATTGTTAGTTAGTGTGAGAAGGATACATAAACATGAATGACAATGCTGATCCACTGTTATTATTAATAGACCTGAATATTTTTAAATGCCTGCTAACCATTTTACAATGAAAAAAAACATAGACATCTCCCACAGGTGCTTTGTATCTTGTCTTGCACACAACAAGGAGTCAAATAATTTACTTTTAACTGATTATACATATATTTTGTTCCCAATCTCAGGAGCTTTGTTTCCTAACTTTCAGAAAAGGCTTTATTTTCCTATTCTTTTCTGAATAGCACTATTTAAGAGAAAAACACATAATATCACTGCCAAGTGAAAAAGAAGGTAACCCAAGACATTTTACCATGTGTTCTTCATATTTTATAACTCATGGAAAAATTCTAAGCAACTTTTCTCACTCCATCTAGAAGTAGATTTCTGTGCGTGGTGGGGTGTGATCAAGGATGTGGGAATGGCAGTGTGGCTTTGCACTAGGAAGCAGTACTTCAATGAGGAGAAAACCAAATTAAAACAGATATTTGGGAGGATTTTCATTTTGTTTTGCTTTTAAAATGTATTTTAATTTTTATTAAAATATACTTTAACCATTTTCTCCCTTCCTCATCTCCCTCCACTGCCTTGGTGTTCTGCTACAGATATTCCTATAGATATATACTACTATCACTACTTTAAATTTACACTTAGGTTTTATATGGATTTGTTTATGGTTGATGATTTGTTACTTTAAGCAATGTTCTTATTTGCCTTCTGCATAGATACATCCTTTTAAGTAAGTGTCTGTTTTATCATTCATTGGTTTTCTAACTTGATTTTCAAAAAAAAAACTGACTTCTAGAAATTCTTATTTTTTACATGGGTTCTTTTTTTCAGAGTTGGTTCCTCCCATCTTCTGTTCATCTTTCCATCTTATTAGAATCTTTTATTTTTTTTTTCACTGTGATAAGGATGAATTTCTCACTTTCCTCATTTTCGATCATTCTTATGGCCTTAGGTCTTTTTCTACTCCTCTGTCCCACAAATTTGGTTTGTTTTCATTTATTTCTAATGCACTTTAAAGAAAGTTTCCAGTGCTTTGTACAGTAGAAATCCCCTTTACAGAGCTCATAGAATGGCTGATAACTTGAGTTTCCTCTCAGGGTCCCACATAATTGACTTGAATGGACCTAGACCTGAAAGCTATTTTCTCAGTTCCACATGTGAACTATAGCACGTACATGTGCAAAACAAAATAAATATACAAATAGATAAATAATAAAGAAATAAATTTAAATAAAATATAAAAATAACACTATATTGCTCATCAATTATACACAGCTGTTCCATAGAAATTAGGATCAATTTTCACATAGACTCAAATACTGCAAATGAGTTTATTTATAGCTGCAAGGTTTTTTTATCTGGGGGGGGGGGTTGCCTAGAATTGAAGACTTATGAAATACCTCTTGATGATAACTGATTAAACACTCCATGATGGATCCATGACTTGTGTTACTACAAATCAACAGAAAGGATAGAGATATTTATAGGCACAATTTCAGTGGCCCATGAAAAGTGAAATAATGTTCTCTGAATAAATTCAACCATAGGATCACAACTACTAACATTTGTGAAATACAATAATTTTAAAGATGGGAAACTTACTGCTGGCATTAAAAATCAATTATATTGTGCATAGTATAGGGCGTGGCAACAAAATCATAGCTCCATGGAGGTTGTGATAGTAGTTAGGTCAAGAATCTTGATTGTGGTTGGTAACATAAAATCATATATGTGATAAAATAATACAGTTGTATAAATCTACACATACTGTGAGACATGAAAACGGAGCCCTGAGGGCTGATCAGTTGGAATTAAGAACAGTTCAGATGAAACATATTAAGGAATAACTTGGTGATATCTATAGAAAAATAGATTCTAATATCATAAAGGGTAGACATTCTGACCAGCTTTTGTTGATTAAGGATTATTGTAATAAAGATTGTGTGTATCTTTTATCTGGAAATAAATGGTCAAGATGGGGTAGAGACCCCAGGGCAGGACTGAATAAGATCTACAACAACTCATAATATGGGAACTCCTGTAGTGTGAAAGAGAATCCAAAAGCCACTACACGGGAGAAATGATCTTCACTGCCTCGAATTTTCTCTCATGAACTCAGACATGACTGTTTCAGTTGAAAGTTGGTTTCTGCTGCATGATTTTAAGGCCCAATTTGATGATGTTCCTTTACTTGGAATCCATATTTGATGAAATACTCTGTTCCTCCCAGAATTCAGTGGGAAACTCCAGCTAACCGACTTTTCAATGCTGGCTTCCTGACTGGGTTTCTGCTGCACATTTTGTACACTGGATTTGACAAAACTTTGATAGCTGCTGCTTCTCACAGTAGTTAATGTGCTACTCACAATTGATTTTTACTTTTATAGTTACTTATTTCATTAATTAATTAATTCGGTGAAAACTGAAAGCAGACCTGTTGTAGATCATTCTCTGACTTATTGAAAACATGTGATGGTTAATTTTCTGTTTTCATCTTGAAAGAATTAAGAAATATCTAAGACTTTGATGAATGCTATCTGTGTGCAAGTGTGTGTGTATGAAAGAGAGGGGAGGGGAGGGGTAAGAGAGATGGAGAGGGGTAGGGGACAGGGAGAGGGAAAGGGAGAGGGAGAGAGAGAGAGAGAGAGAGAGAGAGAGAGAGAGAATGGAAGAAGGTTAATCCAGAGGTTATTAACTGTAAAAGGAAGCTATGCTCTGAATATGGATAACATCACCTCATGAGATGAAATCCCAGACTAATTTTAAAAGAGAGGGAAGAGAAAGCGAGTTCACAGGTGCCTCCTTTCTTCTAGTTCCTGAGTAGTGGAGCATTGAGTAAGCAGCTTATCAGTGCTGGGATTTGCACCATGTGGACAACATTCTCTGAACCATGCTTCCAAATAAACCAGGCATTTCAACTTAAGTTGCTTCTTTTCAAACATTTCCTAAAAGCAATAAAAAGAGTATGATCAATAGCTTTAATATAGAAGACAGTGCTGTAATAGAGAATGAGATCTACCTCTAGGTGGAGACATGTCCTTGTCTACTTGCTTAAGACTGAATCCATAGTCACTCACATGGTCAAGGGACCACATCTCAGGGAGACAGATGTACCTCAGGGTATCCTAAAGGGAGAAAGAACAATTATTTCTTTAAAGAGAAAATATATTTTATAGAATTTCTAAGCTTTGAACTATTGTTTTAAGTTTTTGGCTTAACTTTTACCTTTTCTTTTTCTTTCTTTTTGTTTTCTGGTTTTGAACTGCTGGCCAGACCCCAAGTACACTCTTTTCTGGTCCTTTGAGCTCTCTTCTTTTTTGTCTGAAGCTCCAACCCTCATCACTTGTCATTGCGGACCTCCATGCCTGCTTAGTACAACCCACGTGGCCCTTTTGCTTTGTCTTCCTTCCTTAAAAAATTTCCTTAAAGTTGGCCTATAAGTGAGTAATTTGAGTATGATTTTGATACGAATATGTGATAATTCTCTCTCCCTCTCCCCCCCACTCTCTCTCTGTTCATGTGTAGGTGCATCATGTATACGTGTATGTGTGTGTTTGTGTGTGTGTGTGTGTGTGTGTATCATTAAATCCATGGGAAGCTGCCTGGGCTTCTTTAAACATTAATAATGTCTTTCATTTTCCTTTGAGAACATGCTTAAATAATTTTATTAAGAAGATTGAGCACCCCAAGAGAGTCCCTGATTTTTTTCTTACCAACTAAAACTTTCGTAGTTGTTGGATATGAGAATTTGAATGAATGGTAAATGTGGATGTTTTCAGCTCTTCACAATAAGGAATGTTTTAATTTATTTCTAAGTTCCCTTTCCTTCATCCCATTTTCAAATCTGTTCTAGAAACTAAGTTCTTCCTCATCTTTCCCTCTCCACATTCACTATAACATCTTATTATATATGCAGATACTTTCTTTATCTTTATAGAAACAGAGAAAAGCAATAGAGGACATATATTAGTAACTTTATCTTGATTAAAGATGCCAATTCAAATTCTTTGGCCATTAAGCTAAAACCAAATGTAAAGATGCCAATGGAACCTAGTGTTATTTAATAAATTGTGTGCTTTGTTTGTATAGCTGAATCTGCACATTTTCTTAACGGTA
>JADRCH010000252.1:671239-817339 GCA_019843965.1 Rhynchomys soricoides | reverse complement strand
TAAAGAAGAGATAAGGCTAGAAACAAACACAGAAAAAAGTCACAGAATATACACATAGTTATCATAGTTCACTTTTGAATGTTCAGTCATTGCCAAAATAGGAAGATTAAACACTAGAAAATGAAAAATGAAAAAAAAAAGTCAACAGCTTACTATCAGAACATTTATGACACAATCAAATGTCAGAGTAAAATATACCACTCTGGCTTTTATGGCTTAGTTTTATGAACTAAGTATCATGGGACTCTATCTTATCATGATAATATCTATATAAAATAGATGCACAGCCAAAGTCATAGTGAGTGAGGAAAACACAAAAACTATTTCTTCTAAAATCCGTCCTATTCATTGTAGTGCTTGAATTCTTAGAGAGCAACAGATATGACATGACTGTAAAGAGGACTCTTAAGATCCTATGAGAAGACTCTTGATTTGTTGAATAACTGCAAGACACTGACAGCATATTAAATTGACAAACAAAAATTAGTGTAGGATCTTCATAATTTTTCAAACTGATAAGTGTTTTATGAACCACAGAAATGGTCCCTGAAAGTACAATCTGCCATCAGTGTTTTACACAATCCATAAAGGAAGACCAATGGCCTGGAGAATCTATCTTACCATCTACCTACCTCCTAAATAATCCTTCCCATCTTCAGCTCAAGAAGAATGAAAGCAAAGCATGCAGGGTAATGTTGGTTGCCTGAAGCCCTTGATTTTGAGATTTTCCCATTCTTTTCTCAGATTTAGTCATCAAAAACATTCTAGTAGTATATACTGCTTACCTTTTCATCCCCAGAGACATCTTTCGGCAACCGTTCATTTCTAGGGAGACTTTGGTCCCGAAATGACTTTAGCAGAAACTACAGGAAAGGTATTATAATGGAAGAAAATAATTTATGTAAAAGAATATCATATTTGGAATTATGAAAGTTGATTTATAACATTTGATTTAACAAATGGATTCTGGAAAGAATGTGGAAGAAACTAGTAACTAATTAATGTTCTGTTATTATTGGTGCTGCTACTATTACCTGCTAACAATGCTTCATGGTGTTGGAATTTTGTTTGTTTGGATGTTTGTTTATTGTTTTATTTTGTTTTTCTTCAAATTAAAACACAGTAAAGAATGTGAGCTGTGTTTAGTGGTAAATAAATACCTGTGAATGAGACAAGAAAATTTGGAGCTTTAGAGAGCCTGGGCTGCAGAAGAAGACCTTGTCTCCAAAGCAAATAACCAGGCAAACAAAACCTCCAAACACCAGAAAAGCTAATACACAAATTGATGAACACAGATCTGTTCAGTTGCAATTGGAAAATGCATCAGACAGATGTGCTCCTCAGGTTCTGTCATGTAGCTGGCTCCAGGAAAACCACTAGGCTTAAGGGTCTTATGAAGAACAGGTTGGATGATTTGTTTGATGTTATTACCATAAGATTGTGCTCTACTACAAAAATACAAGTGGTTAAGGATTTTAAAACCAGTATTTTTATTGGTCTATATTATCAGAGAGGAAACAATTAAAATTCAGTTCATAAATTATCAGTCTGTGAAGAAAATGAGTAACTGAAAAAGTCATTGTAGAAAAAGTTAAGATACAAAATGTGGGACAAGAAGGACATAAACATAAGAACCAGGTTTGCCAAGTGACTCAAGCATCATGGTTAAGATCAGTCATGCATTGTAAAAGGTCATCTCTATTTGCTGTACTAACATGATGGTTCAAGTTCAAAGATTTTTTTTAACTGGTTTACACAGAGATGGATTTCCCTAGCCTGCAGGCTCTGCTAACTGATTAGATGTGTGAAGGTCAGCAACTCTTCAAACCAAATCAGCCTCAGACTCTCCCTTTGTAATATCAATGCTACATTCCTCTTCCAATTACTAATTCATTTGTTCAACAACTATATGTTAGCCAAATGTTCCTTGAAGGTCTTGTAATTGTTTAATTTCTCAAGAAGAAACTAAATTCATGATAAGAAGAGATTTAACATAAACATCACAAATTAGGTGGAAAGTGGAAAATGAAAATGTGATTGTATAGACGATGAACATGGGAACAGCCAATCAAGGATATCAGGGTAGAATGAAGCAGAATCATTCTGAAAAACAGCATGGACCTTGGTCACACTTCAGTTGTTGTGAGAAGATAATACCTACACTGAGCATAAACAACATAGTCTCAAATATGAACATTTACGTGACTTTAAATTAAATGGAATCACTTGTTAGCAATTTGTGCAATTCATAGGAAAAGCATTTTAAGAAATAATATATTATTCATTTTTGGTTTGAGAATATTATAAATAATTCCAACATGATAAAACGAGAGACTTAAATGATGAAGATAGAAAAGTATGACCTTTAAAAGGGGTGGGTACAGCATCAGTAACACTGTCAGGTCCTGGAACCTCCCCTCAAGCGGGATACTAATCTGAGCCTGTCACTGGACCTCCTCTCGCTGACACACTTCTCCATTTTTGTCCCTGCCTTTACCCTAGACAGGAACAGTTCACTCCACTTGATGCTCTGTCCTTCCATGGGAGGCAAACGCCACACGCTCTCTATTCCCACTTTAGGGCATTTCATCTAAAGCCCCTCCCTTGAAGTCCTGAGAATCTCTCACCTTCCAGGTCTCTGGTATATTCAAGAGGGTTGATTCCCTTACCTCCTACCTCCCAAGGTTGCCTGTTTCCATTCTTAATCCTGGTCCTCCGGAATTCACTCCAGTTTTCCCCCACCCCCAATACCTGATCATGGTCCCATTTCTCCTCACCTTCCCCTCTCCCACCCAGATCCCTCCTTCCTTCTGCCCCTGTGATTGCTTTCTTCTTCCTCCCAAGTGGAATTGGGGCATCCTCACTTGGGCCCTTTGGCTTGTTAACCTTGAGCTCTGTGGATTGGATCCTGGGTATTCTAAACGTTTTTGGCTAATACCCATTTATTAGTGAGTACATACCATGCATTTTGAGTCTGAGTTACCTCACTCAGGATGATATTTTCTAGTTCCATCCATTTGCCTGCAAAACTCAGGATATCCTTGTTCTTAATAGTTAAGTAATATTCCGTTGTGTAAATGAATCACATTTTTTGTATTCATTCTTCCATTGTGGGACATCTGGGTTGTTTCCAGCTTCTGGCTGTTACAAATAAGGCTGGTATGAACAAATTGGAACATGTGCCTCTGTGGCATGGTGGGGCATATATTGGTTATGTGTCCAAAAGTGGTACTGCTGGGTCTTCAGGTAGATCTATTTCCAATTTTCTGAGGAACCTTCAGATTGATTTCCAGAGTGATTGTACCAGTGTCCAATCCTACTAGCAGTAGTGGAGTGTTCCTGATGATTTGGTGTGCTTACAGACTAGAGCCAGACATGGCTGTCCTCCGAGAGACCCAGGAAGAAGCTGAAAGAGCTAGCTGCTGATATTTACACCCAGTCAATGAACAGAAGCCAGAGAACCCTGTGGTTGAATTAGGGAAAAGTTGGAAGAAGCTGAGGAGGAGGGCAACCCCATAAGAAAACCAAGAGTCCTACCTAGCCTGGACCCCTGAGATGTCTCAGACACTGAAGAACCAAACAGGCAGCATACACCAGCTGAAATGAGGCCCTGACACATATACTGCAGTGGACTGCCAGATCTGGCCTCAGTGAGAGAAGATGCACCTAACCATTGAGAGACTTGAGGCCCCAGGCAGTGGGGTGGTCAGAAGTGGGGGACAGAGGGTGGGGACATCCTCTTGTAGACTATGAAGGAGGTTTGGGATAGGGAGAAGTCAGGGGTGTGGACTGGGAAGGAGTAGCATCTGGACTGTAAAGGAAGATTGAACAACAACAACAAAAACAGCAATGGGTAGCTATATGTCATCACCATATATACACTGTTATGTTTCTTGTCAAAGTAACACAAACTTAAGCCTACCTGGAAAGAGAATCTCAGCTGAAGAATTGACTTAATTGACTTAGGTAGTGGGCATATCAGTCAGACATTTTCTTGATTACTTATTGCTGTAAGAGGGCCCAGCCTCAAGTGGCTAATAGCATCCCTCAGCAGGGAGCCTGAGATGCTTAAGAAAAGTTGCTGATAAAGATGCTGAAACCAAGCCAGTAAGCAACACCACTGTGGTTTATGCTTCATTCCCTGCCACTAGGTGCAAGTCTTGGTTTCCCTCAACGATGTACTGAAAAATCAAGATGAAACAAACTTTTCATCGTCAAGTTGTTTGGTCGTGATATTTATCACAAAAGAAAAGCAAACTAGAATATATATATTAAGGTAGAGCTCAGAACTTCATTAAATGATAAACTTTTACATTTAGAATAATGTGGGGCTGGGTTATGGTTATGCTCAACATTTTCAATCAAATTTCCAGAATTTTAAAACAAGTATTATTTTTAAATGACTGCTGCTTACTTTTTATAGTAAAAATTTAAAAAGACTAGAAAACATCAAAGTTTAGTAAAGTAGACTTGGTTAAAATGGAGACTGAAACTACCTTCACATTCTTAATTAAATTTTCAAAAAGTTAATCATTAATAGAAGTTTTGTCTACATTTAAGGGAGTATATAAGTCTTGGGAATTAGATACTTACAAGTAAGTCTGTAGATCAACAATTTTCTTATCATTCTAATCATATTGTGAAGACAAGTTTTTCACAATTGTTTTTAATTGAGTAAGCAGCAGGTAATAATATTATTCCAGTTACTACTTTTCTTACAACTGTTCCAACTGAGAAAATAAAAATCATAAAAACCAAAAATATGCAAACAATATACTGCATTGTACATTTTTTATTTATCTGTCATATATTTGGCTACAGCTATTTTTACCAAGGCATCCTGAAGATATAGAAAATGATTTTCAGATGACTAAAATTAGATAATAAAACAAAATATATTAAGCAAAAGAGGATAATATCTAATTCTGAATTCAAACTATTACGGACTCCTCAAGGTCCTATGCATTTTACTTGGTTTCTTCCTGCTTCTAGGTCCTCGTCCTCTTAGGACAACAAAATCAGAAAACCAGGCACAAAAACAAACAAACAAACAAAAACAAAAACAAAAAAACTTAAAGCTAACTATTATGATACCACAGAATCAATATCATAAACAGTGAGGGTGTCTTATACTTATAAAGAAATGACTTCAAATATTTTGAGCTAAGTGCTTAATTTTTCATTGTGTTCATTCCCACATGGAAAAGATGTGCATTCCTTATTGGCATGATAGTATCACCAAGTAAAGAATCAATAAATATGTGAAGCAATTCAGAATGTCTTGGCAGACTTCTCAGGCCTTTTGCATTTCTGCCCTCACAGGGCATCTTTTAAAATCAGATCTGTTCCTTTATGGGATAGGGAATCTTCTCATTAATATGCACTGGGCACCACATGGTTGCTCATCTGTGTGGGTCAGTTTCGAATCACTGATCAGGGATGAAATTGAGTTGAAGTTTAGCCAAATAGCCAACAACAATGACCTTCAAACCTGCCATGGCTGGCTGATGGGCAGCTCTGGAGAATTTAATTTGCTTTAGAGCTTGTATCTCACATTCTTGTCTGACTTTTAGACAAATTTGTTTCTTTCATTGGTATTTGCTTTTCTGATATTTACGTTTTCTTTTTTTGATATTAAGAATTATTTAATCTTTCTAACAGCAAACAGATCTAGTTAATAATCTTACAAATAATAACTTCAGTCAATCAATCAAATAATTGACTCACCAATGCAATTTCTGCTAAAAGAAATAAACTCATTTTTTCTTTTTCTATCAAGGAAATTAATCTTTATCTTCCTTCTTCTGATAAAATCTGAAACCATTACACGCTATGTACTAGCTTATTTTACCTCAGTAGTCAAAAAACAAAAGTAAATAGGACAAAAGAAAATCAAACTGTGGAAAAACTAGGATCAGTGACCTTTAAAACATAAATTAAATTTGGTTAAATGTGTACATTTTGAATGTACTTCTAAAAATGAGATTTCTTTATCCAGTTATTTGCTTTCTAATCTTCAGTATTTGAGGAGTAGATTATAAAATGTCTTAAAGCATAACAAAGCTGTTATATTTTTATATGCCTGTAAATATAGTTTTATTTTTATAAAATGCCAAAGAATGTTTCATGCTGGAGGATTCCACTGCCTTTTGTATTACATTTTTTGTCTGTGCATGTGGTTGCACAGTTCTGATGCTTTCTTAAACTGAGAGAGCTAATCAGAATCATCAATACTCTATGCATTCTTTCATTCAATTTTGTATCCTCAACTTAGTGATTACTATAGTACACAGCTAAATAACCAATGATACCTTCAACAACTCTAGCAAATCTCAACAGATCATTTTTGAGGCTAAGACTCCTTTCTAATTGAATACTTCTGTCTATTTCTTTACCAAATGTTATCATGAATCTTGAATTGAAGAAATTTCCCCATTCCTATAATAAGTTATTATTCTGGAGAAAAATATATTAATGGATAAGGAAGAAAATTCTGGGACATTGTAATGGGTTTAGGTTTTAAAGTAATGGAGCCTTGTATTGATAGAGATAGTTCACTGTCATTTCCAAATATATCAGAGCAAGTAGGAATGTATAGCCAAGCCAAGCGTAGAAAAGCCATTACTGAATGGAAAATCACTGAGAGTACACATCACGTGAAGGAAGATTCTTGTTAATTCTATATAATAATATAGCTTTAAAAGACCAGGATACTTAAGCATCACATGAGATGATGGAGGCTGGTGATGTGCTTGTGAAATCAAGATCATCTTTACTCATACATAAAGGACAGGGTTGCTAGTCACATAGGCTTTTATTTTACTTACACATTATTTAACTTTATTTTTTTCATATATAACTTTAAAAATCTTTCCAAACAGAATAACAGCACATACATGTAGACTTAGATTTTCTTTTCTTTAAAAAAATCTGTTTTAATGAGAGTTTTTTTTTTTTTTTAATGCTTTATTCTTCCTTTTAGCCATCTATCCACTAGAGACAGTGGAGCGACAAGGTTAATAGGGCAAAGGAGGATGTGCACCTGTTTAGAAATGGTTCTTCATTCCAGTCTTCATTGTAAGTTTATCAGCAGTTCAGTTCACACAAATCAGCTGTGGTAGCTCGATCCGTTCACAAACATCATTTACAAATTAGCAACAGCAGAAGAAACGAGAAGGCTTTGCCAACTCAAGGCTCTGCCAATTGGCTAGAGTCTGTGGAAGAAGCAAAAAGCCACTTGAATATCACAAGAAGTTCTTTGGTGCATTTTTCTCTACAAGTACATGACAAGTGATCACCATTGAAGAAGGCAAAGTGAACCAATGCCATGGTGTCTTCAGAAAAGACCAGCATCAGTGAAGCCCTACCAAGATCAGCAAAGAATGACAAGGTGAACCAAAGCTACAAAAGCTCTCAACTTTCCTATTTGATTTTCTGGTTCCATACAAGCAATCTATCAGTCACTTTGCCATATTTTTGATAATTTACTTGTCCCTATAAATTGTGTGTAAAACTTTTGAAGTGGCCAATCTGGATTCCAAAACTTTTGGGAAATTATACTAATGTCAGCTGTTTCCACCAAACCTTTTATATCAACACCATTCATTTGTTCCATTAGCTTGGATCGCTAATCATTAAACATTGTTTGCAGGAACACACATTTTATCAGTACTCCCCAAAGCACTTTTATCAAAGTGCTCTTGCCCTTGTTGTAAGAAAACAATAGTTGAACAATTCTATACTCTGTATCAATTTGCATTTCCTTTTTTATATATGCCATGATTTTTACTTTTTCCTTGCTATCTCCATCTACTATACCTGAATGCACAATAAATCCCTGAGAAGTTAATCCATTTTTTCCAAGGCATACCCAAATTTACATACAAAAAGCAAACATCTCAAAGAACTTTATTGCAGTTAGAGTAGCCAGTGGAAACAGAAGACATTTAAATTTTATAAGGAAGTACACAGGTGTGAGTTGGAAGATGCAGGCATTTGAGTTGGTTCAGATAAGCAATGCATCTTTTTCATAGGAATCATGGTAAATAAATAGAAAATAAATAGAAGATATAAATCAGGAATACTTTTAAACGAGTGTTCTTGGCTACAACATAGACATTTATTCCCACTGCATTAGTTAAATAATCACAAATGAAAAGCAATATGTTGAGGGAATTATTTCCTTTACACAGGAAAATAGATTGTGAGGAAATATTTTTAATCTCATAGAATGTCACACTGATAATTCTCTTAAAGGCATTTACTTCTATTTCATAGATATTAACATAAATTGGGGCTAAAATATTTTTATGTTCATTTTTATTTGATATTTATGGGCATTTTCTTATAAGTATGTTTGAGTATCACTTGCATTACAGTGTCCATGGAAGTCATAAAAATATGTCACATCCAATAGAACTGAAGTTACAAATGTCTGTTGGCCTGCATATGGGTGCTGGGAGCCAAACTTGAGTTCTCTATTAGAGCAGCAAGTAATCTTACCCATTGAGCTGTCTATCCCACCCAGGCTGATATTTTTAAATTGTGAGAATTAAATGCAAGCTGTCCTTTGAAAGGGTGATATTTGCTCATTTCTTTGCTTGTATGCTTGCAGATCCACATCTAAGATTTTAAAATCTATTTCTGAAGATACATGACTGACTCAGGTTACCAAGCCATGCTGAATTCTCCAAAAGACCACTATTCCTCTTCTAGAAGACTATCATGGCCTTCTCAATGATCTTATATTTTCTATGCTTCATTATTTTTAATTGTTTAAGTGTGTGTGTGTGTGTGTGTGTGTGTGTGTGTGTGTGTAGATATATGCACGAATCCAGAGGAAGGCATGACTCATCTGGAGCTGGAGTAACAAGCAAATCTGTGTGTCATAATATGGATACTAGGAACTAAACTCTGATACTTTTAAAAATTAACACAGGTTCTTAAACACTGAACAATTGCTCTAGCCTCTAAATTCTACTCATTATGTGGCATCTGTATTCAGCACAACAGTCACTGAATACTGTCAAAATTAATTGAACTCTATTTTTCTAGTCAAAACTATCCAATTATTACTCAGCATTAAAGGGAAATTTCATTTTATTTTTTAGTATTCATAAGTTTTAGATTCTTTCCCTCTACCCATTCTCCTGTCTCTGGGACAAACCCAACTGCCCCAGCTGACCTATATGGTGTGCTACCCACTGCCAAATCCTCAACCCCAGAGCTCCAATGTCTGGCCTTCTCTCCACCTGCCTTCATCAAACTGGCAGATTCAGAAACATACAAGTTAGATCCCATCCTTCCATCTATTTCCCTGCCTGCTGTTTCCTCTAGGGCAAGCCCTGCTGCCCAAGATGAGCTCCATTCTCCAGCCCCCAGCCTTTATATGTCCTACAGAACCAGGAACACGCATGTTAGATTCCTTTTCCCACCAGCCAATCCACTGCCCGCCATGACCCAGGGACACACTCAGGTACTGGGAGAC
Source organism: Rhynchomys soricoides (assembly GCA_019843965.1). Classification (NCBI taxonomy): domain Eukaryota; kingdom Metazoa; phylum Chordata; class Mammalia; order Rodentia; family Muridae; genus Rhynchomys; species Rhynchomys soricoides. The sequence goes on along the minus strand of JADRCH010000252.1, from coordinate 807,852 downwards.
TTGCCCTGAGTTCCATTGTCAAGCCCAAGATTGTCCATAAGAGTACTGCTGCACCTATTATCTAGGTTAGGCCTGCACTTTCAATACCTGCTGCATCAGGAATATTCAAGGACAACCTGATGGCTAAAGGCCAGCACAAGAACAAAATCGACAAAATCTAGGGCAATATGAAACCTTCAGAGCATAACTATTCTGCTACAACTAGCCCTGTATATCCTAGCACAATAGAAGCACAGGAAAAAAGCCTTATATCTGAACTTATAATGATGATAGAGGTCTTTAAAGATGAAATGAATAAATTCCTAAAAGAAATACAGGGAAATAAAATAAAACAGGTGAAGGAAATGAGGAAAACTGTTCAAGACCTGAAAACAGAAATAGAAGCAATATATAAACACAAACTGAGGGAATTCCAGAGATAGAAAGCCTAAGGATGAGTACAGGAACAATGGACATAAGCATCCTCAATATACTGCAAGGAATAGAAGACAGAATCTAAGGTGCAGAAGATAGGATAGAAGAAATTGATACAACAGTCAAAGAAAACGTTAAATCTAAAATATTCCTGATGCAAAACATCCAGAAAATCTGGGATACTTGTAAAATCTTAATATAGAAATAATAGGAAAAGAAGGTAAAGAACTCCAAGTCAAAAGACCAAAAATGTTTTCAACAAAATCATAGAAGACCATGTCCCCAACCTAAAGAAAGAGGTGCATATAAACATACAAGAAGCTTATAGAAGAGCAAATAAATTGTACCAGAAAAGAAAATACTTCTGCCACATAATTATCAAAACACAATCTACAGAACAAAGATAGAATTTGAAAAACTGCAAGGGAAAATGGCCAAGTAATGTATTAAGGCAGATCTATCAGAATTACATCTAACTTCTCAACATTGACACTAAAACTAAAAAGGCCTGGACAGATGTCTTAGAGCCTCTAGGAAACTACAGATGCCAACCCAGATTACTACACCCAGCAAAAATCTCAATCACCATCAATGCAGAAAACAAGATACTATTAGACAAAACCAAATTTAAACAGAATCTATTCACAAATCCAGCCCTAGAAAAAGTAATAGGAAGAAAATTACAACCCATCGAGGTTAAACATAACCAAGAAAACACAGAAAGTGAATAATTCCATACTAGTAAAATCAAAATAAGAGAAGCACAAATATATGCACATGCACACACACAGAGACTAACACCATCTATAGCAAAGTAAAAGGAATTAATAGTCATTGGTCATTAACATCAATGGAATCAAAATCAATGAACTTAATTTCCCAATAAAAAGACACAGGATACCAGAATGGATGTACAAACAGGATCCATCATTCTGTGGCATACAAGCAGCACAAATCAGCAACAAAGAGAGCCATTACCTCAGAGTAAAGGGCTGGAAAAAGATTTTTTTAAGCAAATGGACCCAAGAAACAAGGTGGAGCAGCAATTCTAATATCTAATAAAATTTACTTTCAACTAAAAGTAATCAAAAGAGATGCAGAATAACAAGTATACTCATCAGATAATAACCCACCAAGATGACCTCTCAATTCTCAATATTTATACCCAAATGCAAAGGAACACCCATTATAAAAGAACCATTGCCCAAGCTTAAATTGCACATTGAACCTCACACATTCCATGCACTAATACTGAGAGACTTCAGCACCCAACTCTCACTAGTGGACAGGTTATCAATACAGAAACTAAACAGAGAAAATATGAAATAATGAAACCACCAGAGGTTAGGAATTCAAAGGATTTAACACACACACACACACACACACACACACACATTTGACCCAACCACAAAAGAATATTCCTTCTCAACACCTTAGGAACCTTTTCCACATAATTGGTCAAACAGCAAACCTCAACAGATACAAGAAGATTAAAATAACACCTTGCATCTTATCAGATCACATGAACTAAAACTGGACTTCATCAACAGAAACAGCTGAAACCCTACATATTCATGGAAACTGAACAACTCTCTACACAATAATCACTGGATAAGGGAAGAAATAAAGAAAGGAATTAAAGACTTTCTAGAATTTAATGAAAATTAGGGTAAAACATACCCAAATTTATTGGACAATATGAAAGCTGTGCTCAGGGGAATGTTCATAGCACTAAGTACCCTCATAAAGAAATTAGAGAGTTCTTATTCTAACAGATTATAAGTACATCTGAAGTTTCTAGGGAAAAAAGAAAGCAAACAAACTCAGAAGGAGTAGATGGCAGGGAATAATGAAATCCAGGGCTGAAATAAACCAACAAGAAACAAAAAATATTTTGATAAATAAATTAATTAGTTTTTGCAGTGCTGGGGGTTGAAGCTACAGGTTTTGCAAATTAGGCAAGTGTTCCACCCTGGGCTATAGCCTCAGCTCTCCATTTACTCTAAAAATTTTGCCTTCAAGAGTTGCCTTGAACTTACTTATTGTGGACCCCAGGCAGGTTTTGAACTTAAGACCTTTCTATCTAGAAAGGTCTAGATCTCCCAAGTAGCTAGAATTAGCTATTGAACCAGCAGCTTGGCTACCAGATCTGAACTCTTTATTCTTTTCATTGTCTGGTTATGGGTCTCTCAACTTGTTGCTCCTCTGCCAGAACAATAACTGTAGACTCATAGACTCCAAACACAATGGGTATAAGTGGTGGGCTGGGAAGATCTGTGATTTGTTGTTTTTTTTTAAATCATGCTTGGCATCAGGTCAGATAATGTGGCATTTATTTGCTTCATTTAGGTTCGCTAGAACTTGCCCATAAAACATATGAACCTCCTTTATAAACAGAGTTCAGCCTGAACATGCTCGTAAGAAAATCCCCATTTACACTTAGGTCTGGAATAGAGAAACAATTTTCAAAACACAAGAAGAGCATGCCAGTGCCCAATATCCACAATACACAGTTTTTCCTTTTCTCTTCCTCCACCCCTCCCTCCCTCCTTCCTCCCTTTCTTCTTCTTCCCTTCTTCTTCCTTCTTCTCTTCTCTCCTTCCTTCCTTCCTTCCTTCCTTTCTTCGTTCCTTCCTTCTTCCTTTTCTTTTTTTAACATCTGCTTTGGATCTTTACAGAAATGTAACTGAAATAAAATGTTGTCCATGACGGTGATGTCTCCTTTGTATTCTGTCAGCTTATCCTAGGTCATTACTTTCCTCAGATCCAAACTCTCTGAGATTTCACTGTGCATAGTTCTTGCCACTGTTATTTAACCAAATCTGTACTACTCATGAAGTGTTTAAATAAAGTCTAGTGCAAGGCTTACAAACTTCAAGATCCATATATGCCGCATAAACTTGTGCCGCTTATTCATTTTGTCTCAAATTGTCTTACAGTGCTGTGCATTTGGGGACTGGGGAATTGGCCCAGGTGGAGAAGTGTTTGCTTTGAGAGTATGCAAGCCTGCACTTGATCTTTGGGACTCACATAAGAGGCTAGGTAGGTATGGTGATGGGCGCTTGGAATCCTAGTGCTGGAGAAGCAGATGCAGGAGAATCTGTGGGGAGAGTTGGCTGGTGAGCTGTAGGCCCCAGTAAGGGATCTTGTTTACACAATCAAGGTGAATGGATCCTGAGAAATGATTCTTGATGTTGACTTCTGTTCTTTATAAGCACACGCATGTGCACATGGACATGTATACACATGCACACTTAATAGGTAGAAAATATTGCAAAACGAAATTTGAAGACTCAGGCCTGCTGACATTTGGTATGGGTAATGGAAGTGTTGGGGGAGATGGACCCTCCCCTGAAACAATGTAACATAAGGAACATTATAGAATATCTCAAGAAGTAAAGGGTAAGAGGCATCTTCCATCCAACATCCCATCTCTTCTCCTGCAAGACTGACATCTCTTCATCTTTGCCTGCTCCTAATTTTCATTTGAGATTCCAGTTATAAATAATGGACAATTGTGACAGATGCATCAAACGACCACAGAATTGAAAACTGATTCATGAAATCACACAAATACCTATAGGCGGTTGATTTTTGACAGAATTCTAAGATCACCCAACAGAGAGAGAGAGAGAGAGAGAGAGAGAGAGAGAGAGAGTAGTCTTTTCTACAAATAAGACTAACTAGACAGCCATAGCCTAAGGCTAAAAAATCTCCACATATTTCTGTTCTAAATTTGTTTTGTAACCCCTTCCTGTCATAAACACCTATATGAAAAAAAAAGGAAACAACAAAATACAATAAACCATTGAGAAAATAAAGAGTTGATTCTTTGAGACTATCAACAAGATAGACAAACCCTTAGCCACGTTAACTAAAGAGCAGAGAGACAGTATCCAAATTAACAAACTAAGAAATGAAAAAAAGAGACAATAATGGACACTGAGAAAGTTAAAAGAATCATTGAGTCTTACTTCAAAAGCCTCTACTCCACAAATATGGAAAATCCAAATAAAATGGATGATTTTCAAGACAGATACCAATTATCAAAGCTGAATCAAGATCAGGTAAACTATCTGAATAATCCTATAACCACTATGGAAATAGAATCAGTCATTAAAAATCTCCCAGCCAGGGGCTGGAGAGATGGCTCAGAAGTTAAGAATACTGGTTGCTATTCCAGAGGTCCTGAGTTCAATTACTACCAACCACATGGTGACTCACAACCTTCTATAATCAGATCTGCTGCCCTCTTCTGATGTGCAGGCATATGTGAAGGAAGAACATTGCATATATAATAAATAAATAAATCTTAAAAAAAACCTCCCAACCTACAAAAAACAAACAAATAAAAAACCCAGACACAGAATTCTATAAGAACACCTAATGCCATTATTCCTTAAACTATTTCACAAACTAGAAGCAGAAGGAGCACTGCCAAACTCATTCTATGAGACCACAGTCATCCTGTTACCTAAACCCCACAAAAGAAAGAGAATTTCAGATCAATTTCCTTTGTGTACCTTGATGTAAAAATATTCAATAAAATACTCACAAATGGAGCCCAAGAACAGGCCAAAGACACCAAACACCATGATCAAGTAGTCTTAATCCCAGGGATGCTGGGGTGGTTTAATAGATGATGGTCCATCAACACAATCTACCATATAGACAAACTGAAAGAAAACAAAAAACAAAAAGCAAAAAAAACCAAGCAAAACACATAATTATCTCACTAGATGCTAAAAAAAGCTTTTGACAAAATTCCAGACCCCCTTCATGATAAAAGTCTTGGAGGGAAACAAGGGACATAGTTAAGCACAATAGAGGCAATATACATCGACCAATAGCCAACATCAAATTAAATAGAGAGAAAATTAAAGCATTTCCACTACAGTCAGGGATGAGACCAGGCTGTTCACTCTCCCCTTATCTCTTCATTATAGTACCTGAAGATCTAGCTAGAATAATAAGACAGCTAAAGGAGATCAAGGAGATACAAATTGGAAAGAAAGAAGTGAACTTATTGCTATTTGTAGATGATATTATAGTACACATAAGTGACCCCAAAAGTTCTACCAGAGAATTCCTACAACTAAAAAACACATTCAGCAAACAGACTAGATATAAAATAAATTTTAAAAAAATCAGTAGCCCTCCTCTGCACAAGTGATAAATGGGCTGAAAAAAAAAAAGTTATTAACAACAAAGAAAGAAGGTAGTCGTCTATTAGCAACGAATAATAAAATGGGACAATTTCAGGAAAGAGTGACCATACCTGCTTCATGTTTTACAGTAGAAAGCAGGCTCAGAATTGACTTTTTCCATCAACCCTATACTCATGCTTTGTTTTGTTTTTTAAAAACAACTTTGGATAAAAAAATAGAGGTTCTTATTTTTTTAAACTGGGCATTGCTTGAATTGGTTTGCATCTACCTGCTTGCTTACAGGCTCAACACTCTGGAAATATTTCAGTTTCTCATGGCACTGTCCAAATCTCAGGGATGATATGCCTTTCATGAAGAACTTTCCACCTATCTTAAACTTTTCTCTAGATAGTGGTGTTTCATTTAATTTTAAGGTATTCTTCAATGAGTTGTAGTATACTTTAATATTCTAGTTCTCAAGTTTGTATAAAATTAGCAGTATTCATAAGAATAATGTTGAGATATTTATGAAATAATTCATACACTCAGTTTCTGATAATTGAGTACATGTGTGAATGCGTTTAGTTATTTAACCATCAAAATGGAAGCACTCAAAGCTGTTGTTAAATATATTTTATTTGTTTTGAAATCAGAGTGGATGTATATTGCTTTATTATTTGACTGAAACTACAATCTAAAAGTAATAGAGACTATGAAAAAATTAAAACATTGACTTTACAGAGAACATGAAATAATAAACTGAAAATATCTGCTATATCTCTATCCTCATTCACCTCAATTTTTGTTTTATTCCTTTCCAATTGCCCACACTGTATCTTGAAAAGTCTGTGTGGTTATTTCCTTTTATTGCTCCAGATGTCCAAACTTTTCACTGGCTTAGCTGTTAGTCCCTGAAACATAGAAAAGCAATTATTCTATCTGTCATGCTTTTCTTGTTCACTTGCCAACATAATATTCTAAGTTATTGAACTAAATAATGCATTAAATTCACCAAAGTGAACATACTTCACTTCTGGATAGTTTCTGCACTTGCTCACTCCTATTCTCAACCCAATGAGAAGTATAAAGAAAGAAAATGTAAGAAAATAAGCATTTCTCTTGGATATTGTACTTATGCAATTTGCTTTATGGTAATATCTTAAATAAATCTATCTTCTGGTGTTCAAGAATAACAATGTATTTTAATGTAAGAGGTGGAAGTGAACATATCACAATATTCAAAATATCAGAGTGGTCTTCTAAGATTACCATTTAAATCACCATTAAACTAGAATGATGAGATTACCTTTATGTTAAAAGGAGTTTGTAAGTTCAAACTTAACATTTTAAATTTTCAGTAAGAAAGAATATTTTACTTAATTATTTTCAAGATAACTTGCCATTCAAAAACACAAGTGAGGGTTCTGTCATGATCATTTGTTTTTGCTCCTAATTTCTATTTTGTTTTTGTTTAAGTTCTTGTATCTAGCCAAGGAATCTCTTGCAAGGCAAGTGATCTTTAAGAGGTAGACTTTTCAACAGTACATAACATGTTTCTGTGTAAAATGTCTCATACAGTAATCTTTTCTTTTTAAGTTCATTCAATAACACTTTCTTAGACCATTCTGTTTGATATGATGACATCTCCAATATTCAAAAACAGATTTTGTTATACTTCACTTTTGCAATCAAATTTTTATAGTTTTTCTGTTCATTTCTCCATTCACCTACTTCGTTAGAAGAAAAATTGTTCCTTGAAATCTGTCAATTAGACATTTTCATAGGTTTTATTAAAAGATAGGCACATATTACCAATATCACATAGGTGAGTTAAAGAGAAGGAAGGAATTGATTTCCTTTCTTAAATACACTCACTTTATTATTAAAATTAGATTAGAACATATTTGTACTATTCATCTTTCTGCATTTAGAGAGATCTAAACCATAAAGTTTTTATTAGAATTACCTTTATATTTCTATTTTTCACTCAGTGTACAGAATTCCAAACAAACAAATATAGCAAGCTCTTGTATTCTGACACAAATAAAATGTTCTTTCTAAGGGAGGCCATTTCTAAATCCATCAGCTCTTTAATTGAGTGATTTTGAGAACATATAAAAAGAAGTAGAGTCATAAAAGAAATATGTGCAGTAAGACTTTTTTAATATCTCAATCTGTCAAGAATTCATCTCAACACATATGTTTGGGAGTGCAATAAAACAAGAAAAGAGAAGGCAATAGAGTATTAAAAAATGTGTTCAGGCATTGTACTGTGTGTACGTGAGGACAGTATAGCAATATTAGACTTCTGTAACAGACATCTATTAGAGGAAAGAACTTCATGCGACTGAAAATGTGCTAGCGTTGCCTGTACTAAGCAGGTGTCTATATGATTTCAAATGTACATTGTTAAATTCAATGTGAGGAATATATGATAAAGATGTGCTGTTTAAAAGTTTAAATACTAATAAATCATAATGTTTGGTGTTACATAGAAAGGATAAAAGGTAAATATTAAATGAGGAGGAAGGACTGACAGGGGACCTTGATTCAAGAAACAGGATGTAAAATTATTTTCCTAGTCCTAATTCTGTCATGAATCTTTGACTGAGATGAACATAATTAAATACCCACCTGTGGTGGGAGACCTCTGCCTGGGCCACCAGGGCTCCATAGAAAAACAGGGCCAAGAGAAAGGGAGCCGCCCATGTGTGTAGAAAATCCAGCAACAGGAGGACTTCAGATGCAGGGATTGAGGAACAGCAGGGAGAGAGAATTGGTCTCCAAGGAATATTGACACCTGGGCTTGAAGGAAAGACAGGCCACAGTCAGAGAGAAAAGACCAGCTAACACCAGAGATAACCAGATGGTGAAAGGCAAGGGCAAGAACACAAGGAACAGAAACTAAGACTAGGTTTCATCAGAATCCAGCTCTCTAACCACAGACAGCCCTGTATAACCCAAAACACCAGAAAAGAAAGACTCAGACTTAAAATTACATATTAAGAGGATGATAGAAGATTTTGAGAAGGAAATAAATAACTCGCTTAAAGAAATACAAGAGAACACAGGTAAACAACTGGAAACCCTTAAAGAGGACACACAAAAATCCCTTAAAGAATTACAGGAAAACACAATCAAACAGGCAGAATTACTGGAAAACACAATCAAACAAATGAACAAAACCATTCAGGAATTAAAAACAGAAAGAGAAACAATAAAGAAATCACAAAGGGAGACAACCCTGGAGCTAGAGAACATAGGAAAGAAATCAAGAGTCATAGATGCAAGCATCACTAACAGAATACAAGAGATGGAAGAGAGAATCTCAGGTGTGGAAGATACCATAGAAAACATGGACACAACAGTCAAAGAAAACACAAAATCCAAAAAGCTCCTAACCCAAAACATCCAAGATATCCGGGATGCAATGAGAAGACAGAACCTGAGGATAATAGGTATAGAAGAGAGTGAAGATTCCCAACTTAAAGGACCAGTAAATATCTTCAACAAAATTATAGAAGAAAACTTCCCTAACCTAAAGAAAGACATGAACATAAATACACAAGAAGCGTACAGAACGCCAAATAGACTGGACCAGAAAAGAAATTCCTCCTGTCACATTATAGTCAAAACACCAAATACACAAAGCAAGGAAAGAATATTAAAAGCAGTAAGGAAAAATGGGCAAGTAACATATAAAGGCAGACCTATCAGAATTATACCAGACTTCTCACCAGAGACTTTGAAAGCTAGAAGACCCTAGGCAGATCTCATACAGACTCTAAGAGAACACAAATGCCAGCCCAGGCTGCTATACCCAGCAAAACTCTCAATAATCATACATGGTGAAACCAAAATATTCTATGACAAATCCAAATTTGCACAGTATGTTTCCACAAACCCAGCCCTACAAAGAATAATACATGGAAAACACCAACTCAAGGAAGGAAACTACACTGAAGAAAAAGCAAGAAAGTAATCTTTCGACAAACTCAAAGGAAGATAGCCACATAAACAACATCAAAAATAACAGGAAACAACAATCACTATCCTTTAATATCTCTTAACATCAATGGCCTCAGCTCCCCAATAAAAAGACATAGACTGACAGACTGGATCCATAAACAGGACCCAGCCTTTTGTTGCATCCAGGAAACACACTTCATTGCTAAACACAAACACTAACTCAGAGTAAAGGGCTGGAAAACAATTTTCCACCAAAATGGCCCCAATAAACAGGCTGGAGTTGCCATTCTAATATCAGATAAAATGAAGTTCCAACCAAGAGTCATCAAAAAAGATAAGGAATGACACTTCATAGTCATCAAAGGAAAAATCTACCAAGAAGAACTCTCAATTCTGAACATCTATGCCCCGAATGCAAGAGCTCCCGCATTCATAAAAGAAACTTTACTAAAGCTCAAAGCACACATTGCACCTCACACAGTAATAGTGGGAGACTTCAACACCCCACTATCATCAATGGACAGATCTTGGAAACATAAACTAAACAGAGACACAGTGAAACTAACAAATGCTATGAACCAAATGGGTTTAACAGATATCTATAGAACATTTCATCCTACATCAAAAGAATATACCTTCTTCTCAGCACCTCATGGTACCTTCTCCAAAATTGATCATATAATTGGTCACAAAACAAACCTCAACAGATACAAGAAGATTGAAATAATCCCATGCCTCCTATCAGATCACTACGGATTAAGGCTGGTCTTCAATGGCAACAACAACAACAGAAAGCCCACATGCACATGGAGCTGAACAAAGCTCTACTCAATGATAACTTGGTCAAGGAAGAAATAAAGAAAGAAATTAAAGACTTCCTAGAATTTAATAAAAATGAAAGTACAACTTACCCAAACCTATGTGACACAATAAAGCAGTGTTAAGAGGAAAACTCATAGTTCTGAATGCCTCCAAACAGAAACTGGAGAGAGCATATACTGACAGCTTAACAGCACACCTGAAAGTTCTAGAACAAAAAGAAGCTAATACACCCAAGAGGAGTAGAAGGCAGGAAATAATCAAATTAAGGGCTGAAATCAACCAAGTGGAAACTAAAAGAACTATACAAAGAATCAACAAAACCAGGAGCTGGTTCTTTGAGAAAATCAACAAGATAGATAAACCCTTAGCCAGACTAATCAGAGGGCACAGAGACAGTATGCAAATTAATAAAATTGTAGATGAAAAGGGAGATATAACAAATGATTCTGAGGAAATTAAAAAAATCATCAGATCCTACTACAAAACCTATATGCAACAAAATTGGAAAATGTGGAGGAAATGGCACTCCACTGATTCTTGCATGACTCCCAAGAGTCACTTCATAGCAACAGTAGGGCTGAATGTGAGGTTGCAGATAGAGGACTTGGAGAAGGGACTGAAGGAGCTGTGGGAGTTTGCATACCCAGGGAGGCAGCAACAGTGGTTACTGGCCTGATCCTTCCCCCCCCCCCATACTCCTAGAGACTGATCCACCAACCAAAGAATACACATGGAGGGATCCATGGTGCTGGCCTCATATGAGGCAGAGGAGGGTCTTGTTAGCCATCGGGGGGGGGGGGGGATAAAGGGGGAAGGAGAGGCCCTTGGGCCTGAGAGTGTTAGATCCCAGAGTAGAGAAGAATTCCAAGGAGGGAAGACCATAGTGAGTGGGTAGGTGGGTGGGTGAATATCCCCATAGTGGCAGGGGGAGGAGGGAGGAAATGTTCCAAAGGGGAGATCTGGAAAGGGGGAAACATTTGAAATGTAAATAAAGTATGAAAAATAAAAAGAAAGAAAATAATTTAATACTATACAAAATCAAAATTCATAGTCAATGGCAACTCAGAAAATTAGTTCTATTTTCTTAGTTCTATTTCTACTGTTGTGATGAAATATTGTAAAAAAAAAAAAAAAAAAGGCAGGGCAGTAGTGGCACACACCTTTAATCCCAGCAATTGGGAGGCAGAGGAAGGTGGATTTTTGAGTTCGAAAGCAGCCTGGTCTACAGAGTGAGTTCTAGGATATCCAGGAGTACACAGAGAAACCCTGTCTCAAAAAAAAAAAAAAATGGGGGGGGGTGGAGTAATGGTTTTATATTTATTACAAGACCTTATCATTGTCCATCATGAAAGAAAAACAGGGAAGGAACTCAACACAGGAACCAGAAGGTATGATCGGAAGCAGAGGCCATTGAAGAATATTGCTTACTAGTTTTCTCCTAGGCTCACTCAGATTGCTTTTTTGTACAAAGAAAGACCACTTGCCCAGGGTGTCACCCACCAAACTGGGCTGTACCCTCCCATATCAATCATTAGTCAAGAATAAAAACTTCCTCCCAAATTTTATCACAAATTTACCTAAAAACCAATTGGGTTGAGTCATTTTCTTAATAGATGTTTCATTTTACCAGATAACTCCAGCTTGTGCTGACAAAAACAAATAAATAAATAAAACCACAAGAAACAATAAAGCAAAACTAAATAAGCATACCAACAAATACCTAAAATTAGATTTGTATTTTATAAGTTTATAATTATACATTCATTTATTCATATATATATATATATATATGTAATTATATAACTAAATTATTATATGTTCTATATTGCTAACATTACAGAGTCTTCCTGTTATAACATGCTGTGGAATGCATTTGTGACATCATATAATTTATAAAGCATACTTTGTAAAAACCTATTCAGAATGAAGATATGGTTTCATTTTCACACTATCATGCATAATAAGGTCAGCTGAGCACTGCTCTGTGGACATTTAAGATGTTGCCCACATAGGAAGATTTCACAAATAATAGCATCTTGAATTTAGTATTTCTTTTATAGCCTTATTCCATATATAACATATGTAAAGTTAATCATTTATCGTATTTTAATATACATTGAAAAATAAAGAAAAGTGAGTATGCATAAGATCAGCCATGCAAAATCACAGGGCATATAAAAATTGAATAGTAATACAGAGAATAAGATAATCCTAGCACTTAAGAAATACCAAATTGCAAACAAACAATAAAACTACCATTCTTACACAATTTAGTTTGATTACAAAGTAAATACAACTAAAATACACCTTAGTTGTAGGTGTATAAAATATATATGAAATGTGAACATGGTTTAACTTTAAGGCTGACATGTGTTTCTTACATGGTTATATAGTTATGATCTAAATGATTTTGACTGACAATTTTGCCTAATTCTGGAATGTCTTGTTTGTTTTAGTTCTAAAAATAATTCACAAACACTTTAGATGAAAGATACAAAGCCTTGACATTGGGGTACTTTCCTTACTGTTTCACTATTGATCTTATTGTATAAAAGTACATTTCTTTATGTAGTAAGTAGAAAAATGTTCTAAAAGTATCAATCTAATTTCATTTTATGACCTTCTTTAAGGCTAAAATACCAGCATGATAAAATTAGTGTCCTTAGTTTAAAATTTCATTTATTATCATTTTTATAAGAAGTAAAACTAAGTTTATATTGCATAAAGAAAATTTTATTGTCTGCTACTAAAATGATAGTGAATTTGTATGTGTGTTATTATGACTATAAAATAATATTTAAATTTTTATAAAATTAAATTGGTGTAAATGCCAGATACTTTTCCATCTAGTCTGTCCAACCATTTTTGACAATTTTTCAATAATTTATTTATAATTTTGTTATAGACTTTTAGAAATTTAATCTACATGGGTCAATAAAAAGGATCAACTTTAAAATGTTTATTCATCTCCATTCCTCTCATTATTGGTAGATAAGAAATAAGGGATATACTGATTTCTTTTCTGAATACCAGGGTAAAATACTTGGCAAAAATAATTATGAAATGAAAGATTTTCTTTGACTTGTGGTTAAGAAAGTATACTGGACACCCTAAAGGATATATTTGGGCAGCAGAGGAGATAAGGTGGGGTGGCTGGCCACTGTGCAACTGCAGCCAGGAAACTGGGATGGATGGAAACTGGTGTTCCATCCATATTTCCTGGTTATTCAGTCTGAAATCCCTGTTCATTGGATGATGCAGCCTACATCCAGGATGAACTTTCTCACATCAATGAATCCTGACTTTAAATACACTCAAAGGAATCCCCAAAATTCTGATTTTTATGTCATTCTAAATCCAGCCAACAACATTGAAAATTAAGTGTCATGGATGGCAGCTTATTTGTGAGTGTGAGTGTGTGTGTGTGTGTGGGGGGTGTATGTGGCATTTACTTTTTATATTTTTATTTTTTGATACCTTATTTACATTTCAAATGTTGCCCCTTTCCAGATCTCCCCTTTGGAACGCCCTATGTGTTCCCCCTTCCCCATGCCTCTGTGAGGGTATTGCCCCACCCACCCACCCACCCACTCTCCTCTTCCCTCCTTGCCATTCCCCTATACTGGGGCCTCTCCTCCCCTTTATGGCTAACAAGACCCTCCACTGCCATATATGTGGCCAGTACCATGGGTCCCTCCATGTGTATTCTTTTGTTGGTGATCCAGTCTTTGGGAGCATCCGGAAGTCACACCAGTTGACACTGTTGCTCCCTCCAATGGGGCTGCAAACTCCCTCAGCTCCTTCAATCCCTTCGCCAACTCCTCCATCTGGGACCTCACACTCAGCACTATGGTTGGTGTGAAGTGACTCTTGGGTATTCCGAACTTTTGGGCTAATAACCACTTAACAGTGAGTACATGCCATGTTCATTCTTTTGTGACTGCGTTACCTCACTCAGAATGATATTTTCAAGTTCCATCCTTTGTCTGCGAATTTCATGAAGTCATTGTTTTTAATAGCTGAGTAGTATTCCATTGTGTAAATGTACCACATTTTCTGTAGCCATTGATTTGTTGAGGGACATCTTGGTTGTTTCCAGATTCTGACTATTATAAATATGGCTGCTGTGAACATAGTTGAGCATGTGACTTTATTACATGTTGGAACATATTCTGGGTATATGACCAGTAGTGGAATAACTGGGTCCTCAGGTAGTATTATGTTCATTTTTCTGAGGGTCAGCCAAATAGATTTCCAGAGAGGTTGTATCACCTTGCAATCTGACCAGGAATGGAGGAGTGTCCCTCTTTCTCCACATCCTTGCCAGCATCTGCAGTCACCTTAGTTTTTGATCTTATCCATTCTGACTGGTGTGAGGTAGAATATCAGGGTTGTTTTGATTTGCATTTCCCTGATGACTAAGGATGATGAACATTTCTTTAGGTGCTTCTCAGCCCTACGATTTTCCTCAGTTGAGAATTCTCTGTTTAGCTCTGTTCCCCATTTTTGAGAGGGGTATTTGGATCTCTGGATTCTAACTTCTTGAGTTCTTTGTGTATATGGGATATTAGCCCTCTATCGGACATAGGATTGGTAAAGATCTTTCCCAATCTCTTGGTTGCCATTTTGTCCTATTTACTGTGTCCTTTGTCTTACAGAAGCTTTGTAATTTCATGAGGTCCCATTTGTGAATTCTTGACTTTAGAGCATAAGCCATTGGTGTTCTGTTCAGAAACCCTGTGCCAATGTGTTCGAGACATTCCCCACTTTCTCTTCTATTATATTCAGTGTATCTACTTTTACGTGGAGGTCCTTGATCCACTTGGACTTGAGCTTTGTACAGGGAGATAGGAATGGATTAATTAGTATTCTTCTACATGTAGACCGCCAGATGAACCAACACCATTTGTTGAAAATACTGTCTTTTTTCCACTGGTTGGTATTAGCTCCTTTGTCAAAGATCAAGTGACCATAATTGTGTGGGTTCATTTATGGGTCTTCAGTTCTATTCCATTGATCTACCTGCCTGTTGATGAACCAATACCATGCAGTTTTTTTTTATCACTACTGCTCTGTAGTACAGCTTGAGGTCAGGGACACTGATTTCCCCAGAAGTCCTTTTATTGTTGAGAACAGTTTTTGCTTTCCTGGGTTTTTTGTAATTCCATATGAATTTGAGAATTGTTCTTTCTATGTCTATGAAGAACTGAGTTGAAATTTTGATGGGGATTGCATTGAATCTGTAGATTGCTTTCGGCAGGATGGCCATTTTTACTATATTAATCCTGCCAATCCATGAGCATGGGAGACCTTTCCATCTTCTGAGGTCTTCTTCGATTTCTTTCTTCAGAGACTTGAAGTTCTTGTCATACAGATCTTTCTCCTGTTTGGTTAGAGTCATAGCAAGATACCTTATATTGTTTGTGACAATTTGTGAAGAGTGTCATTTCCCTAATTTCTTTCTTTATCCTTCGAGTATAATATGGCTACTGATTTGCTCGGGTTATTTTTGTATCTGACTACTTTGTTGAAGATGTTTATCACTGTAGCAGATCTCTGGTGGAGTTTTTTGGGACACTTAAGTATACCATCATATCATCAGCAAATAGTGATATTTTGATTTCTTCCTTTCCAGTTTGTATCCCTTTGACCTCCTTTTGTTGTCTAATTGATCTAGTTAGAACTTCAAGTACTATATTAAATAAATAGGGGGAGAGAGGGCAGTCTTGCCTAGTCCCTGATTTTAGAGGGATTGCTTCGAGTTTCTCTCCATTTACTTTGATGTTGGCCATTGGTTTGCTGTATATTGCTTTTACTATATTTAGGTAAGCTCCTTGAATTCCTGATCTTTCCAAGAATTTTATCATGAATGGATGTTGAATTTTGTCAAATACTTTTTCAGCACCTAATGAAATGACCATTTTTTTTTTCTTTGAGTTTGTTTATGTGGTGGATTACATGGATGGATTTCTGGGTATTGAACCATTGCTGCATCCCCGGATGATGATGCATACTTGATCATGGTGAATGATCATTTTGCTGTGTTCTTGAATTTGGTTTCTGAGAATTTAACTGAGTATTTTTGCATCAGTATTCATAAGGGAAATTTGTCTGAAGTGTTCTTTTATTGTTGGGTCTTTGTGAGGTTTTGGAATCAGTGTATCTGTGGCCTTATAGAATGAATTGGGTAGTGTTCCTTCTGTTTCTATCTTGTGGAATAGATTGTAGAGTATTGGTATTAAGTCTTCTTAGAAGGTCTGATAGAATTCTGCACTGAACCCATCTGGTCCTCGGTTATTTTTTGGTTGGGAGATTTTAATGACTGATTCTATTTCTTTAGGGGTTATGGGACTGTTTAGATGGTTTATCTGATCCTGATTTAACTTTGGTATTTGGTATCTGTCTAGAAACTTATCCATTTCATCCAGATTTTCCAATTTTGTTGCATATAGGCTTTTTAATAGGATCTGATGAGTTTTTGAATTTCTTCAGAATCTGTTGTTGAATCTCTCTTTTCATTTTTAAGATTGCTAATTTGGATACTGGCTCTATGCCCTCTAGTTAGTCTGGCTAAGGGTTTATCTATCTTGTTGATTTTCTCAGAGAACCAGCTCCTGGTTTTGGTGATTCTTTGTATAGTTCTTTTTGTTTCTACTTGGTTGATTTCAGCCCTTAATTTGATTATTTCCTGCCTTCTACTCTTCTTTGATGTATTAGTTTCTTTTTGTTCTGGAGCTTTCAGGAGTACTGTTAAGCTGTGAGTATACGCTCTCTCCATTTTCTTTTTGGAAGCACTTAGAGCTATGAGTTTTCCTCTTAACACTGCTTTCATTGTGTCCCATAGGTTTGGGTAAGTTGTACTTTCATTTTTATTAAATTCTAGGAAGTCTTTAATTTCTTTCTTTATTTATTCCTTGACCAAGTTGTCATTGATTAGAGCATTGTTCAGCTTTCATGTATATTTCGGCTTTCTGTTGTTGTTGCCATTGAAGACCAGCCTTAATCTGTTGTAATCTGATAGGAGGCATGGGATTATTTCAATCTTCTTTTATCTGTTGAAGTTTGTTTTGTGGCCAATTATATGATCAATTTTGGAGAAAGTAACATAAAGTGCTAAGAAGAAGTTATATTCTTTTAATTAAGGATGGAATGTTCTATAGATATCTGTTAAATCCAGTTGGTTCATAACCTCTGTTAGTTTCACTGTGTCTTTGTTTAGTTTGTGTTTCAAATATCTGTTCATTGATGATAGTGGAGTGTTGAAGTCTCCCACTATTATTGTGTGAGGTTCAATGTGTGCTTTGAGCTTTAGTAAAGTTTCTTTTATGAATGGGAGAACCCTTGCATTCGGGGCATAGATGTTTAGAATTGAGAGTTCTTTTTGGTTGATTTTTCCTTTGATGAGTCTGAAGTGTCCTTCCTTATCTTTTTTGATGACTTTTGGTTGGAACTTGATTTTATCTGATATTAGAATGGCTACTCCAGCCTTTTTCTTGGGACCACTTGCCTGGAAAATTGTTTTCCAGCCCCTCTTTTACTCTGAGGCAGTGTTTTTCTTTAACATGCAGGTGCATTTCCTGGATGCAGCAAAATGCTGTGTCCTGTTTATGGATCCAGTATGTCAGTCTAGGTCTTTTTATTGGGGAATTGAGGCCATTGAAGTTAAGAGATATTAAGGAATAGTGATTGTTGCTTCCTGTTAATTTCGATGTTATTTTTATGTTTGTGTGGCTATCTTCTTTTGAGTGTTGAAAAATTACTTTCTTGCTTTTTCTAGGGTGTAGTTTCCCCCCTTGGGTTGGTGTTTTCCTTCTATTATTCTTTGTAGGGCTAGGTTTGTGGAAACATACTGTGCAAATTTGGTTTTGTCATAGAATATTTTGTTTTCCCCATCCATTGATAATTGAGAGTTTTGCTTGGTATAGTAGCCTGGGGTCGCATTTGTGTTCTCTTAGGGTGTGTATGAGATCTGCCCAGGATCTTCCAGCTTTCATAGTCTCTGGGAGAAGTCTTGTGTAACTTTGATAAGTCTGACTTAATATGTTACTTGCCCTTTTTCCCTTACTGCTTTTAATATCTTTTCCTTATTTTGGGTATTTGGTGTTTTGACTCTAATATGACGGGAGGAATTTCTTTTCTGGTCCAATCTATTTGAAGTTCTGTAGGTTTCTTGTATATTTATGCTCATCTCTTTCTTTAAGTTAGGGAAGTTTTCTTCTATAATTTTGTTGAAGATATTTACTGGTCCTTTATGTTGGGAATTTTCAGTCTTTTCTATACCTATTATCCTTAGGTTCTGTTTCCTCACTGTATCCTGGATATCTTGGATGCTTTGGGTTAGGGTCTTTTTGCATTTTCCATTTTCTTTGACTGTTGTGTCAATGTTTTCTATGGTATCTTCCACACCTGAGATTTTCTCTTCTATTTCTTATATTCTGTTAGTGATGCTTGCATCTATGACTCCTGATCTCTTTCCTAGGTCTTCTAACTCCAGGATTGTCTCCCTCCGTGATTTCTTTATTGTTTTTATTTCTATCTTTAGTTCCTGGATGGTTTTGTTCATTTCCTTTGTATGTTTGATTGTGTTTTCCCATAATTCTTTAAGGGATTTTTGTGTTTCCTCTTTAAGGGCTTCTAGTTGTTTACCTGTGTTCCCTTGTATTCCTTTAAGGGAGTTATTTATTTCCTTCTTAAAATCTTCTATCATCATCATGAGATGTCATTTTAAGTCTTTTTCTTGCTTGTCTGGTGTGTTGGGGTATCCAGGGCTTGCTGTGGTGGGAGAACTGGGTTCTGATGATGCCAATTAGCCTTGATTTCTGTTCCTTATGTTCTTTCCCTTGCCTTTTGCCATCTAGTTATCTCTGGTGTTAGCTGGTCTTACTCTCTTTGACTGTGGCTTGTCTTTCCTGCAAGTCTAGGTGTCAATACTCCTTGGAGACCAGTTCTCTCTGAGAGGAATTTGGCTTTGGAGAGTTGTGTTGCAGGGTCAGCACTGGGGTGCAGTCAGAAACAAGAATGATCTAATCCCCAGCTGATCTTTGTTTCCTGTGTCCTAATGGATCTGTAAGGGTCCTTCTTGGTCCAGTGAATTTGAAAAGAAGTGATGGTCTTGCCTGTGCTTGAAGGTGTGTCAGCAATCCTGGGATACCAGCTCTCTCCTGGCACTATTTGATTATGGAACCTTGTGTCACAGGATCTGCTCTCCATCCACCAAAAGAAACCAGAAGCCAGCTCCTCAGTCTCTGTGACCTGGGTATTCCAGGTAGGTCTCTCTGAGCAGACAGGCTTGCCCACAATCCTGGGAGACTAGCTTTCTCCCAGTGCTATTTGGCTATGGAGCCCTGGTGCCCCAGGCAGAGGTAAGCAGCTTATTTTTAATATCAATGTCTATGCACTCTCCCGACATAACATATATCATCTTCTATGCATGCTTGCCTTTGTAATTGCTTTATCTAGCACAACAAAAATTGCTGAATTTCATTGTTCATCTGTATCTTAAATCTTTACTTAATGGTCCTGATTTATGAATTATAACTTTCATTTTTCTTACTCCATTTAGAATACAAAATCATGATATTACTTTTTAAAATCATTGTGTTTTCAAATGTCTCAGTAAGGCAGTATCTCATTTCTTTAAGCATGTATTAAATTACTAAAAAGGGAAAATAAACTGAAGATGATCATAAATAAAATCTTATTGAAGTCCTTGCTTTCTGTGATAATTCTTGAGGAGAATTTGCTCAATTTCTCTTAATAAGAACCTACAGTTTTGTGATTTATATAGTTTCTTGATCTTACAGAGAAAAAATATTGATCAATCCAAGTGATATAAAGCTGACTTCAAATATTTTCCATAATGGTGGTCAGTCCTCCATGATTATGATTATAAAAGTGACTGAAAATGTACAGGCATCTATCTGTGCCATCATAAATGTATAAATGTTACTCAATTTACACTGTACTTCCAAACACTTAAGTTTCAAGTTAATTTTTAAAATAATTTAAAACAAGAAGATAATATATGAAACACTACATTTTCATTTTTAATTCTTTGGAAGAGCTGTCTGTCTTCATAAAAGTATCACCAATCTTTTTCAAAATGACTGTAATAAAAATTCTCAGAAGGATATAGGTCAGGATTCTGTGCACATAGTACATACCATCTGTACATAATCTCAGTTACTCTAAGCCATGGATTAAAAGGAAAATTTTAAGAGCATGTAGCTTCTGTGACATGATAACAGAGATTTAGTGTCCCATTGACCTTGCATATGGAAATATTAAATTATTTTTCTAATCAATTGCAAAAAGCAGTGGGAGACTACATCCAATACCCTTTTACAGCCTGCTTTTTTCTCAAAGGTAAAAAAAAATAATTGGGCTCAGGGGTTGTACATTTTCCTATTTTTGCCATTTTACAAATAGATTTTATTGACCTTTGGCTCATGTGCAAAGAACTGACTTGAAAATCTGAATTGTGAGAGTATATTTTGAAGAAAACAAAATATATCATGCATGTGTATTAGTTAAAATTCCTTGGAGTTTTCACAAATATAAATAAAATTAACTTGCTTTGCCTTGGAGCATGATAAATACTGAGAAAATTTGAAGAAAAAAGATAGTGTTGAATAGGAAAGGGCCAGAAATACATAATTAAAACAATAAATGATAAATAAATTAAAACAATAAATGATAAATTACTGAAGGTGCTTCCCAGGATGTATGATGGAAGGGCTGTTAACTTATTTAACATTAAATGAGTCTCAAAATAGGGTTTTCTAAGAATGTGTACTCCTGAACTTCTGAAGGACTAGAAGTAAGCATTAAGATTATTGGTGGTATGTTGTAACATAAAATCCTAATTTGTAGGGATGTGAAAAGGTTTGAAAACTGTATAGCCAAAAATTACAAGTTGTTGGAAGGCAAAACCACAATTCACAGAGACAATAAAGATAAATATAACCCAGGATGGGTCCCCATAAAGCATAAGAGTACTACAGGTCTTTCAGACTTTAAGAAAGTATTTTTCATCTCTTACATATGTGCAGGGGTACTAGGTCCAGACCCTGTATGCCCTTTGGTTATTGGTTCAGTCTCTGGGAGCTCCCAAGTGTCCAGATCAGTTGACTCTGTTGGTCTTCATGTGGAGACCCTTTCCCTTCTAGGTCCCTCAATCCTTCTCCCAATTTTTCCACAAGACTCTACAAGTTCTGTCTAATATTTGGCTTTGGGTTTCTGTTTCAGTTTTGGTCAGCTGGTGGGTGGAGCTTCTCAGAGCAGTTATACTAGTCTCTTGTGTGCAAGCATAACAGAATATCAATAGTAGTGTCAGAGATTAGTTATTTCCCTTGGTATGGGTTTCAAATTGGGCTCGTCATTGTTTGGCCATTCGTCTTAGCTACATCTTTGTCCCTGCACTTTTTATAGGCAGGACAAATTTTGGGTCAAGGATTTGTGGTGGATTGGTGTCTTTATTCTTCCACTTGGAATCTTTCATGGCTACAGGAGGTGGCCACTTCAGGCTTCACATCCCCAACTGCTAGGCACATATATAGCAGATGTTTGGCTTGATCTTTATGTAGGTCCACAACAACTGCAGCAGGAGCCTTCCTTGACTCTGTTGCCTGCCTGTAGATTTTGTTAATCTAACTACGCTGCCTTTTCTGGCTTTAGTAGGAGAGGATGTGCCTAGTCCTCCAGTGATTTTCCAGATATGCAGGGAACCTCCCCTTTATCACAGAAGAAAGGGATGGAAAGGGACTATTTGTGGGGGGGATACTCAGAGGAGAGGGGATCTGTGATTGAGATATAAAATGAACAAATGAATACATTAATGGGAAAAATAAAAGAAAGTGTTTGTCATGGTTATGGTCAGATATATATTGATCCAGATGACATAAAGGTTTCCAGATGGAGCAGAGTTTCTCAGAATTAAGCAGGAACCTCATCTAGAACAGGATACATTTCTAAGATAAAATGATACAGGACCAAATGCACAAATCAAAAATTACTGAATAGTAAGATCAAGAACACTTTATTATGACTTATATGTAATTTGTATGGAATGATGATATTCTTTATTTCAACACTGCTAGGAAGGATTCTAACACTTTATGGAGGGCTAGCCTTTATATCTCAGAATACCAACATCAAATGGAGATTAAAACACACCAACAACCTGCAGTGAGTGTTTTAAGCATGAGTAGGTATTAATTGTAACTATTGAAGGAACAGTAAATGAACTAACAAAGTTGTCAAAGAGCATAAACATTTCTTGGAAACCTAACTCACATTCCCTGTGCTGGTTCTACTTGGCCCATTTTATAGAATGAAATGGAACTTTTTTTTTTTTTTAAACTCAGTTAGGTCATAATGATGTTTGCTGGGGAAGATAAGTGAAAGGATGTTTTGCTAAAGCAGACACATGAAAGGACACGTGATATTTAGAAAAAATATAAAAATGACCATTGAAGGTGAGACAAGCTTGAGCGTTGATTGGTTCACCTTGCTCTCCCTGTCTAGTCTCTGCTGATTACACTCTTGTATTGGTTGGCCTTGCATGGCATTAGGGATCATTGCTTGTCATGACTTTGTAGAGAGTAACTCTCTAATGAACACGTGATATTCTGGTGGCTTTTTGCTGCTTCCACTGACTGGTGCTGATCTGGGTGAGCCCCCTGTTTTTGTTATGGATCTAGCTGCCACTGCTGATTTGTATGTAGAGTCGGCCAAGTGGACTGAACTGCAGATGCTGATTTATGTTTGGTGGTTTGCTGGTAGACTGAACTACTGATATCCTGACAATAAAGATTGAACTATTTCTACCATGTCCTAACAATTTTTCTTTTCTAGTACCTCTGGTAGGAGATGGGCTAAAAGGAAGGTTCAGATGTTTAAGAGACCTTATTAAAGTAGGTTGTAAAAATATAGGATTATGTACAACATTACACTTTTATGAAAAACCATGAAACAAGCTTACAAAGTGGATGATGTAACTCATAATATTCTGGCAACACCATGATCAGGGCATCCAGTGGGTTGGCTTCTCAATCAGTCTTGTCTTTGCTATTTCACTTCCTTGAGGAAGAGGCGCTTGCACAGATGATGACAAAGGGCAGATAACAGTTGGTTCACTCTAGCTAAATCACAAATAAATCTACCTTTGAATTAAATTCCACCCCTTAAAGACAAAATGAGGAGGATGCTGTGGCAGTCAGCCTTGGAGAGCTTAGGAACAGCTGATACTGGTAAAATTCCTGGGATCAGAGAACTGTTGAGCCAAGAAAGTGGTTACTAGCTACCTCCTCAAATAGTTCTATGTTTTTCTCCTGTAAGTTTATATAAAAAGAGAATATGTGATGGGGACTATGAGTCTATCAGAGCCACTAAATAAGTGGATTCTGCATTATGCTTGTGGTCTAATGCTGAACCACTTCTTGGCACCAGAAGAAACACTAGCTTTTCACCAAGACAGTGCAACCACCAGCAGCCAGAAGCTACTACCAAAATCCCTGATTGCCATAACCATGTCTTTGAGGGCCCACTGGCACTATTGGTGATCGCAATTATCTGTGAAGAAGAGGAAATGCCTTCTCCCCAGTCTTCTTGTCTTCTGTATTTCAAATAGTTGCATGCAAGTCAAGTCCTTGAACAGGTGAGATGTATAAACTACTTAAATACTTTAGGGCTGGATTCCATTCGTTTCACTATTCTGGAACATAGGAATGTAGATTACTGTCTGTATACAGGTGAGGGCAGGTAAAAGATAAGACTAGAGCCTATGATTGGGCAAAGGAAACAGAAAGCAGGCTGAGATTTTAGAGAGGGAACAGAGAGAGACAGAGAGGAGAGAGGGAGAAGAGAAGACAAGATGGAAGCTGACAAGAGAGGAAGATGAACCTGATCCACATGGCTTGAAAGAGTCACAGGTAGCTATGGATACCATAAAAGAACAATAGAATAATATAGGGTATATTTGCCCCATCTAGGTGTACACTTTGTGTTTAAATCAATTGAGTTTTGAGTTCTTTGTGTGAGCAGTTTTGTGGTTGAGAATTTACTGTAATAAATTGACTGATAAATTATAAGCCTTTAGAGTTTTCTTTATACCAGGCTCAGGGTTTGAAGCCATTCTTGGCAGTCTAGCCAGAGGGGACAGATGACTGGAAAAGTGAGTGGTTAGGTGGCAAGCGAACTGCGGGAAATTGGACAGACTGCCTCTTGGGGATAGCTATGGGGGCAGGGAGACTGCCATTGTTGGCAAGTAGCCAACATTAGTGTAGTTTTTGTTAATAATTATATACTACATAGGAACAGGAGCCACACTCACTCCAAAGGATAAAATCAATGGTGACCTTAAGGAAAGTTCTGGCCTAACCCTGTTAACAATCGAAGAACAGCCCTAGGCTTTGCTTTTCAGTCTTCCTTGTAGCAGGTTTGCTTAAAAAAAAAATGATTTGTTCAACTAAATACTAAAAAAGAAATAAACAATTTTAAAAATAGAAACACTGAAGAATAGTGGTTATCAATATCAGGAAGGGGGAGAAATGGGGAGAGATAAGTTAAAAGGAAGAGACTTAAAGAAAAATGCATACATGGAGACTACCGTGAGCTATATTATATTGTACACTGAATATTGGCCAAGTGTATGATTTCTGATGCTCTTACCACAAAAACACAACTATGACAAGTAGTAAACAATTTGAGTAAATTCATTGTTCTACATGTTTGTGGAAAATATGAAAATATTGCTTTGTATACCTTATATATGCATAATAAAAATTAAAGAAGCACTGAAAACAAATATTTTAATTAAGTTATTATTCTCTAGATATTTCAACTAATTAATTCAAATTTCAGAGAGTTGAGTGATTAGTTCCTGAACTAATTATTCTTTTGAACTTGAGCAAGGTGAAACAAGAAAAGAAAAAGAATGAAACAGCCTGTACTGGCTGGTTTTGTGTCAACTTGACACAAGCTGGAGTTATCACAGAGAAAGAAGTTTCAGTTGAGAAAATACATCCATGAGATCCAGCTGTAAGGCATTTTCCCAATTAGTGATCAAGCAGTTAGGGCCCCTTGTGAATGGTACCATCTGTGGGCTGGTAGTCTTGGGCTCTATAAGAATGTCAGCTGAGCAAGCCAGGGAGAAGCAAGCAAGCCTGTAAGGAACATCCCTACATGGCCTCTGCATCAGCTCCTGCTTCCTGACCTGCTTGAGTTCCAGTTGTGACTTCCTTTTGTGATGAATGGAGATGTGGAAGAGTAAGCTTAAAAACCCTTTCCTCCCCAACTTGCTTTTGGGTCATGATGTTTGTGCAGGAATAGAAACCCTGACAAAGACAAATTGGTACCAGAAGTGGGGTATTCCTGTGACAACCTGACCATGTTTTGGGTAGGACTGTGGAAGGTCTTTGGAACTTTGGACTAGAAGACCCATTTGTTATTAAGAGCTCTGTGGGATGTTGTGTAGGAGCTTGGAAGATAATGTTGAGAACAGTGCAGAAGATGGAGGCCTGATTTGTGAAATTTCAGAGTGAAGATTAAAGACTCTTATCAGGGCCACTGCTATGTTGACTGTGAAGGTTCTGTGGTTTTGTTTAGCTGGGGCTGAAGAAATTAGCTGTGATTAACAAGATACCAGAACTACTAAAGCAAAACCATTGCATTACTGGGCCTATTGATGCTGGTTAGCTGGAGCTGGGAAATTGGTGGTGACTGGGAAGAGACCAGCATCATTGAGGTGAAATCTTCTGAGAAGTGTTTTCTGAGAGCACAGAGATAGCCAGGGTTTTACCTTGTGCTGTGGCAGGACTTGGTGATGTGTAAGAGTCACCCAGGTGGTACTGGTTTTGAAAGCATGAAGAAGTCATAAAGAGCAGCTGAGGCCTGGGCACTGTGAGAGGCCGCAGAAGGTCATTTGTGAAACTGCAGCCTCAGTTGCAATAGATGGCCTAGGACTAAAGGTGTCATGCAAAGAAAGTGAGGCTTGGCACCATGAAGAGAGCCTATGAGAGGCTGTTGGTAAAGCCTAGTTTCAGTGGAGGACAGCAGTGTCTTGGAGATGCCAGTACCATGAGATGACCAGCAAGAACAGCAGTAGCAGTGGAGTATAGGCATCTGAAGCCTAGAAGACAAGATGTGTGCTACAAAGGGCAGAGCTGGAGAAGTAACTCAAGCCTTTGGAGTAATCTAGATGATCATGAGTGAATCCCAGCCATTGGACAGTTGGAGTTTGGTTTTGCTTTTGACTGTTACTGTGGCCTGATATATTTTCCCTCATGAAGGAAGAAGGTATTTTAGTAGAGCCCACAGTTAAGAGACTTTTGATGGTAAAAAGACTTTGAATTCTAAAAGATTGAGTATCTTTAAAGGGATTGAAATTTTAATAGTAAGAATTTGCAAAGACTGTGGGACTTTTAAAGTTATTTACATATTGGGGATAAATAAGAAAGTAAGGGTTGAGGCTTAATAGTGATGTATTTGTGTGTCAAGTTGACAAGAGGTCAATTGTACTGGTTGGTTTGTGTCAACTTGACACAAGCTAGAGTTATCATAGAGAAATGAGTTTCAGTTGAGAAAATACCTCCATGAGATCCAGCTGTAATGTATATTCTCAATTAGTGATCAAGGTGGTAAGGCCCCTTGTGGGTGGTGCCAACTGTGGGCTGGTAGTCTTGGGTTCTATAAAAAAGCCAGCTGAGCAAGGCAGGAGAGAAGCAAGCAAACTAGTAAGGAACATCCCTCCATGGTGTCTGCATCAGTTCCTGCTTCCTGACCTGCTAGAATTCTAGTTGTGACTTCCTTTTGTGATGAACGGCAATGTAGAAGAGTAAGCTAAATAAACCCTTTCCTCCCCAACTTGCTTCTTGCTCATAACGTGTGTGCAGCAATACAAACCCTGACTAAGACATAGCCCTTCTACTGTAAATTTCCTAATTTTTTCCAGTATTCCAAATTTCTTTATATGCATTTATTTTCCTTATCTTTAAGTAGCACAGACTGCTATCAGGCAAATGATCACTAGTATGCTTCAAAAAGTAAGTGCCTATAGAACTAAGCTTTGTTAGCACTAAGACTGAATTATTTGGAGAACAACTAATGCTCATAATTCTTTTAAGTGACGCTAAGCTTTCAATGTAAGTGAAATCAGACACAACAGATGAAGTCAGCTAATTTTTAAGGATTTAAAAGTGACTCTCACTTTTAAAGACCAGCAGTTCGCACAATACTTCAGCTGATACCCCTTATTGCTATAGTATCCTACATCAGTTTGTAATCCATGAAATAATGATTACACATCCAAACTAAAAGTTTTAGATTATAATAAAAACTAGGGATAGTCTAGACAGGAAAAATATCCTCAAACAGGGATGTATACAAATATGTTCATTACTAGAATAGTTAGTCACAAATATCTCACATATAATAATTTACAACACAAAACAGCAGAAGCCTAACATACTGAAAATCCCATGTAGTTTGAACACTATGGGTTTCACTATGTAGCCATATATTTTTATTATAACATATTATAATGCATCACAATGTTTTTTTTCTCTGTCTATCTATGTGTCTCTGTCGCTGTATCTATATCTCTTTGTCTTTCTGCCTCTTTGTCTCTCTATTGATTTGTCTCTGTCTTTCTTTGTCTCTCTCTCTCTATCTATCTATCTATCTATCTATCTTTCTCCTTTCAAGACAGGGTCAATTTAGGTAACCATAGTTGACCTACTATAATTCTCTACTTCAGCCACCTGAGATCAGGTGTATATCCTGATGTAGATTTGAATGTGAAATATCTCTCATAGATTTGTGTGGTTGAACACTGGCATCCAAGTATGGTGCTGTATGGAAATGGAACCTTGCTAGAGGAAGTAGGTCAATGAGTGGTCTGGGGGTTAGAGAGCCAGCCACACTTCTGTACACTCTCTGCTTCCTGAATGGAGATGGAACCTTGCTAAAGGAAGTAGTCAATGGATGGTCTGGTGTTAGAGAGCCAGCCACACTTCTGTACACTTTCTGCTTCCTGAATGCCTAAGCAATTCTCCAGCGACCTCTGGCACCCAAGTCATCCTTTTAGTGCCATAATGAATGTGTTCCTTAGAACTCTAAGCACAAATAAGTTTATAAAACTAAGCTGTTTCTTATCAGATATGTTTTCAAAGCAGTGAAAAAGGCAACTACTGCATTGCCCCAAAAGTACTTTTAAAGTCTGTTAATCTTATAAACAAGTTTGGTGGAAAGATTATTTATGGTCCAAACAATTTCTACTTATTTAGTAGTTTTCTCTCTCTCCTCAGATACATATGAACAGGTTTTATACTGTAATTAAATGTTTAAATTCTATCAGTTAAGAGGGAAATGCAACAAGGAATAAACTCTCCTGACAAATGTAGGAAAAGCTATTTTCATTTCTGTATGAATGAAAACTAAGAGTCAGCCTTTTAATTTACAAATGTTGCTAAAATTAATAAATCATAACTGCCATCCCATTAGTCTTCTACTCTTCATGAAAAGAAAAGGAGTTCTTCTTGTACAGCTGACCTTTATAAGTTTACTGGAAAATAGATGTGGATTTGAATTTTAAAAGTTAAGGCTAAGATCAACTCATTTGTAAATCTCTCCATCATAAGATTTGTTTTGCATGGTTTGATTAGTGTTTTTCCCAATCATGATTAATTTGTCTCTAATCTAGAAATGATATTGAAAAATTGTTTTAGTAGTATTATTCTTTTTTACTCCAGCTGTTTTAATTTGCCTCTCTATATTCTGTAAAGCATTAAATTTAACTTTGCCGTTAGCCTAGATGCCACTAATTTCAGTGTCTGTGCCCTAGTGTAATTCTTTTCAGGGAGTTTGAGATGGACCCCATGGTCCTTTTAGAAATTAGAAAATTATAGAAGTGAAAGGTCATCACTTCTCTTCCTAGCTAACAGAAGTCTTATCTTGACTATAGACTCTCATAAACCTTCTGTGCTTGGGTATTTTGGTGAAACAAACTGTGATACTAAAAGGTAGCCTTGTTTATAAACCAAACCAAGACTGTTGCTTTCACTTGGATATGCCATCTCATTCAATTTGACCTTCAATTCAGTTAACTCTGACAGAATTGAATACCATTCATATACACATGAATTAGTTCAGAATTAGACCCTACTCTGTTGATATCTTAAGATTGTTAAGGATCCAACCTAAGACCCATTCCTAGCCCAAAGAAATTTATGAAGTAGTAAATGTGTCTTGTTTCAAACAAGCAAGTTTGAGAGAATGTGTTATATGCTCAGCAGACATTAGTTCTTACAGAAAGACTGAAGGTTCCTGCTTTGATCTCTTCTACAGGTTTCAGGGAATATTTAAGCTACCCAAATATACACTCCTCATATAAGCTGCATGCAGGTACTGATCTCAAATTTTTCCATCAGCCAAACAAGAAGACACTCAATAGAAATACGGAACTCTCCATTCAACAATGTGACTATTTGACGTGTGTGAACAATTGATTACCAGAAAGTGTACACAGTTGATAAATTCTCTTTTCCTTATCTAAAAGTAGAAACATATCCTTCAGGAAACATGAACTATTAAAATATGTTATACGAACCAAAATGAACCACCAAACAACAGTAGAATAATTAGTGTTCTTGGATTGAATTTCTAGCATTGTACTGAAAAAAATGAAAGATCAATCAATTAAAACCATTTGAACATGGCTTCTTAATGGTCTGGTATATTCTGCTCTTGCATATGATAAAGTATTATGAAGATTTGACTTACACTTGATGGATATAATCCAAGAGAATAATCAGTTTAAAGTTTCTATATAGTTGTATAATATTTGGATATAACTACTCATATGGAACAATTAAAATAGTTCATACCTTATATAGACATATTTCAAATGATTAAAAATAATACAGTAAATTCTTGATTCTAAATGTTGCCACTATATAATGCCAATATATGCTAATAATTTCTAAATGTGGTTATAAGAATGAGAACACTGACAAGGAACATATTTGGTATAGCTACTCTATATAGTGCACTCAGGCATTCAGGATTTTCTTCAGACAATAGTCTTCATATCTAGGTCTAGTAATGAAATCACATCAAGAAACCCAATGAATAACTTTGAAGCTGGGATGAATATGGATTGTATTTTGAGATTTAAGTTGTCTTTCCTTGAACTGCTATTAATACAATTATGGGATATTATATTCAAGTTTTAAACATTTTATTGAAAATAACATAAATTTTGTTGATAGTGAAGAAGGCCATATGATAGAATACAAATAATTGGCCATATGTTCTTCATCATTCTATGAAGAAGGCTTTCTTAATCATGATAACCTGAATCATGATAATATGGTTTAGTAACAATATTGCATGGAAGGTGAGTCCTCAAATCTTTATAATTTGGCCTGAGAATTGGGAATAGATCCCAGTAAAAATTATAACCATGTTTATTTACAGAATATGATATGATTTTTATAAAACTGTATTTTTGTTTACTACATTAATCATTGTGTATTAATTTTAAAATGTAATGTTATTGAGAAAATAGTTGCATCCATAGTAACACTATTGATAAATTCTATTAGATTAAGTGAAAATTTTATTACTGGATTATTTAGAATCTTGTATTCTACAGCCTGGGCTAGATCTGGATCTCTCTATGTTTTCAATTATTCCAAGGTAACTTCAAACATTTTTGTCCCCCGCATCTATTACCTAAGTGCTAAGATTATTGATGTATACCACAACAACTGAATAGCATTTTTATTAGCATAATTGACTCACTTATAAACATGAAAAGAATGAAAAAATCTGTTTCAACACTAATCATATTTTGTGCTTCACCTGGTTACATGAGTGAATATAATCAGAGGCCTCTCTGAACCCACTCAGATATTGAAAACTTAAGCTCAGACTGATTAAGAATTAGCATTGACATTCAAACCCATACCTTGCACTTAGAGGAAACAGATTCACAATGACACATAAAACCAAGCACAGGAAACATGCTGGAGGGCAGCAGTTGGAAGGCAGAGACAAATGGATCTCTCTGAGTTCTAGGCCAATCTAGATACATGAAGTAAGCATGTCTCAGAGGAAAAAACAAAAGCAAAACAAAACAAACAAACAAACAAAAACCAAAAAAAGATTAATGTTTTACCACTTCACTGAACAAATTGGTTTCATTTTCTAAGGCTATGAACAAAGATGGTAGAAAGTGAAGGATATGTCTGCTACATCCAGATGGAGATTATAGAATCACTATTTATGTATTTTATAAAATGTATCCAACTAAATAAACCATTTTCTATAATTTAGCTTTGTCCTACCCTCCCCCACCCATGATAGAAACTACTGTTGACTATGATGTACTGCAGTAATCAAATTTATCATTGTATTTTCCTATTGTATAATTTCATACAAGTTGCTTTTTCCATACTATATCTGTAAGAAAAGATTCACAGTAATTCTAAGACAAGAGTGAACAAAATAAAAAAAAACCTGGTATATTCTGCATTCAGTGAATCATTGCTACCTTTGCTACTCTAGTTGTTAAAATCAGCAAATTTATCAAGGTACAATTGTATATCCTTATGACTCAACATAAAGTCTATATTCATAGTCACCCATATTCCATGTTGATTCCAGGCCAGTGACCCAGGCTTCTCTTGACAAAATGGCCATGTTATTGGATGAAAATTCCTCTACATTATAAGGCAGGATCTCATGTAGTTCAAACTAAAGTCATAATCACCGGGCCGTCAAGAATAGCTTTGAACTTATATTTTTACCTGCTTCTATACTTCAAGTACTGGAATCAAAATATCAAGATATATTTCATCATATACAGTTTATAAAATATAGGTGTTGAAACCCAAGGTATCATGTATACTAGCCTAGAATCCTACCACTTTAGATACATCTATAGTCCCTAAACTATTCCTGAACATGATTATTTAAATTTCTCTGGGTTGTCTTGATTCCTGTCTACATTCAGCTTTAGTTCTTCTTTATCCTTTTGATGTTTTTTAAAACAGATTTTGTATTTCATTGATAATTTCCCAAACTCAATGAATTACAGGCTTTTAATCCTGCATCACGTTGTATGTGTAGCATCTTACAGACCAGTGTGATAGATCAATGATTATTGGACATGATAATTTATGATCAACAAAAACACAAATTGTAACAAGTGAATTGATCCACTTTTTACCATTATAACTAAATTAAACAATATATAACAGTGAGTATAAATAGACCAACAATCAAAAGGGGGTTGTTTGTTTGTTTGTTTTTGTATTTGTGTTTGTTTGTATGTTTGTTTTGTGAGAAAGGTTTTCACTATATAAACCTGGCTGGCCTGGATACCATTATATAGATCAGACTGTCTTTAAACTTACCGAAATACATCTGTTTCTGCCTCCCTAATGCTGGGATTAAGGGTGCCATAACATCAGTCCAGAAGAGCCCTTTAGGATCTTGTTTAAAGAAAAGTAGTGTCATTTTATAATAGTGGGAGAATAATATAGACAAAGCCAAGGAAATAATGTGAAGATCAAGGATTCTTCAATGACAAGTTTAAATTTGACCAGTTCATTCTATGGGGCAATGACTGGCAAAATGTGCTTTTCTCTGTTAGAGAAAAGCAACTAATAGAAATTATTCATGGTGCATGTTATCAAGATATGACCTACTGAATCAGAAACTGGGGCAAATATCTAACAAGGTGTGAACTTGTTAAACCCTTGAGTAATTTTAATTAATTAATTTGCTGTGTCAGAAATGCAACTTGTAGTCTTTTGTGTACTAGGCAAGCACTCTATCACTGAGCTACATATCTAGTCACACATGATTTTTAAAATGTGTTAATGTTTAAGAGCCATTGTCATAAAAGGAAAGTAGCAATTTATGTCTAAAGTACCAATATAGAGGAGGAAAAAATTCCATATTATGAATATTGCACAGTAAGTTTGATTGCAGGGTAGTATATCAGGAGCAACTTCAAGAGATGAATATAGTGACAGCAATCAGCCTGACTTTGAAGGACAATATGAGTCAAAATAGGGTAGCAGGATGACAGAATGAAAAGAGATAAGGTTGAATCCTGTCAATCTCCAGTTAAAACTTGATGATTCAAAATGTCTTCTTATTTACAGAGCTAGTCGAGATAGTAGAAGATGATTGTGATTAATTAGCATGTGTGTTAATATTTGGAGTTTTTCTTTCCCAAAAGGGGTATGTGTGTATGTGTGCGAGAAAGAGAGAGAGAGAGAGAGAGAGAGAGAGAGAGAGAGAGAGAGATTATTGTGGTGTCATGTTATTCTCCACAAGTTCCTCAACAAAAGATTTTACCAAGACCTTGACATGGACTTTCAGAAATATGAATTAAAAAATATCATTTTTGATAACCAATCTAGCCTCTAGAAATTTATAGAATCATAAAATAGACTAATTATGTAGCAAGGACTGTAAATATGCCAATATATAAGAAAGTCCAAAACACTCCTGCACCTAAGGCCCAAGGACCACTTTGGAAAAGGGCTCAAAAAGCTGGTTAGATTCGGGGAAGTTCAGAGATTTTGCTGTGACTTGTATTTCCTAATAATGTCAGATGCTACACCCATAAAGTCTCACCAACATGACTGCTCAAACATTAGCTTAATGAGAACAGCAATAGATATGCCAGCATGGATTTGTAAGCCCACAAGGCCTTAACTCTACACAAAGTAATATAGGCAATTAAGGAATGAAGAGACTGGGATAACTAGCCTCCTCTAGAGAATAGCACACCAATTTGTTATCCAAACCAAATGGGCAACTATAGTGAAAGTTCTGGTTTCTTTACCAAACACAGAAATAATATGTTTTTATTTTAATCCCAGGTCTGGGATACAGGGCTGCTTTGGATTTTCCACAGAAACTGACTATGATTTGCCTTGTGCTCTAGCAGGGGCGTGATTTTGGAAGTTTCAGATAATTTCTGCTATACTGTGAGGTTTGGAAACCTTGGGGCTCTTCAGAGAGTATATAAATGCTAGGGCCCTATCAGTTGGGGAGCTTTGGATGGGTTATTGATTGGTGACTGGTTGTTGTTGTTCACAGTTTGTTAAATAGTCATGCTCAGAGAATAAACAACAACAAGGAGAAAGTAGATATCCTGTTAAGGAAATCAAACTTGCCATAAGGAAAATGATACCTCTAATCAGTCTAATGATAATATAGCTGCCTCTCTCCTCTATCCTTTATTCTCTCTTATCTAGTGTTAAGGGTAAAAAGGGTGGAGAAGGGTGGAAAAAAACAGAATCTACACAGTAGACAAAGTCTGGTTACAGGCAGCTATGAAAACAGACATTCAAGTAATATTATACAGATTAAATGTATAAATAACATATATATTATATTTATATAATGCATATGTTTAAGTATTGTCAGATACATATATATATCTATATATATATATATGCATATGTTTAAGTATTGTCAGATATGAATATGTATCTGACAATACTTAATGGAAAGAGGCCACAAAATTGAAAGTGAGTCAAAGGGATATGTGGGAGAATTTAGAGGTAAGAAAAGGAAACAAGACATGGTAAATTATATTATAGTTTTAGAAATTATAGAAGAAAACAAACTAAATTTTAGATAACATTGTTATGTGTGATACAAAACAAAATATATTTAAAGGACAACTGCTTCCATTATGGTTATTTGTGTTCAAATATCTTCATTTTAAGTGTCAGGTTTAAAGTTCTGTACCAAAATTATATAAATTAGTCTATCTTTGTTTATACATAATAAGAAATTTATAATGAAAATTACTACAAACATTCAGGTACTAAATACTTTTCTGCTTTTATTACTATTTCTCTTATTTTTAAGAATTAAACATGTTATCTGATATCACTAATATAAAAGATGTAAGAAGATGGATATTACAAATACACAGCAATGATAAAAGATCATGATGTTTTTTTCGCAACAGAAAAGAAAATATTACAACAAATAACATATAAACTAAATAATTATGTGCATTTAAGTATAAATATGATGTAATGATGCACACAAGTTTAAAATAGTCACAGTACTTTTGGTTAATGTTAATAGAGATGTAATGTCAATAGAAATATCTAACCTTCATGTCAGTATATTTATAATATCCAACTGATTAAAGACTAATGAAGCCCGATCACTTTTAGTAATTCATTGTGTTAAAATCCCTTCAGTATTTCAGCACAGATAACAGAAAAGACACACTTTAGGCAAAGTTTTTAATTTTATATAAGTTAGAATGACATTTTCCCAGGATTACTTTAACGAAAAGAGTTCAAGTTAAACCTTTTAGTTTGTTTCTCAGCATGAATGTTCTGCCCAGCTCTCTTAGGAGAAATCTCATTAAGAAAATGTAATTGCCCCTAATTCTATCACTATAGATAGCTCTGAATGACATAAAACTAATGCTGTCCCAGGACATGTCTGGGACACAAACCAATCAAGTTCTGTAGCTGGTAAAGCACATTTAATTGACAATATTCAGCTAAAGATGGAATGAATGATCTATGACATTTTCAGTTTATTAACTAGGCATCTTTCAAGAAAAAAATAAGTATCTCACATGGTTCCTTGAAATGTGGAATTTATTTCAGATATTGTACACATACAACACTGTGCAGTGACTTCTATACAATTGATCTTTTTTTCTTATTTTGACTACAGTGTCCTATATTCAAGTGCTAATAAAACACATTTTATGAAAAAAATCCTGTACAATTACATCTGGTCAATCATGGAGTACTCATGGGAAGGTGTCTAATTAACCATTGTTGTGTACTAAATCAGAGTTCCATAAAGCTCTATATGTCAAAGGGTATGGGAGTATGTGTAGAATTTCTCTCTCAGAGCTGAGATTTGACCTTACACTTTCACACTTTTTTTTTTGTTTATTTGTTTGTTTGCAGTATATGCTGTCCCATCTGGGGATATGGGCAGCTACCCTGAAATTTACTGCCTCTGTCTCTTACACTCTTTCAGCCAGTTTTCTGCAATGATCCCTGAGCCTTAAAGGTGCTGGGTATACATAGCCATCCCTTTTAGGGATAGGCATTCTACAGCCTTTTTTCTATTCATGTTGGCCAGTTGTGGGCCATTGTGGTAATCACCATCTATTATAAATAGAAACTTTTTGAATGAAAGTTGAGAGATACATTGACCTTTGGCTATATTGATAAGTCATTCAGAATCAATTTAATGCAGCATACTAGTAGTAAGTTCAGCCATAGGGCCCAAAACCTGCCTAGATATGGGGTCTTAACTTGATAATGCTGTGCAATATGAGTTTCTACTCATGCTGAAGTGGACATATAAGGGTTCTTTGGTAAGTCAGTTGTGTTAGATGGTGTTTTGTTGGGCAAATATCCAAAGGAGTGTTTTCCTGACGTGGACACAGGTAAAGGCTAAGACAGACTCATGAAGGAACATTTCCTAAAGTGGACATAAAGTGAAAGGATGTTCTGCTAAAGCAACTACATGAAAGGACACCCAATGAAAGATTCTTTGCTAAGGACACACATTTATTGGTCCACCTTACATTGCTTAGTGGA
Organism: Rhynchomys soricoides; assembly: GCA_019843965.1. Classification (NCBI taxonomy): domain Eukaryota; kingdom Metazoa; phylum Chordata; class Mammalia; order Rodentia; family Muridae; genus Rhynchomys; species Rhynchomys soricoides. The sequence goes on along the minus strand of JADRCH010000252.1, from coordinate 770,882 downwards.
GCTACATTTGTCAGGACTCCATAGAAAGAAACACACCAAAAAAAATTTCTAGTGATGTGCTGCAACTTCTTGCTGCTTCTGTGGACTGGAGCTGATTGGCAGAGTGATGTCAACTGAGACAGAGGCTTGTGCTGAAGCAAGACCTATAGAGGACATGGGATGTTTGAAGGGAGTATAAATAAAGCTCAGTGGACAGGTAGAGGCGAAACTTGGTGTGCTTATAGCGCTATCTGTATGATGCTTGTTGGGCTCACATTTTATCTGTTATTTACTTCACTAAGGCACAGCTAAGAACTTTTCCTGGTGTTCCTCCATGTCCCTCCTGCTGACACTTTGTCTGAAACTAAGTCCTGCCAGTCTCTGCTAGGTAATGACACTACTGTTGATATGTGTTTACTCACCAGACTCTACCAAACTGGACTCCTAGTGTATCCGTGAAGTGTTTGTGAGTAGATCGAGGTTTTACTGCTGACCTATAAACTAAACTGCAGATTTTCAGACAACATAGACAGGGTTTGCTCCAAAGACTCTTTCTAACCAGGTCCACTTCTCCCCATATCCTTTCTTTTCCCCTACCTATGATTGGTAGTAGACTACAAAAAAGGTTAAAACGTTTAAAAACCATCATTAAAAATAATTTTGAAAAAAAAAAAAATTGCCCTGTGGACTGAGACTTAAATCCAATTAGAAGGTTCTTGATTACTCCCATAACATGTGTACCACTATTACACCAGTAGGCCTATTTTGCCAGTGCAGAAATTGCTGTAGCTCACAGATTCACAGCTGACTATAATTAATTTTGAGTCTTTTATGTTATTTTCAATATACTAATGTATTGTTTTTACTTCATATATACAATATAAATAATGAAGGTGAATGAAAATAGAACTCATTTAGAGATCTAAATGTGACTTGCATTTAATTATTTATATAAAAGATTCATTGGAATGTTTAATTAAACATAGATGACTATCCATTACTGAGTAATAATTCCTAAAAATAAAATATTAAAGTGACATGTGAAATGATGAATTCTATTCATAAATAAACTTAACTCTCTTTTGGTATCAGTCAGACTGGATGGTCAGCAAACTCTAAGGTTCTTCATGTCACTGGCTCCAGAGAGCTGGGAGTATAGGCACACTCTTACATTCCACACAATTTTGTCCTTGTTTTGTTTTGAGATTGTGGCTCACTGTGTAGTTATGGCTGGCTTTAGACTCAAAGTGTCTCCAAAATGCTGAGATAAAATCTATGAACCCAGACAAATGCCACATGTTTTAACAAAGGTAATTGGGGTGGAATTCAGGTCCTCAAGCTTATTAGGTATGCAATTTACCAACTGCACCATTTCCTGGTCAGTCCTTGATGTTTTAATTAATTTTTTGTATATTGAATTACCCATATTACCTTGCTTTTTTTAATATGAAATATTATTATTTTTTTAACTTTGGAAGTTTAAAGTATTCTTTTCAGGGGATGGAGAGTTGGTTCATCAGTTAAAAGTCCTTGTTGCTCCTGACAAGAATTCCAGTTTCAGTTGGAGATCAGACAACCTCTTCTAAACTCTACAGTCATTAGGCATGAATTTTTTGCATAAACATAAATGTAGGCAAACACTCAAACACATATAATTGATTGATTAATTAAGTCCTGCCAAACACTGATACCCCTAATTTCATGTATTCTGTCTCCTGATCTGCACATGGCTATAACACTATATTCATTATAACAAATTAACATGTTGCTGAATGTTGCATCAATTTTCCCATGAAACCAATGAAATTAATGCTGGGCAAAAGTGTTTGGATTACAGGTTCGCTATCACACCCAGTTTGTATATTAAGATTTCTCAAAAACATTGGAGGGTAGCAGACCTACAATTCTGTTCAGGAGCATTGTACCATTCAGCTTTGTGGGAAGGTAAAACAAACAAAACAGATAACAAACAAAAAATGCTATAATGTTAGCATATCCTATTACCAAAGAAATGTGCTTCAGGAAAGTTGGAAAGACAAAAGTACTCCTTAATGAGTTCATCATCAAATAGAGAGATGACTCAGCAGTTCACTTGCAGAGTACCATAGCTGAGTTACTAGCATACACATGGAGTGACATACAATCCCTGTCACTCCAACTCCAGAGAATCTGAAACCCTTTATTAGCCTCCACACATATATGTACATACACACATATTTACAAAAAGGAGCCAGTTATGCTGGTGCCTGGAAGTAGAATATGGTGTGATTCAGGGGAAGGAAGATTATGAGTTTGAGGCCAGCACAAGCTATACATTTGTGCTTACAGAAATAGTTCCTGTGTTAAGAGCACTGGCTACTCCTCTGGAGGACTTCAGATTTCTAGCAAACACAAAGTAACTCACAACCATCTGTAACTCCTAATTTTAGTTCCAGGGAATTCAACATCTCCTTGACTTATGGCATGAATATGCTACACAGAAATACATGCAGTCACACACACACACACACACACACACACACACACACACACACTAAATATATTGAAAAGTAAGAAAAGAAGCACATTGAAGAAAAATTAGTCACAAAATCAATCAGTAAGAACTGCAAGTCATTTCAGAATTAGCTTCCTTTAATTGTTTGACACGAAAGTAAGCTCAGGCTAATTTAATCCCATATATAATAGAATTGAGAAAAAGAGGACAAAGTTTTCATCATGCCTTTAAAATATATTTGAAAGGACATCACACCATTTATGATATAGGTAGATAAGTGTGAAGAAACTATGTTAAGAGATATAATCCCAGCACAGAGAAGCATAGACTGAATGATTTCACTCACATGTGAATTTTAGGCAGTTGATCAGAAGTCAACTTAAGGACAAGAGAATCCAAGAATGTTTATTATCTCAGATATCATATATTAATTTGTGATGATTTATGAAGCCTCCATAATATTACATTTCTTGAAAACCACTGAGCAGATGTTAAATATTCTTACTGAACAAAACCAAACCAAACAAAACAAGTGACCTAATGCCTATATTAATGAGCTCTCTGCAACATTTCTAATGCATGTGTATTAAAAGCAACTAACCCACAGGAAATACACAGAAATATTTTTCACTAAAAATAAACAATAATTAAAATATATTGAGCAAAATTGTATTTATAATTAGCCATGGTACAGTTATTAAAAAAGTTACAAGCAGATTATTAAAGATTCAGTAGTAAAAATGAAATAATTGCATCAGCAAAATTCTTGCAAGAGTACGGGCATATTTTGACACAAACACAAGCGTGAGTTTGTGATGCTAGGTTTAATCCTATTTTAAAACAAGAACATTTTATTCCTTGTAACGTTAAAGAAAGAAGATCACCCAAGTAAGCAGGGAATGTGTTTTGTAGATTCAGTGTTATGTAATACAGGCACTTTCTGCCTGATTGCTTCCATTTCATTAAAGACTCAATTCATGTAAAGCTCTTAGAGCGGTGTCTAGCCTGAGCGAGTATATTGCAAGCATTAGCTATTAATATTTCTCAATGAAGTATGAAGCAAAAGGCATCAGCTGAAAATAACAGAGTGGGTAGAAATGTGTAGAAAGAAAAAGAATATAAAATTGCCATTGTTTGTGAGAAGTTTTTTTTTTTCCCCTCCTGTGTTTTTCCCTTCTATTTCCACATATAAAGGTTTTTATGTTCTATGTCTCCATTGATCATGTACTCCCTTTGCCCCAAGAGAGGTAGGCAAGCATATCTCTCTAGCAAATTAGGCATGTATTATTTGCATGGATCCAATGTTTTTCCTGTTGGCAGTAATCTTCATAAAGTGAGCACAATCCTTTGATCTTTCAGGCTATGACAGTAAGTTAACTGAGTTAAATCTCCTTTCTAGTTGATCTCTACCCTGATTCCTTGGGGTCATACCTGCATCTGTCTATCTGCACCACATGGCAGTTCATTCTGAAGAAGTTTGTTTGCTTGAAAAGGTAAGCTGTGTTTTTGAGCTTCTGATTTATTGGCAAAGCTTATATTTAACTTTTTGTCTAATATTCCTTTGTTTTCTTACCCATTTGGCTTAGAGCAGAATGGGGAAAGCAGATGAACATCCATCCAATTGCTCCCCTTACAGCCAGCTACCTTTCTAGAGACGTCTGGTAGTATAATCATGGGCAAACTAATTAATATATTTTTAATCAATTTCCACCTCAATTAAATATGGATGATAAGAAAGCTGATCTCAGGAGGTATTTTGAGACACTTGTACTAATGATGAAAGGTACGCTTTCAAGTTTGAGAAGGCTTTGTAGGTGTGAGCTGTGTTTCTGAATGGAAAGCTATAATGATAATAGCACTTAGTGAAACTAAGAGCCAGAGGCAGGAAATAACAGCACAGGAAATAGGTGGAGGAAGGGAAGAAAGTACATCCTACACATTTAGATATTCTAGGTTCATGGGCACTTTCAGTCTCTGTTGGGAGGAGCTTCCCTAAGTGACACATCAGAAATCAAAATCTGTTCTGCTCTTCATTTCCCAAGTTGTTTATAGGGAAGATGACAAGTTCAATGTGGGAGGACTATAAATAGGTCCACAATCCAAGCTGGCAGCTTCACACCACCACACCACACACACACAGAGAGAGAGAGAGAGAGAGAGAGAGAGAGAGAGAGAGAGAGAGATATTATACAAGATTATCTGCTAGAATCTAAGTTGGGTTTTATTGTGCTATTTACTAAATTCAGTACTAAATGCTCATTGATGTCAATGCTCTGTCAGCACTATTGATAGAGGTCACTGACTTGGTGATAGTGAACAATGATTGGATGATGACCGTGCTGGCAGTATTAGAACAGTGAGGATGTGAACATTTGTCTTGGTTTTGAGATTTGTTTTTACCTCCTCTTCTCTCCCCTTAAAAATAACAGAAGGAGTAGACATGAGAAAATATGGTATTTCTGGCAAGGGGAAAATATATTCAAGGCCTTTAGTTACAATAAATACAAATATGTAGGAATCTGAATTGAACATATGAGTGGTGTCATCAGACCAAAATAAGTAAACTGAAGTGGTTTTGACTATCAAGGAAGCTTGCATTTCATTTGGAGGTGAATGAGAAATAAAGATGCTAAGGTTCGATATGAAAATATTTGTGTACAATAAAACAGCTCTCTCTCAAATTGCTACAGGACCTGAAGGCCTGTGAAGAGATCACTGTTATAGGTCAAATAAACTGGAATGGCACCACCTTCTTTCAAATTGTTTTAGTCTACACTAGGAAGTAACACCCCTCTTGAGGAATTTTTGTCTATATGCACCCTTTACTCATGCATTTCTGCAATAATAACAACATGTCTCCAAGTAAGGCCACATCAACCTGATCACCATAATGTGAGAAAGAAGACAGCAAAAGATACAGCCACAACCAACTGCCCCAGATATCAAAAGTTAAAAGAATAAGAAGTGTTATGAAGGCCACTGAAGAATGTGGTTTCCTTGTTACTTGCATTGAATATTCAACAAACCCATCATGACTAGAACTACATCAATGAAGAAATAGTGGATAAAGGAGGATAAAAGCATAAGAATCCAAAAGAATGGATAATTAAAATAGTGTTTATCTTTCACCCATGTGATGATTCAATAATGCTAATATGCATGCTTTGTTATTCTGATAAGCTCTCATATAAAGTACCACATCCTTTGGAAGTATTTCTAGATTAAACAGCCATGTTAGATTTTTCATCACTGTGGTAAAATGAGTGAAAACTATGATTTAAGAAAGAAGGGGTTTACTTTTGCTCATAGTCTGAAAGCACATTCTACCATGGTGGGGACAAAATAAGAATGGACCTAAGTCCTGTGCATGGCAGTGCAAGTGTGAGGACTATTACTCACAATTCAAGTGATCAGCAGGCAGACAGGAAGGGATGCCACTGCTTGGTCAGATCCCTTCTTTGCTTCACTTTTTTTTAAAAAACCTGAGATTCTAACCCATAGAATGATGGCATTTGCACTCAGTTTGAGCCATCCCTCTCAGGTAAATCATCTTAGAAAACATTCTCTCAGAAAAGTCTACAAGTGTGTCACATAGGGTATTCTAAGTTCAGCCAAATTGACAATGAAGACCAACCATCACATGCACAGCAATCAAGCAATAACTGTGATATTAAACCTGCAAAATTAGTGAAGGAGGAGGAGTAAATACATGGTAACACTGACAATACTGTTGTGTAGGATTTCCTTATCTGGACAAGAGGGACACCAACACTACTAGCAGGTAATTGATCCATGTTAGTGGGACTTCATCACATAATAGTTCTACAGCAAAGAAAATCCCAAAACCATCAGGATGCTATTTCATATTCTCTGCAACTCAGACCTGATTTGTTTTTCATAGTCTATTTCACAGTATGCATTAATGGATTAATGAGGAAACCATAGAAATTAGGTTCACAAAAAAAAAAAAAACCAAGACTAAAATACATTTATTAGAAAACTTATTGTATCTATTTGTTCCAGAAATCTGTGTTGTAGTATAGTTACTGAAGAATGACTTACAAGGACTGCAGCTCCGTGCTGTGTGACACCATGAGATAGACACTTCCTTGATATGCAGTTAACCTTGCAAATTGTCATTCTGAAAAGATGGTGGAGGATTATTATAATACAGCACAAATAGTGCTGCTCCAAAGAGTAATTGCCTAGGATTTTATTTTGAGGAATAAGTGACATATTAAGTAGTTAATATAGCATAATATGCATCAAATTGTCAGGGATTCCTGAATTACATACAGCTAATCAACTCTTTCCTGAGTCTCTAACCTTACTACACTATGCGTGAAATACATAGACTCAGGAATCAACCACAAAAATATGACTTCTGTGTAACCCTGTCACATAATGAATTTATAAATTGTAATCAAATCCAAAGTTACAATTTTAAAACTTACTCATCACAACATAATCAGTCTTGCAGATATAGACAAAAACAGAGATTCCAAATTCCAAACAACTTCCTCAAATCTCATTGTCATTCCTTAAACTCAGAATCCAGAGCTGGAAACATGTGTCAGCCATGAAAAGCTAGGCTCACAACCCAAAATATAAAGTCAGAATTCAATTTATTCTCAGAATGTATTTGTCTTTATATAAAATTAATAGACAAATTAAAAATTAAAAGAAGTTTTATTTTAATGTTGTTGCTGATTGAACCATATTAATCTAATGGCTTGTTCAGTCTATAGAACTAAGATTCCTGTGTCCTCAGGATATCTCTCAAGGGATGCATGCCTCCTTAATCACCAAGAATTCCTTGTAAACATTCAATTTACTGTCAAGTTGTTTTGGTTTCCATAGAAACATCCCTCTTTCTTACATTGACAATGTAGAGACATTGAGTATTTTAAAAACACAGATGTGTTTCTGTGATTTACCAACAGTTCTGCTCCTCATGGCCTGTCTGACACTTCTTGTTCAGCCAACCCTACCAGTGCTTGCTGAATGAGGATTATACACACTACTGAATCTTTCTAAAATGTAACATCGAATTCATCCTCTTATGCTATCAGACACTTTCAAAAATAAATAAGTCTATTTTCATTTATTAAAACGTGAGACCTGGGAGTATTTCTCAGTGGTGGATAATTTGTCTTGTATATAAGGCCCTATGCTCAATTTTTCCTCAAGTAATTGACTTAATTTTCCTGTAAACTGAATAACAAATCATTACTTCTCTGCAGATAGATATTTCCTTTTCAAAGGTGTGATATACTTCTAAGAAAGAAGAAATTGTATGTGGTCATGCATGTATATGATATGAAAGTATGTGTGCACATGTGTGCACTAGAGAAAATCTCTTATACTCCTTGGCATTATCCACCTAATAAGTATTTGTATTACAACTTAATATTTTGTCTTATCTCTCCCTAACCTAGATCTCACCAAGTGTGATAACCTGGATAACCATGAAGCCTAAGGATCCTTGTGTCCCCCAGCTTGGAATTTCAAGAGAGATCTACCATGCTATATTTTTTATGTGGGTTCTCTGACTGAACTCAGATGTTCATGCTTGTACAGTAACATGTTGACTAATGAAGTGATCTTTCATCCTCGATAACAGTATTTTAAACATCCTGCATCACAGCTTGCTTTTACCAGATTTCCAGCTACCCACCCATGCATCGCCATTTTAACCTATTTATGAAAGCTGTTGGGTCACTTTACTCTTCATCACATTAATGTCTAAAATATAAAATTACTAGCAAGACAAAAGCATACTTGGTTATTATTTTGCATAGACTTCTTTCAACCTGTTATAAAATATTTTAATATATATGTAGTTGTGTAAGTCCTATGCCTTTCTGATATGTGACTTTTCATTTCTATTAACAATAAAATAAAACTTTATCTCCATGAGTTATCTTAGGGGCAGCTCTGTGATAGAAATTTACTCCTATGAACCCACACACTTATGGTTACTTGATCTTTGACAAAGGAGCTAAAACCATCCAGTAGAAAAAAGACAGCATTCTCAACAAATGATGCTGATTCAACTGGCGGTCTACATGTAGAAGATTGCCAATAGATCCATTCCAATCTCCCTGTACAAAGCTCAAGTCCAAGTGGATCAAGGACCTCCACATAAAACCAGATAACCTGAATCTAATAGAAGAGAAAGTAGAGAAAAGCCTCAAACACATGGGCACAGGGGAAAAGTTCCTGAATGAAACACCAATGGCTTTTGCTCTGATTTTGCTTGATTTGTCAATCAAGAATTGACAAATGGGACCTCATGAAATTACAAAGCTTATATAAGGCAAAGGACACTGTAAATAGGACCAAATGGCAACTTACAGATTGGGAAAAGATCTTGACCAATCCTACGTCTGAAACATTGGCAATATATTGCCAATATATTGGATATTAGCAATAAACAAAGAACTCAAGAAGCTAGACTGCAGAGATCCAAATAACCCTATCAAAAAATGGGGAACAGAACAAAACAGAGAATTCTCAACTGAGGAAACTCGAATGTCCGAGAAGCACCTAAAGAAATGTTCAACATCCTTAGTCATCAGAGAAATGCAAATAAAAACAACCTTGAGATTCCACCTCACACCAGTCAGAATGGCTGAAATCAAAAACTCAGGTGACAGCAGATGTGGGCTAGGATGTGGAGAAAGAGGAATACTCCTCCATTGCTAGTGGAAATGCAAGCTGATACAACCTCTCTGGAAATCAGTTTAGTGGACCTTCAGAAAAATGAACATAATACTACCAGCTATTCCACTCCTGGGCATATACCCAGAAGATGTTCCAACATGTAATAAAAAAACATGCTCCACTATGTTAAAAGCAGCTATATTTTTAATAGCCAGAAACTGGAAACAACCCACATGTCCCTCAACAGAGGAATGGCTACAGAAAATGTGGTACATTTACACAATGGAATACTAGTCAGCTATTAAAAACAATGACTTCATGAAATTCTTAGGCAAATGGATGGATCTTGAAAATATCATCCTGAGTGAGGTAACACAGTCACAAAAGCATGATCATGGTATGTATTCACTGATAAGTGGTTATTAGCTCAAAAGTTCAGAATACCCAAAAGTTCCTACACAGCAATTTTAGGGCTGATTGTGAGGTCTCAAATGGAGGAGTTAGAGAAGAGACTGAAGGAGCTGAGGGAGTTTACATCCCCATGGAGGGAGCAAAAGTGTCAACTGGCCTGAGCCCTTGATGCTCCAGGAGACTGGATCACCAACCAAAGAATACACATGGAGGGACCCATGGTGCTGACCACAATTGCGGCAGAGGAGGATCTTGTTATCCATCAGGGGAAGGAGAGGCCCTTGGGCCTGAGGGTGTTAGATGCTCCAATATAGGAGAATGCCAAAGAGGGAAGAAGAAAGTTGGTCATTGGTTGGGTAGGGGAATACTTCCATAGAGACAGGGGAAGGGGGGAGGGAATAGGGAGGTTCCAAAGGGGAGATCTGGAAAGGGGAAAACATTTGAAACATAAATAAAGTATAGAGAGAAAGAAAGAAAGAAAGAAAGAGAAGAAAAGAAAAGAAAATGTATGCATGGCCAAAAAAAAAAAAAAAAGAAAAGAAAGAAATTTATTCCTCATAGGTGAAGGAAATTTCCAAATATGTACCCTGAGAGCAGAACATGATTACGTGAGGCTCATAATAAGTTCATTTGCTCAATCTTCTATACTTCCTTTACTTCAAATGATCAATAAGTCTTTTAAACTGTCATTTTAATTTTTTAAAATAATAAAATTTATATTTTTGTCATGTATTACATCTCGACTGCAGTCTCCCTCAACTCTCCTCCCAGTCCTTGCACCACATCCTCTGCCCTCATCCACTCCTCCCCAGTTTCTCTTCACAAATTATAGGCCTCCCGCAGATCAACAAAACATGGCATATAAGTTGCTTCAATACAAGGTACCTGTGCTTCTATTAAGACTGGATAGATAGTCCTTACTCCTATTTTTAGGAGTCCTGTAAGAAGATCAAGCTACACAACTGTAAAAGACATGTAGAGGGAAATTTATTTTAGTTTTGAGATTATGAAATAATTGCATCATTTCTTCCTTCCCATTCCTCTCTTAAAAACCCTCTTTTAATATAAACCAACATTAACTTTGCTCCCAACATTCTACACATATATATTCAGAGCTATAGTCTTTTACACAGGTGCTTTCCAGTTGTAGAATAACTTACCCGGAGTCTTCTATGCATTTTAGTACTGAACTAAAGCCTAATAATACAAAACTATAGCTAGAGGAATCAGAAATTAATATAGAATTGGGAATTACTGACAAAGGAGGTAGATATTCATGTGGGACAAGAAGCATCATCTCTACTTTCCCTAACATATGCCTTAGCTGACTGCAAGGAGAATGGCCAAATATAAATGTCATTGATACAATTTAGTAATGAGACCTACTTATGTCGATGACTATCTTGACCACTATAATCTTTAATACCATAGTTAGCCAAAATTCAACTAATTCATATAGCTCCTTGTAACAAGGCCAGGAACTGAAACCCAAACCAAGCAGTTCTCAAGAGATGCTTAATTACTCACAGGTGTTGTTGCTAAGCAACCACTTCACCTCCTGCTTCTGTTGCTTTACCTAAGTGTGGTACTCTGTTCTCTCTATTTAGTGAATGTTAAAAAGAGACAGAGAAGTGCTGTATAAAGAATTTATTTTAAACCAGGTGGAAATAGAGGCTTAGCAAACAAGGCTAAACTTTAAGTATTGAACTAGTAGATATTCAGCACATTTTTAAACATGCCCCACCACCACCCCTGCTACTGCCTCTGATTTGAAAGATTTATTTTTAGAGAACAGAATTTTAGGACAGAATTTCAATAAGAAAGAAGGGATTGTTGGAAAAAATGGTACAAAATTTGGACTTGTGAATGGCTATGAGCAGATGTGCCAAACAGCAAGATCATTAGCCTAAGCAACCGGACACACACAGAAGTATCTGTAGTTGTAGGCCCCTGATATTTCTGTAGACATGTAAAGGACAATATTTTCTAAAATATTACCCAGCTTACTTAACATGAATTAATATTCCCATGCTGTTTTTGATTTGTAATCATTAGTTGCTGATCTTTGATTTACAATCTTGAATGTTTCCTGATAAAAACTTAATATTCTTGCTTAAATTATGAATATCTACTCAACAATTATGGTCAGGATCTTGATTTATAACATTCCAATATAATTCCTATGCTGTTTCTGTCATTTCTCAAATAAGCTTTATGTTTTCCCATGCCTTCAAAATAATTAAAATTAATGGGGCAATTTTTGCTTGAAGTGATATGAATGGAAGGAATTTGTTTGCACATTCAATATCAGTGAGCTAGTCCATCCTGTGCCCTTCCTGTTATGTAACTTTCCTGACTCCATATCTAAACTATTTCTCTGGGAGAACAAAGTCAATGTATACCAGGATAAGTATTGTTCAAATGAGCATATATACTTTTGTATATGCCAATTCAAAAAATAGCTTATTCACTTATTCATTCAACCACCTAATCAATGACAGTTGTCTACCCCACAAATGGCACCATCACCTTACCAAAAAGAACTGGTATACTGCTTGTCCTGAGAGAAAATGAGCCTAGGCATTCCTTACAATTTTCAGATGATTATAAACTCATTGATTTCCTAACTAAAGAAAAATGGTGAACTACTGTGCAGATGACTCCTTAAATTTTAATTTACCTTACTTTTCAGGTGATCCATTTTTTTTATTCAAAGATATTCAGTATTACATACATATAAAAAACCTTTGCTTAATGGTTTTGAGTTTATTGGATGCATACTTGTATACATACTTGCAAAATTTGGTCTAGAAAATGTTGCAAACTGCTTTTATTCATATTTGTGGCCATAGCTTTTGACATTACAATTAAAAATTGTTTAAAATTTACTAAAAATGCAGAAAAATAAAAAGACAAGATATCATTTTTTCATCAAAATAATGGCTTATTGTGTAATTAAATCAGTATAAATAGAATTCTGAATTACATATAAAAATGATCAGAGACATCAAAAAATTTTCCTACATTAGAATTCTCAAATAATTCTGAGTTCTAAACATGAATGTATATATTAAACTATATTATATATATTCACATATATAATATAGTCATATATTATATATATATACTAATAGTTTAAGGTTTTTCAAAGTCTTACATCATAGTAATACATGTTATACTATAATAGGTGATGGTTGGTGTGTGTGTATGTGTGTTTGTGAGTGTGTGTTATAAGAGTTTAGGTTTAATGTCAATAAAAACCACTTAGCCATAAGTTTCAAATAACCTAAACTATAGAAAATAACCTTGCAAGTTATTACTTGAGTGATTTAAGACCTAATTTTAAGTAATTTCTTTAATCTTCTGTGTAAAGAAGAAAATCCTGTTCATAAAAGTTTGTGAAACTCATATGAAACATTATGTCTTAGCTTTTACACTATATGAATCTGCTGTCGGGAAAAGTTCTCATATCAAAAAACCTCAAATGCTGTTGCTAACTCGTCACTTCCCATAAAATTTAGCCATGGTTCTCCAGTAAACATGGAAACTAATAATACAGTAAGAACTAATTTTTGTAAAACTCTTTTAACAATATTAACCTGCAGAAATCCTTCAGGATACTCTCTGTGTCTTAGTAGGCTCTGTGAAATTCATCCCCCTCCATACAGACCAATATCAGCTCTGCTATGTCACAGAAGAATTACAACATGACGATGAAATATTAAGGAACATCTTTTTCGATTTAGACTCTCAAAGCATTCAGAATCTCTCTAAATTGTTTGGATGCCAAGCAAGCAAAGCACAGAAAAATATTTTATTGATGCCTAATCTGAAATAGTTCTCATTCTTTGATATGTTATTTAAATAATATAAAAAGGTAGTGGTTAGAATAGAGTAAATGCATATACTTTGAATTACTTTAGCAATATGTGTGTCTGGGAAGATACTACTGTAACAAGATGTGAAAATTAATTGTTTCTTTCCCCATTTAAGGCAAGATGACTTGAAAAGGATTTATGATGTGGGAGTGAATGTTGATGGAGCTAGGTGTTAGCACATAATGCTCTAAGAGCAGTATGCTGTATGCTCAGATAAGGACTAACTATGCCCATCAATCTTTGCAGACTTCTCTGTATCAACTGTAATTAATAAGTTCAATGGTGCAGGACAAAAGGCTTTTACTCTACTCATTTTATATTATCAATATTCAACAAAGACAATATAAACATGCCTACTCATCTGTCAGATAGATTCAGGATGATGTAAAGTGCTTGCCAAAATATGCATCCCGTGGATATAACTACAGCGACTGTCACATAATTCATATTCTTAATGCAAGACTTGGCACAGGTAGATCTTTTTCAGGGAAGCAGACAGTGAGAACTTACATTACATGCAGTATTATTTTGATGGATAGCATAATATGAACTGGCTTTTGCATTATTGTACAGCACTTGAATGTCGGAACTGAATAGCAATTATTATCTGCATGTGCAACACCACCAAACCTTTCACCTCTTTAGCAAGAGGCCCAGACATACTCTTAATCACATTAGTGTATCTATTTCAGATTATGGCAAAATTGACATAGGAAACATAGTAATATATTTCCCTATCTTATGATATATGCAATTATTGTGTTCCAGCAAAGTGGATGCATGGATTTATGTTATATCGAGAATGGTTTACTGTATGTGTGCACTAATCCTTCAGTCTTGCTATGAGTTGATTAATTTTTCTTGTGTTTATATCATTTTATTTTAACCTTAGATTTAGATTTTATTTATTCATGACTTTGAGTTGAAACTGGCACACCATGAGATCTGCAAGTTTAAGTATTTTTATTTTCAACTTCTGTGAGAGCTTGCTTACATATGTTTTTGAACTCTTCTCTGTGAATGAGAAGCCATTCTAATATACCTTTTGCAATCATAGGTTTAATATTCAAATGGTGCTTAAATTGTAATCTTTATAATCTTAGATTAGTGTATCTTCCAACTATCTTCAGAAAATCTACTTTCTTACAATAGATGGCAATGAATAAAGAAATCCACAGTTGTTCAGTATTCATGAAAAGTGCACAAGACCTTGAAGAATATGTATATATTCAGACTCATCAAAGGAAATATTTACCAATATGATATCTCAATTCTGAATGTCTATACTCCAAACACAATGACAGCCACATTTATAAAAAGTCACTACTAAAACTTAAATTACATATCAAACCCCACATATTAATAGTGGGAGATTTCACCACCCACTCACAGATTGGCAAGACATCCAGACAAAAACTAAACAGAGAAACAAGGAAACTAATAGACATAAATCAAATGGACCTAACAGACAACTATAGAATATTTCATCCAAATACACAAGAATGTACCTTCTCAGCACATCATAGATCCTTCTCCAAAATTGACCATACAGTCAGTCTCAAAGCACCTCAACAGACACAAGTGCTTTAACACATGCAAGAGCATTAAAATAACTTCTTGTATCTTATCAGACTACCATGGGTTTAAGTTGGATTTAACAAAAACAGAAACACTGGTAAGCCTA
Source organism: Rhynchomys soricoides (assembly GCA_019843965.1). Taxonomy (NCBI): domain Eukaryota; kingdom Metazoa; phylum Chordata; class Mammalia; order Rodentia; family Muridae; genus Rhynchomys; species Rhynchomys soricoides. Next base: position 755,770 of record JADRCH010000252.1, on the reverse strand, counting down.
CACACTCTTAGAATTCGAACAACTTTCTACTCAATGATCTCTTGGTCAGGGAAGAAATACAGAAAGAAATGGAAATGAAGGCACAAATTTCCAAAATTGTGGGACACAATGAATGCAGTACTAAGAGGAAAGTTAATAGAACTAAGTGCCTCCATAAAGAAATTAGAAAGTTCTCAAGTCTGCAATTTAACACTACACCTGAAAGCTCTAGAAAATAAAGAAGCAAGCACCCAAAATAGGAGTAGAAGTCTGGAAATAATAAAATCAGGGCTGGAATCAATCTGTTAGAAACAATGAGAACAATATAAAGAATAAAAAAAAAAAACCAAAAAAACCAAAAAAAACCAAGAGTTGTTTCTTTAAGAAAATCAACAAGATAGACAAACCATTAGCCAAACTAATCAAGATACAGAGAGACACTATCGAAAGAAACAAAAGCACTAATGAAAAGGGAGACATTACAACTGACACTGAAGAAGTTCAAAGATTCATGAGGTCTTACTTCAAAACCGTGTACTCCACAAAATAAGAAAATTTTTACAAAATAGATAATTTTCTAGACACATACCACTTACTAAAGTTAAATCAAGGTAAACTAATTAAACAGCCCCATAACATCTAAAGAAATAAAAGCAGTCATTAAAATTTCACAACCAAGTAAAGCCCAGGGCCAGATGGTTTTGTTGCAGAATTCTACCAAACGTTCAAAGAAGAGATAATTTCAATACCCTTCAAACTATTCCACAAAATACAAACAAAATAAACACTGCCAAACTAATTTTATGAGGCCACAGTCACCCTAACTAAACCACACAATGACTTAATAATGAAAGAGAACGCTAGACCAATTTCTCTTATCGACACTGATGCAAAAATACTCAATAAAATAAAAAAAAAAAATCCAAGAATACATCAATGACATCGTCAATCATGCGCAAGTAGGCTTCATCTCAGGGATGCAGGGATGGTTCAATATATGAAAATCCAACAACATCATCCACCATATAAATGAACTGAAAGAAAAAAATTCACATGATTGTCTTAGACACTAAAAAACCTTTTTTATAAAATCCAACATCCTTTCTTTTTAAAGATATTAGAGAAATCAGAGATATAGGGCACATACCTAAAAATATTCAAAGCAATACACAGCAAGCCATTGGCCACCATCAAAATAAATGCAAAGAAACTTAAAACATTTCCACTAAAATCAGGGACAAGACAAGGTTGCCTACTTTCTCCCTATCTATTCAAAATAGTACTTGAAGTTTGAGCCACAGCAATAAAACAACAAAAGGCTATCAAGGGGATACAAATTGGAAAGGAGGAAGTTAAAGTATCATTGTTTGCAGATGACATGGTAGTATAGATAAGTGACTCCAATATTCTACCAGAGAACTCCTTCAGCTGATAAACACCTTTAGCAAACTAGCTGGATATAAAATTAACTCAAAGAAATCAGTAGCTCTTATTTATACAAATGATAAATGGGCTGAGAAAGGAATTAGGGAAACCACAACTTTTAAAATAGCCACAAATAATATAAAATATATTTGTGTAACACTTACCAAACAAGGAAAAGATCTGTATGACAAGAATTTCAAGTCTCTGAAGAAAGAAGTTGAAGAAAATATCAGAACATGGAAATATCTGCCATGCTCATGGATAGAAAGGATTGACATAAGTGGCCATTTTACCAAAAGCAATCTACAGATTTAATGCAATCCCCATGAAAGTTCAACACAGTTTTTATAGACCTTGAAAGAGCCCTTCTCAATGTCATATGGAAAACCTAAAACTCCAAGATAGCCTAAACAATCCTGGGGAGGGGGTGACTAACTTCTGGAGGAATCACCATCTCTGAGCTTAAGCACTATCACACAGCAATAGTGATTAAAAAGTGCATGGTATTGTTATAGAAATAGGCAAGTGGATCAACTGCATTGAAGATCCAGAAACAAACAAACAAACCTATGGACACTTGATTTTTGATAAAGAAACCCAAACCATACAATGAAAAAATGAAAGCATCTTTAACAACTGGTGCTGGAGTAACTGGGTCTCTACATATAGAAGAATGAAAACAGACCCATAATAATCACCCTGCACAATACTCAAGTCCAAGTGGTTTAAAGAACCTCAACATAAAACTGGATTCACTAAATCTCATTGAGGAAAAAGTGGGAAGTATCCTTAAATACATTGGTACAGAAGACAAATTCCTGAATAAAACACCAATGGCTCAGGCTCTAAGATCAACAATTGATAAGTTGGACCTCATGAAACTGCAAAGGTTTTGTAAGGCACAGGACACTGTCAATAGGACAAATCAGCAGCCCACAGATTGGGAAATGATGTTCACCAACCCTACATCTGACAAAGGGCTAATACTCAAAATTTACAAAGAACTCAAGAATTTAGACACCAACAACTCAAATAAGCTAATTAAAAAATGGAGTACAGGAGTAAATAGAGCATTCTCAGTAGAGGAATACCAAATGGCTGAGAAGCACTTAAAGAAATGGAGGGGTAACCAGGAAGGTGAATAGCATGTGAATGTAAACAAAATGATTAAGAAAAAAAGAAAAGTGGGAAAAAATTGTAAAGAAAAAAAAGAAAGAAAAGAAAGTCCTCAGTCTTCAGGAAAATGTAAATCAAAACAACTCTCAGGTTCTATAAGAATGGTTACGAGAAAAATCTAAAGAGATACCACATGCTGTGAAGGATGTCTAGCAAGGGGATCTGTTCTTCATTGCTAATATGAGTGCAAAATTGTATAACCACTTTGGAAATCAATTTGTCAGTTTCTCAGAAAACTGGGAATAGTCCTGCCTCAAGACCCAGCTATAAATAACAGGAGGTAGACAGAGAGAGGGAAAGGGGAGGGGGAAGGAGAAGGAGGGGAAAATGGGGACAGTATCAGTTGGAGGAGACAGGGGAGAAGTACAGAAGATCAGGAAATTGAACAGAGATTTGTAGCACTGGGGGATGGGGAACTGGAGGTAGCCACTAGAAAGTCCCAAATGCCAGGAAAGCAAGATGCTCCCAGGACCCAACAAGGATGACATTAGCTAAAATACCTAACTAAGGGGACAGAGAACCTGTAGAGACCATTTTCAGAGGTTAAACCCCCAGTTGAGGGATGGAGCCACCTACCCATCTCAAAAATATTAACACAGAACTGTTCCTGTCTAAAGGAAATGCAAGGACAAAGAGTGGAGCAGAGACTGAAGGAAAGGTCATCTAGAGACTGCCTCATCTAGGGATCCATCCCATCTGCAGACACCAAACTATTGCTGATGCCAAGAAGCGCTTGTTGACAGGAACCTGGTATGGCTGTCCATTGTGAGGCTCTGCCAGAGTCTGACCAATACAAGTGTGGATGCTCACAGCCAACCATCAGACTAAGCATGAGGACCCCAATGGAGGAGTTAGGGGAAAGACTGCAGCAGCTGAAGGAGTTTGCAACCCCATAGGTATTGGGCTGCATTTTGTTCCTAGTTTGGGCCTTGAGGACAAATCTAAGCCTGGCTCGAGTTTCTGCAGCCTTGTGGGAAAACCTGAGCCTGGCTCAAGTTTGGAGACCTGTCTCAGTCACTTCCATATAGGCATGACTCAGCAAGACCTGTTTGTCCCTGCCCCTGCCCCTGCCCTTGCCCCTGCCCTTGCCCCTGCCCCACCATTTCTGATGTGAAGCTTTGCCATTGGCCTGGTCAGTTACTCTTACCTTCAGTCACCCTTCCCTGCCTCCTAGGACATCTCTTCCCATATCTAACTGCCCACCTCCTTGCTTTCTCTATATAAGTAAGTTCCTAGTTTAATAAAGAGAGTTTCTGCTTCAATAAGACTCCTGGCCTGGCATGTTTCTTTTGGGCTTTCAACACTTGCCATTCTGCTTAGCCATGGACAGACCCTGCTAAACCAAGTTTTCTCCTCTTGCCTGGACTTGCCAGCAAGGAGCCAATATATAGGAAGAACAACATCAACCAACCAAATCCCCCAGAGCTCCCAGGGACTAAACCACCAACTAAAGAGTACACATGGAGGGACTCCTGGTTCTAGAGGCATATGTAGCAGAGGATTGCCTTATCTGACATCAATGGGAGCGGAGGCCCTTGGTTCTATGGAGGCTCAATGCCCCAGCATAGGGGAATGCTAGGGCAGTGAGGCAGGAGTGAGTCGGTGGGTGGGGGAGCACCCTCATAGAAGCAGAGGAAGAGGAATGGGATAGAAGAGTTGCAGAGGAGAAACTGGGAAGGGGGGATAGCATTTGAAATGTAAATAAAATAACCAAGAAAAAAAGAAAACAGGGATTTTCTTAATTGAAAACTCTAAGGAACCACCCTCATTTGCTACCAGACAAACACATATTGGGTCAAACCATATTGATGCAATGGTGGAGAATTTCTGGGAGAAAATAATAAACTGACCTAGCCAAATGGTTTTAAATGCTTTTAATCCAAATAATTGTCTGACATTGGACAGAAATAATAACTTTGTCTTTGTATTATCTTATCCTAAAGACAGAGACTGGTGGTGGTTAATATTTAGGAATATGTGAAATTATCTCAATAAAATATTAGTATCAAAAATAGACCCAACCATATAACTCCTGGGCATATACCCAAAAGATGTTCCAACATCTCCGAAAACTATTTGCTAAACTATATGCATAACATCTTTATTCATAATAGCCACAAACTAGAAACAATCTAGATGTCCCTCAACTAAAGAATGGATAAAGAAAATGTGGTACATCTACGCAATGTAATACTATTCAGCCATTAAAACCAAGACATCATGAATTATGTAGGCAAATGAATGGAACTTGAGAATATTATCCTGATAACCCAGTCCCAAAGGGACATATACAGCATGTACTCACTTATCAGTGGACATTGGCCATAAAATACAAGTACCATGTTACACTCCACAGACCCAAAGAAGCTAAACAAGAAGGAAGGCCCAAGTAAGGAAATTTGAATTTCATTTAGAAAGGGAAATAAAATAGTTATAAGAGACAGATTGAGGGTGGGGTAACTGGGAGTGAAAGATATGGGGAGGCAAATGGGAATTCAGGATCAGGTGTGGGGAAGGACAGGAGAGATGGCTACATGGCCATTAAAATGAATCTATAACTGATGGGGGTGAGGAGGTAGGAGGCATCTCCATGATTAGAGATGGCTTCAGAAAAGGGAGGCACCTAAGAATTAATGAGGGTGATCTTAGCTGTGACTTATTACATTTGGGATGTGGAACCTGACGAGGCCACCTTCTGTATACAGTCAGGAACACCAGAAGTGCAATAAAGACACCAACCTACCCACAAAACTTTCAACCTCTAATTTATCCTGTCTAAAAGTAATACAGGCATGGTGGAGGTAACAGAGACTGAAAGAATGGCCAACCAATACCTGGTCCAAGACCCATCCCATGGGCAAGCACCCTAACACTATTAATAATATTCTGTTTTGCTTGCAAACAGGAGCAAGTTATCCTCTGGGAGGCTCCACCTAGCAGTTGCCTCAATAGTGAATGGAACTTGGAGATTCTTATGGAAGAATACAAGGAAGGATTGAGGGTCTGGAAGTGGGTAGGAACTCCACAGGAAGATCAACAGAATCAACTAACCTGGATCTTGGGGCTTTCAGGGTTTGAACTACCAACCAAAGAACACACATGGGCTGGGCCTAGGCCTCCCCATTCATATGTAACAGAGGTGCAGATTGACCTTCATGTGGATCCTAAACAACTGGTGCAGGGGCTATCCCAAAAGCTGCTGCTTATAAATAAGATATGCTCCCCTAGCTGGACTGCATTGTCTGACCTCAGTGGGAAAGAAAGCACCTAGCTTAGCAGAGACTAAAAAGTGCCAGTCAGGGTGGGGGAGATACCCAGGAGCCTCCCAGCCACCCAGAAGAGGAGGGGGATAGGGGAGAAAGAAAGGGGAGGGAAAAGATTGTGGGAGGAGTTGACCATGAAGGGGGCAGTGGTCAGAATATAAAGTAAATAAGTATAAAATTAAACAAATTAATTTTTTTTAAAAAATATGTAGAATTATACCTTGTAAAAACAACAAACATAATGCAAGCTCTTTTCAAAACTTTAGTATAAGCTACATGTCAAGTATTTTAAGTATAGAATTGTAAAAAGCAGCTATTCATATGCAACAAATTATTTTCAAAGTTTGTATTTGTACCTCATATATTTTCATTACTGTGTAGTATTATATTAGATTTCTACAAATATGATAGTCTTTATTGCTAGGTTTATAATGAATCCTGGATATAAGAAAGTACGAAGAAACCATGATCTGATTAAATTTCACTACATATGCAGTTTGGTTCACATAGGTTTGCATTCAACACTGAATCAATAATTCTGAGTTATTAATACATAATAGTTTTGTTACTCTTGTACTAGTTATCAATCAAATTATGAGACATAGATAACTACAGATGAAAAAGGTGAATAGTACCAATTTAAAACAAATATCCTGTGTGTATCGTCTCCTGCACACATAGACTGACTGAATATCTATGATGCTTCTTATCCATTTCTTCAGACAATAACCAGAAAATGAAGTTATATTTTTCTTGTTCATATTGAGTTGTCATATCAAAATGTCACAGTTCTGTGGGTCTCAAGTAGATTAATAAAATATGAAAATATCTGAGCATTAGTTTTCATCAGCTTTTAGATGGCTCCATTACTTATATATTACAACCCTTGCTCTTTTGAATTAATCCCTCCTGTTTAAGGGATCTTCAGCTTTTTCAGATAAATGAATAATAACAAATGATTATGTTAAATTTGATTTATAAAATATTAAAATTTAAAAGCTAAAATTTTTATAAACTTTTATAAGACCATTTTGCATTTCTTTTCCTCTTAAGCATATTTTGCTCACGTTAGAACAAATCTAACAAATTATTGTAAGCCATATTAACAAAGAATAAATTGGGCCATCTGGTTTTGTAGCAGATGGTAAATATTTAATAAAAGAATACCACATATAGTCTCTAGTTATTAAATATAAGTCATTATGTCTTTTCAATATCCTCCCTGCTTATTCTCTCTCTTAGTGTCTAGGTAGTGTGCTGTAACACAGATTAAAGAAATTCAATAATGCTATTTTCATATAGAAGTCAAGAAGATGTAGTCCAGAAAAGGAGTTAATTTTATTAGCTCAACAAAAATGTTAAATTAAAAGTGACTCTATTTGGGGCTGGATTATTTTTCTTTACTTGTTAAGTTTGCCCAAATGGATCTATTAGTTAAAATTAATTCACTAAATCCTAAATTAGTTTAATAACAATAATGTTGATAACAAATGTAAGAAAGCTTTGTAGTTCTGAATAAAGACAAATTATAAGAAAAAATCAGAATAAAAGAATATTTCATCATTTTAATATCTGGGGCAACCAAGGAAATAATACTTTGCCTCACCTTGAAGCCTGTCAATACTGAATTAATAAAGAATCTAAAAGTTATCATACTCCAAGATACCTTGGAACATCAGCCATAAGATTTTCACGTGAATTAAAGTCCATTCAGAGGCTTAACATGTATGTGTTTTGTGGTATTATAATGATTTCAGTGCTGTTAAAAGGGTATAATCTTCACTGGAGCTCTTGTTGGTATAAACAGTGGCTAATAAAAGACAAGGTGATTATTTCTTCATTTATAGAGCAACGTGTTAGCATTGCCATAAGTAGATGAATGTAGTGCTTGGCTAAACCATCGGCAAGCTCTGAATTTCTAGTTAACTGCTGTGAGCACATTTCCTTGTGCAGAAAATGATGGGGAAGGCAAAACAAGAATTTACAATTTCTTTCATTTATTTAACAATTATCATTTAACTGATTGTTTTAGTCAGTAAGAGTTTTGTGTTTATAATACAACTTTCATTCAGTGCTTGAGAACTAATTCTTCCTATCACACCACTGTCATGTATCATTGTTAACTTCAGAAGAACGAGTACCTTTACTACTTAATGATAATATTTCCAAGTTATAATCTGGTGCTGAATTGCAAGGCTATTTTCACACAATACACATAGAAACTAGCTCTAATCAACAAAGCTCGATCTATCCATTCTCATTGTATACAGAAACACTTGGGTGCTCCATGTTCATAATAGTAATTGAACTTCTGTATCTAATAAATAATACTTCAGAAAAATAGATGTCTGTTTAAAAATACTTTAATCTGTGATATTGGCTTATAATAAGGAGTTAATTTATCTATAGCATATCAATAATAGTATATAAACATTACTGATACTTGAGTAAGATTGAAACCACCTTTGAAAGTATGAGATATTTATTTTAAATTCTGGTTATGATTTTTTTTCATGGAAAACTGATCATTCAGATAACTTTAAGCTTTGGTGATTGACAGATAAAATGATAATTTATCATGTGTAATCATTATAGTTACCATGAGAAGTAAATAAAACTCACAAAGTATTGCCAAAAATGAAAGAATTTTTCTTACTACTTATTGAAAAGATAATTCTGAGATATTTTAAAAGTCTTTATTTTTTGCAATTAAGTCATCCTTGTTCAGTATTCCTACATTTCAGACTACAAGTTTTCTACAGGATTCTTCATTGTATTTCTTTATTTTCATGGCATGTTTTCCATTATCAAATTAATGGTTTTGTATACATAAAGTGTAACCTGTAGGTAACCAGCCTGGAACAATTCAGACATTTGAATTATATTCCCAATAGTTCATAACTTTGATAAATCGCACTTTAATGTTCTTGCTCTGTTGGATTTTATGAAAAGGTAATGAATCATTTTGACATTTGATAATATTCAAAATATCACCATAAAATATTCTGAAAATAATACTGATATAAAACTGGTCTACAATACCATTTCTCTTTGGTTATGAGGAGTTGAACTGATTTAACATCTCACGTAAAAGCAGCAGGTGCTTGGCATTTGAATTGTTTACTTTGATCAGACCCACTCTCTTTTGTACAAAGAAAAACAAACATAATTTCGAAGCATGATGAGTCCTGAGACATGTATTTAGGTATATAATAATCATATCTCATTTCTGTATCCATTAGCTTATAGTTCTATGGAGAACATTAAAATTTAATATGATTTGGGGTCTCTGTCTTCTGTTTCTCCCTTAATTTAAAAACTAATTTCATTATGTTGAAAAATCTTGGTCTATTTAAAATATTTTATTAGTCCAAATTAGAGTTTACAAAAAACACTCCTTAATTTAACTAAATGACATATATCATACACTATGAATTTGTGCCAAATCTGTGACATGGATTCATAATGTTTGAATCAAACAATTTTTTACATTTCAGGAAGAAAATGCGTATGCTGCTTTTGAACTGCACCCTAAAAAGAAAGATAAGGGTACATCTCCTCTAAAGCCAAGGACCTTAGTTGTTTAAGAATATTAAATTTACACTGTAATATTTATTCATAAATGATACCAAGAACATACTATTAATTGTAGTGTTTAAAAAATGTGAGAAACTATCGAAAGGCTGGTACTTCCTATTATTCTGATGCTGTGACAAAACACAATAATGAAGGTGAGTTAAGAAAAAATATTATTTTGGCTTATGATTTTAGAGGGTCTATGATATCGAGGTAAGTGTTGCTGCTGGTGACAGACATGAGAACAAGAGAGGGAAGCTGAAAGCTCATATCTTGAACATTAAGAAGCAGAAAGAACTGGTGATAGAGACATTATAATTTCAAATACCACCCCTGATAATGTACTTCCACCAGCAAGGCTGTGCCACCTAAACCTCCCAAAACCATGATGCGAATTGGGGACCAAGTATCTAAATGCCCTAAAGTAATGGGTACAGTTCTTTTTAAAACCACCAAAAAGCTTTAAAATCTATGATTACATGGCTATGTATGGCTAAAAGAGAAGAGAGGTAGAATACAGTCTGGTACTCTTGTGTTTCACAAATAACATTCAATATACCTAAAAATATAAATTCTCTTGACAAAGTATTCCTTTAATGTTCATAAATATAAATCTTTGGGGATAATATTAAAGTTGAGTGATGAAAGAGCAGAGTTATAGGGATAATTACACCTTTGAAGACAGTTTTCTGTGTTATAGTAGTGTAGGTGAGATTTACAGATTATTTCTGCCCTTCTCAAGTTTGTAGGCTCAGAAAGTTAGATCTTCTTAGTATATCCATACAAAATGTGGCTTAAGGTCAGCAATTTAACCACTAAATATATGGTATATCAGGACATAACATTAAATGTCACATATGTAATAAAATCTAAAAATATAGGTCAATAGCTACCCCAGTCTATACAAGAAAATAAAACACATCCAGTGAGCATTCAGTTTGAATTCTATGCTCATAACATTTATATTCATATGTAATAGTTATGATTAAAGAAGAGAACTTAAGAAATAACTGATAAAAATAGCAGACCATTAAACAGAGTTGTTAATGTAAGTCAATGAAGGGGAGGGGCATAAAGGTAAACAAAATATTTCTATGTAGCATTTTCAACTTCTATCTATCCAACTGAGTAGAGGATTCTTTCCAATATTATGAAGCTCAGTGGTGTTTTATTGGAACTCTGTCACATTTTCATTATTTCAAGCAAGGAAAGTTGCAATGGAATGATAGTGAAAGTGTCTGAAGTAGTCTAAATGACAAAACTCCAATCCCTGCCAAACATAAGGGAGTGCACACCCACTATCAGTTCTGAAAGCTACTGTACCTCCCAGATATGTATTCTCTTAGCTGAAAAGATAGTACCCACCAATGACCAGTTAATTTACACTAAACATCTCTCAGAATATACTTGCAAAATATTTTTGGAAAGCCAGAAAATAAGATGCTATTCTCATTGCTATCATTTTAAAGATATTTATTTGAAAAATATGTGCATGCAGAGGTGGAGAAGAGTTCATATAACTATAGGTACCCAAGGAAGCTAGAAGAGTCTTCTTGGTCCACTGTGAGCTACCAGATGTGGATACTGTAAAAGGTCCTCTTTTGGGCCTCTGCAAAAGCAGTACACACTCATGTCTGGTGAACCATCCCTCCAGCTTTTATTCCTTTCATTGAAAATAATGTTTTTATTTTATTTTAGAATGGTTTTATTCTTGGATGATGAATTGAAATGTGTACTATATGTAGCAGTACTATAGCATCCATGCAAAATAAAAATGACATTTGATCAGTAAATATTTGATATGTGCTTAAACAACAAACCAACATCTCGAAAATTGTTCATGTGTGTGAATCACTGGTACTTGGTCTAATAAGTAGCATGACTAGATGTTAAGATTAGATGCATGCTTCCTACTACAATGAACAGGGATAATTTCAGCAGTTACTTTTGTAGTACATGCATTTAGCTTCAACTTTTAAGTTAAACTGAAATTATTGTTCTGTGTTTGAGTGAAATATTCTATGGACATCTGTTCTGTTCATTTGAATCATAACATCTGTTAGATTTGTTATTTCTCTGTTTAGTTTCTGCCTCAATGACCTGTTATCTATTGGTGAGGGTGGGGTGTTGTTGTCTTCTACTATTAATGTATGCGATATGTGGGGTTTTATGTGTGTGTAAGCTTTAGTTATGTTTCTTTTATGAATGTGGTTACTTTTGCATTTGGGACATAGATATTCAAAATGGAGATATTCTCTTGGTGGATTTTTCCTTTCATGACTATGAAATGTCCTTCCATGTCTTTTTGATTATTTTCAGATAAAAGACTATTTTATCAGACATTAGAGAGGCTAGTACATTTTGTTTCTTCAAGGTTTCTTGGAAAACTGGAAATCGTTTTACCTGACGACTCAGCTATACCACTGGGGATACAGAAAATGTGGTTCATTTACACAATGACACACCATTCAGCTATTTGAAAACAAGGATACCATGAATTTGCAGGAAAATAAATGGAACTAGAAAATATCATCCTGAGTGAGGTTAGCTAGTCCCCAAAGGACATGCATGGTATGTACGCACTGATAAAAGGATATTAGCCATAAAATATATAATACCCATTTATCAATTCTTAATCTTAGAGCATGAGTCATTGGAGTTCTGTTTAGGAAATTTTCTCCTTTGCCAATGAGTTCAAGACTCTTTCCCACTTTCTCTTCTATTATACTCAGTGTATCTGATTTTATGTTGAGGTCCTTGATCCACTTGGACTTGAGTTTTGTGCAAGGTGACAAATATAGGTCTATTTTCATTTGTCTACATACGGACAGCCAGTTAGACCAGCACCATTTGTTGAAGATGCTTTCTTTTTTCTATTGTATTTGATTGGCTTCTTTCTCAAAGATTAAGTGCCCATAAGTATGTGATTTTATTTCTGGATCTTCAATTCTATCCCATTGATAAATTTGTCTGTCTCTGTACCATTACCATGCAGTTTTTATCACTACTGCTCTGTAGTAAAGCTTGGGGTCAGAGATGGTAATTCCCCCATCAGTTCTTTTATTGTTAAGAAATGTTTTAGCTACTCTGGGTCTTTTGCCTTTCCACATGAATTTGAGAACTGCTCTTTCCATGTCTTTGAAGAATTGTGTTGGGATTTCAATGGGGATTGCATTGAATCTGTAGTTTGTCTTTGGAAGGATGGCCATTTTTATTATGCTAATTCTGCCAATCCATGAACATGGGAGATCTCTCCATTTTCTGAGATCTTCTTTGATTTCTTTCTTAAGAGACTTGAAGTTATTGTCATACAGATCTTTTACTTGTTTGGTTAGAGTTACCCCAAGGTATTCTATATTATTTGTGGCTATTATGAAGGGAGTTGTTTCCCTAATATTTTTTCCTTAGCCTGTTTATCATTTGTATAAAGAAAGGATGCTGATTTATTTGAGTCAATTTTTTGTCTGGCCACATTCATAAAGTTGTTTATCAGCTAGAGAAATTCTCTAGTAGAGTTTTTGGGTTCTCTTATGTATATTATCATATCATCTGCAAATAGTGACACTTTCTTTTTTCCAATTTGTATCCCCTTGATCTCTTTCTGTTGTTGTCTTGTTCTAGCTAGCACTTTGAGTAATATATTGAATAGATAAGGGGGAGAGGGAGAATCCTTGTCTTGTCTCTAACTTTAGTGGAATTGCTTCAGATATCTCTTCGTTTAATTTTATATTAGCTGGGACCTCATGACGCTGGAAAGCTTCTGTAAGGCAAAGGACATTACCAATAAGACAAATCAGCAACCTACAGATTGGAAAAACTCTTCACTAACCCTGCATCGAATAGAGGGCTAATATCCAAAATATATAAAGAATTGAAGAAACTAACCTCCAGAAACCAAACCAAACAATCAAAAATGGGGTATAGAACTAAACCTATAATTCACAACAGAAGAATCACAAATGGCTAAGAAATCCTGAAAGAAATGTTAAAAGTCTTTAGTAATAAGAGAAATGCAAATCAAAATGACACTGAGATTCCACCTTACACCAATCAGAATGGCTAAGATGAAAACCTCAGGTAACAGCACATGTTGTCAATGATGTGGAGAAAGAGGAACACAACTTCATTGCTGGTAGGATTGCTAACTGGTACAACCATTCTGGAAATCAATCTGGAGGTTCCTCAGAAAATTTGAAATAGATCTACCTGAAGACTTACCAATACCACTGTTGGGAATATGCCCAAGAGATTCCCCACCATGCCACAGGATCACATGTTCCACTATGTTTATAGCAGCCTTGTTTGTGACAGCCAGAAGCTAAAAACAACCTAGATGTGGCATGACAGAAAAATGCCTACAGAAAATGTGGTTCATTTACACAATGAAATTCTACTCAGCTATTAAGAATGAGGACATGCTGAGTTTTACAGGCAAATGGATGTTACTGGAAAATATCATCCTGAGTGAGGTACCTCATACCCAAAAGGACATGTGTGGTATATTTTTACTAATACGTGGATATTAGCCAAAAAAATGTATAGAATACCCAAGATAGAGTCCACGGAACTCAGAAAGCTCAACAAGCTGAAGGGCCCAAGTGAGGATGCCTCAGTCCCACTTGGGTGGGAGAAGAAAGCAATCACAAGGGGTGAGGGAAGGAGGGACCTGAGAGTGAAAGTAGACAGGGTAGAGGAAGAGGGGAACATGATGTGTTATTGGGTGGGAGAAAAGGACTGAAGCCCTAAGGGCCAGCAGAAAAAATGGAAATAGGTAACCTCCTGAGGTAGGAGGTTGGGGAGACCCTCCAGAAAGTACCAGAGACCTGGGAGGTGAGAGACCCTCAGGAATCAAAGGGAGACCTTAGATGAAATGCCCTACAGTGGAAAGCGGAAACTTGTAGAGCCCACCTCCAGCATAATGTCAGTATATCAAGTGAGGGATCGGTTCATCCCACAGTCAAAACTCTGATCCATAATTGTTCCTGTCCGAAATAATTGCAGGGATGGAAATGGAGAGGCGCCTGAGGAAAAGAAGGTCCAGTGATAGGCCCAAAGTGAGATCCAGCTCAAGGGGAGACCCCAAGGCCTGACACTATTACTAAAGCTATGGAGAGCTCACAAAAAGGGATCTATCATGACTGCCCCCGAAAGACGCAACAGACTTTTTACCCAATCAAGGAACAGTAGCTGCTGACCCCTGTGGTTGAATTAGGAAAAATCTGACAGAAGCTGAGGAGGAGGGCAACCCTGTAGGAGAACCATCATTCTCAATAACCTGAAGCCCCCCCCCAAGATCTCTCAAATACTGGAACATCAACCAGGCAGCATACATCAGTTGATGTGAGGCCCCCAACACATATAGCAGAGGACTAGCAGGTCTGGGTTTAGTCAGAGAAGATGCACCTAATCCTCAAGAGTCTGGAGGCCCCAGGGAGTTTAGAAGTCTGGTGGAGTATGTTGTGGGTGGTGGGGACATCCTTGTGGAGACAGGGTCAATGGGAGTAGGTATGGGTTGTGGAAGAGCGAGAGGGTTGACCAGGTGGGTAATGAAATCTGGAGTGTAAATATGTGTGTGTGTGTGTGTGTGTGTGTATAATATTTTATTGATTTATGTATATATATGCGTGTGTGTGTGTGTGTGTGTGTATGTGTGTGTGTGTGTATCTCATGAAAATCCCCCACAGTTTCAAGGAAATTAAACAAGTAGGAAGGCCCATGTGAGCATGCTTGACTCCCACTTAGAAGGAGGAACATGGGAGGCACATGGCAATAGAGACCTAGGTGGGTAAGGGGACCTCTGTGGAAATAATGGAGAGGGTAAGTCATGGGGAGAGACAGGAGAGAGAGTTACAGAGGGCCAGGAGAATGAATGGAAATGTGCATCTGCCAGTAGTTGGGATGAGGGCTTCTGTAAGAAATCCCAGAGATGCTGGATGAGGGAGGCTCCTAGGAGTCAAGCAGATAACCTTAGAAGAAATGCCTACCAGTTTGGATATGGAGCCTGTACTGGATGGTTTTGTGTAAACTTGACTCAAGCTGGAGTTATCACAGAGAAAGGAGCTTCAGTTGAGAAAATGCCTCCATGAGATCCAGCTGTAAGGCATTGAGAAAATTAGTGATTAAAGGATTAAGGCCCCTTGTGGGTGATACCATTCCTGGGCTGATAGTCTTAGGTTCTTTACGAGTGCAAGCTGAACAAGCCAGGGGAAGCAAGCCAGTAAGAAACATTCCTCCATGGCCTCTGCATCAGCTCCTGCATCCTGACCTGCTTGAGTTCCAGTCCTGACTTCCTTTAGTGATGAAAAGCAATGTGGAAATGTAAGCTGAATAAATCCTTTCCTCCCCAACTTGCTTCTTGGTCATGATATTTGTACATGAATAGAAAGTCTGACTAAGCCAAATTGGAAACAGCATAGTGGGGTATTACTGTGACAACCTGACAATGTTTTGGGGAGAACTGTGGAAAGATTTTGGAACTTTGGGCTAGAAGATCCATTAAGTGTTAAGAATTCTGTGAGATGTTGTGTAGGAGCTTACAAGATAATATTAAGAACTATGCAGAAGATGGAGGCCTGGCTTATGAAAGTTCAGAGGGAAGATTAAAGACTCTTATTTTGGTTGTGAAGATTCTATGGTTTTGCTTAGCTGGGGCTGAAGAATTATCTGTGATTAACAAGATACCAGAATGACTAAAGCAAAACTTTGCATTACTGAAATTATTGATGCTGGTTAGCTGGAGCTATGAAATTAGTGGTGATTAAGAAGAAACCAGCATGATTGAGGTAAAATCTTCTGGGAAGTGTTTCTTGAGAGCACAGAAGCTGTGTTCCAGAGATGGCAAAGGTTGTACCTTGTGCTGTGGCTAGACTTGGTAATGTGTAAGAGTCACTCAAGTAGTATTGGTTTTGAAGGCATGAAGGGATCTTGAAAAGCAGCTGAAGCTCAGCACTGAGAGGACAGGGAAGGCCATTGGTAAAGGTGCAGCCTCAGTTGTAATTGATAGCCCAGGACTGAAGGGTTCATTCAAAGAAGTTGGCACCATGAAGAGAGCCTATGAGAGGCTATTGGTGAAGCCTAGTTAGAGCAGAAGACAGCAGTGTTTTGAAGATGCCAGTACCATGAAATGACCACCAGGAACAGCAGCAGTAGTGGAGTACAGGCAGCTGGAGCCTAGATGACAAAGTATGTGCGACAAAGGGCAAAGCTGGAGAAGTGACTCAGTCCCTTGGAGGAATCCAGAAGATTGTGAGAGCATCCCAAATATTGGATGTTTGCAGTTTGATTTTGCTTTTGATTGTGACTGTACCCTGATATTTTTCCCTCTTAAAGGAAGAAGGTATTTTAGTGGAGCCCACAATTAAGAGATTTTTAATCATAAAAAGATTTTGAATTTTAAGAGATTGGATATTTTAAAGGGACTGAAAATTTAATATGTAAGAATTTGCAAAGACTGTTGGAATTTTAAAGTTATTTAGATCTTGAGGATGAGTAAGAAAGTAAGGGTTGAGGCTTAATGGTGATGTGTTTGTGTGACAAGATGACAAGGGGTCAATTGTACTGGCTGTTTTTTCTGTGTCAACTTGACACAATCTGGAGTTATCACAGAGAAAGGAGCTTCAGTTGAGAAAATGCCTCCATGAGATCCAGCTGTAAGGCATTGAGAAAATTAGTGATTAAGGGGGTGGGTGCTTGTGGATGGTACCAGTCCTGGGCTGGTAGTCTTGGGTTCCATAAGAGAGCAAGCTGAACAAGCCAGGGGAAGCAAGCCAGTAAGAAACATTCCTCCATGGCCTCTGCATCAGCTCCTGCTTCCTGACCTGCTTGAGTTCCAGTCCTGATTTCCTTTAGTCATAAACAGCTATGTGGAAATGTAAGCTGAATAAACCATTGCCTCCCTCAACTTGCTTCTTGGTCATGATGATTGTGCAGGAATACAAACCTTGACTAAGACAGAACCTGAAGAGACTACCTCCAGTAGACAGACAGGACCCACTGTGTAGGGACAGGGACACCAACCTATGTGCAAAACTTTTGACTACAAATTGGACATGTCTAAAAGAAATGCAGGGCAAAGTTGGAGCAGTGGTTGAAGGAATGTCTTACTAGTGACTGGCAAATTTAGAGATTCATCCCATGTGCAGGCACTAGACCCTTATACTGTTGATGATGTTATGTTTTGCCTCCAAACAGGAGCCTAGCATAGCAGCTGTCTGAGAGTCTCTACCCAGCATAGACAGATGCATATACCCACAGACAAACATTAAACAGAGATCTGGGACTCCTATGGAAGAGTTAGGAGAAGGCCTGAAGGCTCTCCAAGATATGGCAACCTTACATGAAGAACAACCATGTCAACTAATCTGGACCTGTGGGTGCTCCTAGAGACTGAGCCACTAACCAAATACACAATGGGCCAGATCAGAGCCTCACACCCCAACATGCACACATACACACATAAGTAGCAGAGTGGTGTCAGTGGAACAAGATGTACTGGATCCTGCAGAGACTTGATGCACCAGGGTGAGGAGATACAAGGAAAGTGGTTGCTGCCCTCTCAAGAGACAAAGGGGAGGGGGATTGGGAAGAGGTCTGTGAGGGGGGATCAGTAGAGGGAGCAACATTTGACTTGTACATAAATGAATAAAAATTGTTTTAAAAAAATAAATTCAGAAAACAAACAGATTAAAACAAACCCAAATTGTATTGTCCATATATGTGCTGGATCATGGTTAAACTCCTAGCAGCCAGCCCTTTAAGGAAAACCAAGTTCTTCCCCACCCTATCTCCACCTCCACACCCAACAGAAGCCATGAATTGTGGAGAGCTATACTTCAGCACCCTTATCACAATTTTTAAGAGTTCTCTTTGATGGCTTTTTGTCTAGATTAATTTTTACTGTCTCTAAGAGCATTAAGAAAGGGCTATATTGATGTCCCTAGCCCATGTTACAGCTAAAGGTCATGTGGATATCCAAAGGGTGTGCTGCTGCCTATAGGCATGTTGATATTCTTAGCCTTTGCTAAGAATATCATGGAATATTATGGGTTATCATAGATGGGTTATCATAGATGTCTTCTGTGTCCCTCTTTCTCAACTGTAAGTATTCAGTCATTGATACCATTGCAAAAGTAGCTTTCTTTCCCTTAGAGTCAACAGGATCACAGATCCTGGACTTCCATGTCGTTTCTGGCTACAGCACATGTCAGAAACCTCACTATGGTCTTACAGGGTAGTACAGACATCAATATGTCCCTCTGATTCAGCATAGGCCATAGAAATTACCATTGCCCTTGGAGGAAGCAGTGGCCTCTCACATTAGTGTAGTCCAGTATGGTAGTGTGGTGCATGGATATCAATGACAAAAAAAAAAATAACAACTTAGGCAGAACAATATTGAAAAGAACTTTTAAAAATTGTGATAAAGATGAGGAAGTGCAATTTTTTATAATTGATCACTTCTGGTGGAGTTAGGCATGGGGAAGGCATCATGCCAATTTGTAGCTAATTCTTATTAGCATGTGAGGATCTAAAAAATTGTAATTAGTACCCACATAAAAAAGTGTACAGGACTGTGGATGGTTTGAAAGAAGAACTGCATTGAACATGCTGTTCAGAAAATAAACATTATTCTTTACAGCCTCAACCTGAACTGGAAAATTTTGTACAAAATGTACATTTAATATTTTGTCTACAGGTTTTGAAAGAGAATCAGTGTATCATACATAAAAATTTTAAATGTAAGTGTTGGGTGGAGGGAGACCTCTTCCTGGGCCACCAGGTCTCCATAGCCAAATAGCGCCAGGAGAAAGCTAGCCTCCCAGGAGTGTGGAAAACCTCTTGAGAGGGGGTAAGAGGACTAAAACTAATAAGCAGGACTCACCCTGAATCCTTGGTATATAGGGATTGAGGAACAGCTGGGAGGAAGGAACCTTCCAGCTTCAATCTGTGGCGGGAGATCTCTGCCTGGGACCCCAGGGCTCCATAGCCAAATAGCACGGGAAGAAACCTAGCCTCCCAGGAGTGTGGGCAAGCCTGTCTGCTCAGAGGGACCCACCTGGAATACCCAGGACACAGAGAATAAGGAGCAGGCTTCTTGTTTCTTTCGGTGGCAAGAGAGCAATCCTGTGATGCAGGGCTCCATACTCAAATAGTGCCAGGAGAGAGCTGGTATGCAGGATTGCTGACACACATTCAAGCACAGGCAAGACCATCACTTCTTTTCAAATTCACTGGACCAAGAGAGACGCAAACCTATGGGACACATTGAAAGCAATGTTAAGAGGAAAACTCATACCTCTGAGTGCCTAGTAAGAGCATGTACTAGCAGCTTAATAGCACACCTGAAAGCTCTAGAACAAAAAGAAGCTAATACAACCAAGAAGAGTAGAAAGCAGTAAATAATCAAATTAAGGGCTTTAATCAAACAAGTAGAAACTAAAAGAACTATACAAAGAATCAATAATGCTGGGTTTTGAGAAAATCAACAAGATAGATAAACTCTTAGCCAGACTAACTAGAGGGCACAGAGACAAATTAACAAAATTAGAAATGAAAAGGGAGATATAACAACAGATTCTGAGGAAATTAAAAAAAATCATCACATCCTACTACAAAAGCCTATACACAACTAAATTGAAAAATCTGGATGAAATGGACGAGTTTCTAGACAGATACCAAATACCAAAGTTGAGTCAGGATCAGATAAACCATATAAACAGTCTCATAACCCCTAAAGAAATAGAAGCAATTATTAAAAATCTCCCAACCAAAAGAAGCCCAGGACCAGATGGGTTCAGTGCAGGATACTATCAGACATTCAAAGAGGAACTAATACCAATACTCTTCAATCTATTCCACAAAATAGAAACAGAAGGAACACTACCTAATTCATTCTATGTGGCCACAGTTACACTGATACCAAAACCCCACAAGGACCCAAAACTCAAAGAAAACTTCAGACCAATTTCCCTTATGAATATTGATGCAAAAATACTCAATAAAATTCTCGCAAGCCGAATCCAAGAACACATCAAAACGATCGTTAAAAATGATCAAGTAGGCTTCATCCCAGGGATGCAGGGATGGTTTAGTACCTGGGAATCCATCAATGTAATCCACTACATGAACAACCTCAATGAAAAAACCACATGGTCATTTCATTAGATGATAAAAAAACATTTGACAAAATTCAATATCCCTTCATGACAAAAGTCTTGGAAAGATCAGGAATTCAAGGAGCATACCTAAACATAGTAAAAGCAATATACAGCAAACAGTGGCCAACATCAAACTAAATGGAGAAATCCTCGAAGCAATCCCACCAAAATCAGGGACTAGGCAAGGCTGCCCTCTCTCTCCCTATCTATTCAATATAGTACTTGAAGTTCTAGCTAGAGCAATTAGACAACAAAAGGAGGTCAAAGGGATACAAATTGAAAAGGAAGAAATCAAAATATCACTATTTGCAGATTATATGATGGTATACTTAAGTGACTTGAAAAACCACACCAGAGATTTGCTACAGCTGATAAACACCTTCAGGAATGTGGTCAGATACAAAATTAACTAAAGCAAACCAGTAGCCTTCCTA
The DNA here is from genome assembly GCA_019843965.1 of Rhynchomys soricoides. Taxonomy (NCBI): domain Eukaryota; kingdom Metazoa; phylum Chordata; class Mammalia; order Rodentia; family Muridae; genus Rhynchomys; species Rhynchomys soricoides. The sequence goes on along the minus strand of JADRCH010000252.1, from coordinate 734,761 downwards.
TACTCAAAGGATAAACAGACTGAGAATGAAATTAAGGAAATGACACCTTTCAAATTGTCACAAACAATATAAAGTATCTTGGTGTGACTCTAACCAAACAAGTGAAAGATCTATATGCCAAGAACTTCAAGTTTCTGAAGAAAGAAATCGAAGAAGACGTCAGAAGATGGAAAGTTCTCTCCCATGTTCATGGATTGGCAGGATTAATATAGTTAAAATGGCCATCCTGCAGAAAACAATCTACAGAATCAATGCAATCCCCATCAAAATTCCAACTCAATTCTTCATAGACTTAGAAAGAACAATTCTCAAATTCATTTGGAATAACAAAAAACCCAGGATAGCAAAAACTATTCTAAACAATAAAAGGACTTCTGGAGGAATCAGCCTCTCTGACCTCAAGTTGTACTACAGAGCAGTAGTGATAAAACTGTATGAAATTGGTACAGTGACAGGCAGGTAGATCAGTGGAATAGAATTTAAGACCCAGAAATGAACCCACACACTTATGGTCACTTGATCTTTGGCAAAGGAGCTAAATCCATTCAGTGGAAAAAAGACAGCATCTTCAACAGATGGTGCTGGTTCAACTGGTGGTCTACATGTAGAAGAATATGAATTGATCCACCCTATCTCTCTGTACAATGCTCAAGTCCAAGTGGATCAAAGACCTCCACATAAAACCAGATACACTAAAGCTAATAGAAGAGAAAGTGGGGAAAGTCTCAAACAAATGGACACAGGGGAGAAGTTCCTGAACAGAACACCAATGGCATGTGCTCTAAGATCAAGAATCGACTAATGGGACCTCATGAAATTACAAAGCTTCTGTAAGGCAAAGGACACTGTAAATAGGACCAAACGGCAACCTACAGATTGGGAAAAGATCTTTACCAATCCTACCTCCAATAGAAAGCTATTATCCAATGTCTACAAAGAACTCAAGAAGCTAGACTCCAGAGATCGAAATAATCCTATCAAAATATGGGGAACAGAGCTAAACAGAGAAGTCTCAACTGAAGAAACTTGAATGGCTGAGAAGCACTTAAAAAATGTTCAATATCCTTAGTCATCAGGGAAATGCAAATCAAACAACCCTGAGATTCCACATCACACAAGTCAGAATACCTAAGATCAAAAACATAGGTGACAGCAGATGTTGGGGAGGATGTGGAGAAAGAGGAACACTCCTCCATTGCTGGTGGGAATGCAAGGTGATACAACCTCTCTGGAAATCAGTTTGGTGTACCCTCAGGAAAATGAACATAATACTACCTGAGGACCCAGCTATTCCACTCTTGGGCATATACCCAGAAGATGCTCCAACATGTAATAAGGACACATACTCCACTATGTTCATAGCAGTCATATTTATAATAGCCAGAAACTGGAAACAACCCAGATGTCCCTCAACTGAGGAATGGATACAGAAAATGTGGGGCATTTACAAAATGGAATACTACTCAGCTATTAAAATGAATGACTTCATGAAATTCTTAGGCAAATGGATGGAACTTGAAAATATCATCCTGAGCGTGGTAACTCTGTCACAAAAGAATGAACACGGTATATACTCACTGATAAGTGGTTATTAGCCCAAAATTTCGGAATACCCAAGACTCACTTTACACCAACCATAGAGCTGAGTGTGAGGTCTCAGATGGAAAAGTTGGTGACGGGATTGAATGAGGGAGTTTGCAAACTCAGGGCAGGAGCAACAGTGTCAACTGGCCTGACCCCTCGATGCTCCAGGAGACTTGATCACCAACCAAAGAATACATGTGTAGGGACCCATGGTGCTGGCCACATGTGTGGCAGAGGAGGGTCTTTTTTGATATCAGGGGGAGGAGAGGCTTTTGGGCTGGAGGGTGTTAGATGCCGCTATATAGGAGAATGGCAAGGAGGGAAGCCGAGAGTGGGTGGGTGGATGGGTGGGTGAATACCTCCATAGAGGCAGGGGGAAGGTATGGGAATAGGGAGGTTCCAAAAGGTAGATCTGGAAAAGGGGAAACATTTGAAATGTAAATAAATTATCAAAAAAAAAAAAAAAGTAAGTGTTGTACATGAATGTGTTATACAATTTGATAATATCAAGTTTCTTAGGGAATATGATGAAGAGAAAATTATTTAAATTTTCTAATGTATTTAAATGGCTTGTGTAAAAATGTTCACATAGGGGATAGAAAGATGTCTCATTGAATAAGTATATACAGCTCTTGCAGCTGACCTTGGTTCATATTCCACTACACAAATATCATCTCCCAATTCCTATAATTCCAGTTACTGGAACTTCATGCCTTCTTCTGGCCTTTTAGTCCTTCTGTATGCATATAAATCAGTATAACATTCTTTTTAAATATTCCAAATTGTCAAGTCAAAACATTGACATATATTTACATGTAGAGAATATAAAATGCATATAATGTGATGAAAATGGAATGTCAATTTTAGATGAAAAACTCACTGCACTAAATTACAGAATGGAGTTGAGTCCATTGCTTTTAAAGAAAGAGTCAGGCAGAGAGAGAGAGAGAATTTGTTTAGAGCAATGAACAAAGAAAGAATTTTTAAAGCATCAAGGGAAAAATCCAAGTAATATATAAAGGCAGATCTATCAGAATTACTTCTAATTTCTCAACTGAGACATTCAAAACTAGGGGTCCTGGGTAGATGACTTACACATCCTAAGAGACCACAGATGTCAGCCCATACTACTGTACCCAGAAAAGCTTTTGACACCATAGATAGAGAGATCAAGATATTCTGTAACAAAACCAAATTTAAACAATATCTTTCCACTAACCCAGCCCTATACTAGATACTAGAAAGAAAGCTCCAACCAAATGAAGCAAACTATACTCAAGAAAACACAAGGAATAAGTACTTTCATACCATTAAAACTAACAGAAGAGAAACACATACACACACACACACACACACACACACACACACACAAAACCACTACCAAAAAAAAATAATAACAAGAAGTAATAATCATTGGTTATTAATATCTCTCAAAATCAAAGGACTCAATTCCCTAGTATACAGACTAGTAGTATGGAAGCATATATAGAATCCTTCATTCTACTGTATACAAGAAACATGTGTCAGCAACAATGATAGACATTATCTCAGAATAAAAGACTAGAAAAGGTTTAACAAGCAGACAGACTCAAGAATCAAGCTGGTGCAACCATTCTAACACCTAATAAAATAGACATTCAACTGAAAGTAATCAAAAGAGACAGGAAAGGACACTGAATACTCATCAAGAGGACATTGCAATTGTGAGCATTTATGGCCCATATGCAAAGGCACCCATATTCATAAAAGAATCATTACTATAGCTAAATCACACATTGAACTCCACACATTAACAATGGCAGAATTCAACACCCCAATACCCCAAATGAATAGGTCAGTGAGACAAAAATGAAGCAGAGAAATTATACTAACAGATATTATTATTTAAATGGCAGAACAGATATCTACAGAACACTTCATGCAAACACAAATGAATATAGCTTCTTCTCAGCATCTCACAGAATCTTCTTCAAAATTGGCCACATAACTGGCCACAATACAAGCCTCAGCAGATACAAGATAGAAATAACTCCATGCATCTTATCAGATCAACAAGGATTTAAGATAGGTTTCAACCACATCAGAAAGCCTACATACTCATGGAAACAAAACTACTCTCTACTCAGTGTTCACTGGGTCAGGAAAGAAATGAAGAAAGTAAGAATTTTAGAATTTAATGAAAATGAGGTCAAAACATCCCCCAAACTTATAAAACACTATGAAAGCAATACTAAGAGGAAAGTTCATAGAACTAAAGGCCTTCATAATGAAATTAGAGAGTTTTCACACTAGTGAATTAAATGTAGTCCTAAAAACCTTAGGCGGGAAAAACGAACAAACAAACAAACAAACAAACAAAAACAGGAACAAATACACCCAGGAGGAGTAGACAGCAGGAAATAATCAAACTCCAGGCTGAAATCAATCAATTACAAACACAGAGAACAACACAAAGAATCAACAATACCAAGAGTTGGTTCTTGGAGAAAATTATCAAGATAGACAAAGCTTTAGACAAACTAAATAAAGGCAGAGAACCAGTACCTAAATTAAGTAAATCAGAAATGAAAAGGATACATAACAACAGACAAAGGAAATTCAAAGAATCATTAGGTCTTACTTCAAAAGCCTGTATTCCACAAAATTGGAAAATCGAAATGAAACAGATGAATTTCTAGACAGATGCCATTTACCAAATATAAATAAAGATTAAGTAAACTATCTGATTAGTCTTATAAGCCCTAAAAAAATAGAAGTGCTGATTAAATGTCTCCTATCCAAAGAAAGCCCCAGACCAGATGTATTTAGCACAAAATTCTACCAAACTTTCAAAGAACAGCTAATGCCAATACTCCTCAAACTATTCCACAAGTATAAATAGAAGAAACACTGCCGAACTCATTCAATAAGGCCTCAGTCACTCTGATACCTAAACTACACAAAGACTCAACAAAGAAAGTAATTTCAGACCAATTTCTGTTATGGACATTGATGCCAAAATACTCAAAAATTACTAACAAACTGAATCCAAGAATACATCAAAGACATCATCCACCATGATCAAGGTGGCTTTATTCCAGTGATGCAGGGGTTGGTTCAATCCACCATATAAACAAACTAAAAAAAAATCATATGATACTCCTATTACATACTCAAAAATGCTTTGACAAAATCCAGCACCTTTTCACTTTAAAAGTCTTGAAGAGATCAGGGATAGAAGCACATACCTAAAAACAATAAAGTGAATATACAACAAGCCAATAGCCAAAGTCAAATTAAATAGAGAAAAACTTAAAGCAATTCCACTTAAACCTGGGACAAAACAAGGCTGCCCACTCTCTCCTTATCTCTTCAAATAGTACTTGAAGTTCTAGCCAGAGCAAAAAGAAAGTTAAAGGAGATCAGGAGGATACAAATTGGACAGAAAGAAGTCAAAGTATTGATATTTGCAAATGATCTGATAGTATACGTAAGTGACCTCCAAAATTCTACCAAAGAACTCTTACAGCTGATAAACACCTCCACCAAAGTTGCAGGATATAAAATTAACTCAGAAAAAAGTATTTTCAAATAAATGGGCTAAGAAAGAAGTTAGAGAGACAATACCTTCCACAAAAGCCACAAATAATATAAAATATATTGGTTTAACTCTCACCTACCAAGTGAAAGATCTGTTTGACAAGAACTTCAAGTCTCTGAAGAGAGAAATCTAAGATTTCAGAAGATGGAAAGATCTCCCATGCTCATGGATTGGTAGGATTAATGAAGTAAAAATGGCCATCTTACCAAAAGCAATCTACAGATTCAATGTAATCCCCATTAAAATTCTAAAACAATTCCTTACAGACATTGACAGAACAATTATCAACTTCATATGGAAAACCAAAAATCCAGGGTAGCTAAAATAATCACAAATTATGGAAGAACTTCTGAAGGTACCACTATCCCTGAGCTTAAACTGTATTTCAGAGCAATAGTAATAAAAATGGCATGGTATTTGCATAAAAAACAGATTGGTAAATGAAATTGAATTGAAGACACAGAAATAAACCCATATACCTAAGGATACTTAATTTTTGACAAAACTAAAACCATGTAATAGAAAATGGAGAGTATCTTTAATAAATGGTGCTGGTCTAACTGGATATCTGGATGTAGAAAGCAACTAGATTCATCTTTATCAAACTGCACAAAACTCAAGTCCATATATATCAAAGAATTCAATGTAAAACCAGATAACACTAAATCTAATAGCACAGAAAGTAGGGAATAGCCTTGAACTCCTATGTACATGATACAAATTCCTGTATAGACTATCAATGGCTCAGAGGTAAAGGTTAACAATTAATAAACAGAACCTCATGAAACTGAAAATGTTCTATATATCAAAGAACACTGTTAATTTGACAAAATGACAGCCTACAGATTAGGAACAGATCATTACCAACCCTATATCTGTCAGAGGCCTAATGTCCACACTATATAAAGAATTAAAGAAGTTAGACACCAACAAACCAAATAACCCAATTAAAAATGGGGTACAGAGCTAAATAGAGAATTCTCAACAGAGGAATCTCAGTTGACCAAGAAACACTCAAAGAATGTTCAATGTCTTTAGTCATCAGAGAAATGCAAATAAAAACAACTCTGAGATTCCACCTTACACATATCAGAATGGATAACGTCAAAAACTCAATGGATAGTATATGCTGACAAGGATATAGAGCAAGGGGAACACTCCTTTAATGATGGTTCTAGTGCAAACTTGTACAATCATTTTGGAAATCAATTTATAAGTTTCTCAGAAAGTCAGGAATAGTTTTACCTCAAGATCCAGTTATACCACTTCTGAGCATACATTCAAAAGATTCTCTAGCATCCCTCAAAGATACTTGCTCAACTCTATCCATAGCAGTTTTATTCATAATAGATAGAAACGAGAAACAAACCATATGTCCCTCAACTGAAGAATGGATAAAGAAAATAAGGTACATTTACACAATGAAATGCTACTCAGACATTTAAAACAAGGGAATCATGAATTTTACAGACAAATGGATGGAACTAGAAAATATCTTGAGTGAGATAACCCAGATTCAAAAGGACATGCATGGTATATACTCACTTATAAGTGGATATTAGTCATAAAGTACGGGATAACCAAATAACAAAGAGAACCTAAGGAATTACAGTTGAATCTTTCTCAGAAAGTAAAACAAAATAGTTAACATAGGTCAATTTAAGAAAGGAACTGGGTGGGAAATGGGATGTGGAGGGGAGTGGCCTCATTGTATCCATATTCAAGATACAGAGAAAAATGAATGCCTCTACTCAACTCACTATTTTTTCTTTACACAATTTGGGTTCAGGCCTATTGAGAAGGTGTCATCAACTTGAATAACGGGTCTTTCCTCAGTTAACCGTTGGGGAGATATTCTCATAGACACTGAGCTAGTTAGTTTTCTGTCACTATGATACAAGCTGCAGTCAATTTAGGAAGAGGCAAACTCAATTGAGGAAAGGATGCCACAGATTGCATTTGTGCAAGTTTAAAGACTTTTGTTATTAATGACTAATATCAAAGGCCACTGATCACTATAGACAATGCCACTGCTAGGACTGTGATCCTGTGTAGTTTGAAAGGGAAAACTGAGTAAGCCTTGAGAAGCAAGTCAGTAGGCATCATTTCTCCATGGTCTATGCTACAATTTCTGCCTCCAAGCTCTTGCCTTGGGTTCTCATGCTTACATTACTCAGGGATGGATTATTGCTTGGGAATTGTAAGATAAAACAAAACATCTCTTTCTCCAAATTGCTTTTGTTTATGGTATTTATCAAAGCAATAGAAAGAAAGAGTCTCACATAGAGTTTTGCTTTTGTACCAATTATGAATCTATCAAGTTGACAATGATGGTTACCTATCACAACAATACAATTGAATTCCAACTTTACATAGTTGCACTCTACAATATTTCTTCAAAGGTGTAGAGTTATTTTGTTAAACAAACTGCATTCAACCCTGTTTCTAAAGGTTCATCATCTTTAACAGTACACAAAACTATTCAAAATCCCAAAGTCTTTTGTAAAATTCAAGGCACACTCTTTCCTTTCCCTTTTTCCCTAGATCCATTCACCCTAGAACATTTCCCTTCAGAAAAGATGAGGCCTTCAAGAAACAACAATAAACACAACAAAATAAGATAAATAAGACAAGGCAAATGCCCTCATATAAAGACTGGACAAGGCAACCCTATAGGAAGAAAATATTGCCAAGAATACACAAAAGTGTCAGAGACTCACCTCCTCACATTGTTAGGAGTCACACAAAAACACCAAGATCACAGTTATAGCATATACACAGAAGACTTAGTGAAGCCCCATGAAGGCCTCGTGTTTGCTATGTCAGTCTCCGTGAGCTCATAATGAGACCTTTTAAAGTGATTCAGTTGGCCATGTTCTCCTGGTGCTTTTCATTCCCTTGGACTCCTACGATCTTTCCATCCGCTCTTAAATGGGTTTCCCAAAGCAATGTGGGTAGAGTTTAATAGTAACTTTTATTTGCCTGATGTAATTATTGTCTTCAAGCATTACTGCTGAATAATCTCACCATTTCTAGCTCTTTCTGAACTATGGATGGCTGGTTCTATTTAGTTTTGTCTCAAACACCTCTTCAAACTGACTGATTTAAATAGGTGTTGATCAGCTGCTGACTAAATTGATCTGCTTGGCCTCAAACCAACTCTAACAATATGTTCTAATCTTCTGGATCCTTCTCATTCTCTGGCTTGTTTAGTGTCCACCTGTGTCTAGCTTGTTCTTTCTTTATCCTGTCTTTGTAAAAGTCTTCTGGTAAAACTGCTTCCTCTCCTGTGTGATTTAAGAACTGACTCACAAACTGCCCTCACTGCACTGACTCCCACCTGACTCAAATAAACTGATTGATTAGAACTCAGAGTTCTGCATGCCTCTATTTGTCATCTGAGTCCTGTGATTAAAGGCACCAAACCTGGACCTAAGTTTCCTTTACCTAAAACTTTCTCTATATAGGCTGGCCTTGAATTCAGGGATCTTCTTGCCTCTGTCTCCTGGAAATAAGAGGATGTCTGTATTTCTACTGAAACATGCAGACCCACAAGGTCATTTGATGTGATCTCTTGTAAGAGCATCCATGTTGTTGGATTAAAGTTCCTCTACATGAGAGGCCTGATATATATCTCCAATTTAGACTCTCTCCCCTTATAATGTCTGACTGTGGGTCTCTACATCTGCTCCTATCTGCCGCACGAAGAAGATTCTAGGAAAACTGGATAGAGCATCAATCTATGAGTGTATTAGAATATCACCCCTTTTTAAAGGGGGGGATTCAACATCTTTTAAAATATTTTTTTTAATTTAGTTGTATACAGAAGTGTTTAATAGTTTTTAACTCTCAAGACAGACACCCAGCCCTCCACCCACAGCCCAACCTGCTTCAATGGTATTTCTTATAACCAGCCCATTTTCCCCTTACAGGAAGTTAATGCTCAGAATAGACGTCCCCATATAGAATTTACCATCACTAACAAACTCTTTAGAGATCTAAAAAAGCTAACAAGCAAGGCTCTTTCAATGTGAGGCTAACAAAAATCTATACAATGGCAATAACTTCCAGCAGACACTAAACAAAGCACTGCCAAATGTGGAGATCTAAAAAGTAAATATTTTTAATTATATTTCATTTTTATTGGAAAAATCTTTAAATTACATTAAATAACCGTGTTTCTCCCCAAAGAAATTGCATAGCTTTTATTATAATGCCTGTAAAGAGTAGGTGACAGTAAGCAGACATGATAAGTAAAAGCACAGTATAATAAGTTGATTCGTTTGCCTCAGAACCAAATGGACCTGTTACATGCCTGATCAAAGATAGCAACATGGTTGGAATAACCAAGCAATCATAACACCTTCCAGTGATGACTCCAGTGACTCACAGGATCTAGCAATCTAAGAAAGCAGTAACAGAACAAGGTAAGGGGGGCATCAACACCCCCACATAATGCTGCGGGTTTGCACTCTATTGCAACAATGCAAACAGACTTTATCAGTATATCACAATATGTGTACATATTGAAAGTCATGTTTGAGAAAGGCTGTTGAGCAAGTGTACCAATGTAAAAAGCAGAGCTTGGTTGTTGAGTATTGGCCTCATACAGCTGTCTGTTCACAGTTAATTTTATTTCATAGACTTTGACAAAATGGTTCTATATTAATTGCTTTTTCTAGTTCTAAAAAGTTGATGTTTAAAGTCACATTTCCATCTTTCAGTGCCTGTTTAAGTAAGTAAGTGCCCATTCGCTTGTTGGTGTCACAAGGAGGTGGTGATTTGATGCTCTCACTGTAGAATATCAGTCTCTTTACTGTGAGGTCTTGTAAAATCAACACTGAAATTGCACAGTTATAATAAACCATGATACAGAGTAAACATTCCTATTCCAAAAAGAATGAGTAGAAACACAGAACAAAAGGGAGTAGAGCAAACACTACAGCTCCATATTCATCATCTATGACTCAAGATTGAATCATCTGTGTTCTAATTGTCTAGGATAGCCACAACATTCCAGTTTTGCTGCCAGCAAATCCTGTTGTCTTTTGGTTCAGTTTCAATTCATGTCTGCAGCTAGCCTCAGTTATCATCTTATGATTTGACATCTCTAGCATCCTACAAATTACTTGGCCCTTCCACTTTCATTCATAGATTGGGTAGGGGCTTATGTAGAGAGGAAAGCTATTGACCACTGGTAGTGAGGGGGGGAAGAGAATCACTGTCATCAGTGGTGTAGTCACTAGTAAGTGACTAATGTTCTAGTTGATGACTAGAACATGACTAGTCATGCCCATGTGAACAGTCCTGGTTAAAAAGAAAACTAAAAGACATGATAACTGAGGAAAAATTAAGGCAAAAATCAAAGCTTTATGGAAAGGGAACAAAGAGAATATGAGGTGTGTAACCAGAGTGTACAATACACAAGAATGAAATTATCAAAGAATAAAATAATTGCAGAAGTGGATGGAAATAGAGAGTTTAAGTGCTCTCAACAGTGTAATATGACAGGGGTGATTTTCTTCCTTGTCTTTCCTTATTAGAAATGAATATGCTTTTTTAGTCATAGGTTGATATAATTTCAAATATTTCTCATAGATTATTAAAGATATCTTTTTCAGGTAAACAATTAAAAAATAAATAACCAATATTGGTCTGTGTTTACTGGATATACATACATCTATTTACCTAAGATTATCCTTAAGGTGACTACCATTGTAAAATACCAAAAAATATTATTTCCTAGGTTTTTATCTCTGCATCAAAAACGCTATAGTTTTTGGTCACATTTGTTTTTCATGCATAAGATATTGCAATCTAATCCAGTTTGTCTCTAAACAAATGGATTCTATTAATGTATAATCTGATGTTATTATAGGAGACTTGAATGTTAATGAGTCCTGCTTGATTTGGATGAGTCAAGACAAGCATAACACAATTGAGCCAATTAACAAGAATTTTGTAATCAATGTTGATTAAGGAAATGGGGAGAGGGTATGTGAATAATTTGGAAGCATTCCCTGCCTTGAACACTAATATTATGGGATAAACATTACCTATTTAGAGGTAGCACATTCCACTCAAATATGATGATAAAATATTTTATTTTTCAAATATATTAATTTCTATATAGTTCATTTTATATGAGTGGATAATTCAAAAAGCCTATTGAAAAAACAATATTTTCTGTTTCTGTCTACAAAACAATAATAACCATTGAAGAATTTGTCTGTTTCTAAACATGTAATAAAATAATCTAGAATACAGATATGTAATTATTGTGATTATATCTCTGCCCTCTATTTCAGCAAGAACTATATACATCTGCTTTAGAGTTTTCTTTGTTCAACATAATTTATACATTATAAAACGTTGTTTTTCTGCTAATGTTACTTTATTTTGCTTGTAAGGAAACAGATGCATTTAACCTTTTTCTGTTTACAGATAAAGTGTGTACACATTTTCTAATTTATTTTTCAGCTGATACTCTACTTAACATTTTACTTTTTTTACAAGTTATATTAAGAGTCATGCATTATGGGCTCTCCTATACTCTTTGTGATTATTTCTAGGCATTTATCAAGTCATTTGATAATTTGATATTAATAAATTGAAGCTTTATATGATTTTATGCAATAGAACTTAATATTTAACATTAATTTGTTTTGCAACAGAACCTTTGAAGTAAGAAATACGTTATGCTTATATGTAGAGCTAACATCAGATCTTAGAGAAAAGATGAATGATCATGCACAAAAAAGAATTAAGGATCTGGAGAAATGTTTCTGTGGTTTGGAGAAAGCACTGTTCTTGCATAGGACCTGAGTTCCTTTCCCAGAACATACGCAGCATGGATAACTACTTCTTATAACTCCATGCTCAGATCTTCAAATATTCAACACAGAGCTGTTGCTTCTGGTCTCTATATGCATCTACATTCACAGGAATACCCCTTTTTATACATGAACATCACCAAAATAACATAAAAATTTTAAAAAGAATTACATAAAGAATGATATCATTATATATGTACCTAAAGTTGTATATAACTCATATAAATATGTATATGCATACAGATATAGTTTAAATTTTCTCATTGAGGTTTGACAATGCTGATCCTAGAATCCATATCCTACCTAAAAAAATACTTCACCTGTGTGTTTCTGTATTGTTTCCACGTGCCATAAGAGAAGCTTCATTGAGGAAATGAGGTAGCTACATTTATCTATAGGTACAAGGCTAAGTAAGATTTAGAATACAGTAAAGAATTATGCTGGTCTAGCAAACTGGAAATAATTTTTTTTCCTGAAATTCATGACCTTACTAGCATTGAGAAGCTTTCCAAGTTTTTAGTAACAGGCACAAATTGTACCATGTTAAATGGGCTCAAGTCCAGTTTGACAGGATTTAACTGCCACCAACATATGTGTCACTTTTTTTCTGTACCTTTATGCCCATATTGTAAATGCTTTGGTTCATATGTGTTACAGCTGGTAGAACTGTTGCATTGCTTTTATTCCTCAGTAACTTGCATATTTATTCTGCAACCATGTAAGCAAAACCACAAGAGAAAGAGTCAGATACAGTTTGAATCTTTTAACTCTGTGTTCTAAATCTTAAGTGTCTCCAGTAAAAGGAACCCATCCTTCAAGAAAACCAAAGGATACATTGAACAGTCACTCCTAGAAATGGTTCATAAACAAGACCAGAACAATGACAGTAATAATGAGCAGGCTAATGTAGAGGGATGACCACTTTTCATGGTCCTAATCTTTAACAAAAACTACAGGCAACTAATGATTCCTGGGAGAAGCATAATTAGGTAGCTTTATTGGTTGGTTGTTGGATATACACACACAGATATATATATATATATATATATATTTGGACTCATACATATATATGCATATGTATATGATATATATAATTTGTGCATATATACAATATATATGTGTTTGTGTGTGTGTTTAGCAATAATAATCAAAGAAAAAGAATCTTTTAGCTTTAGGGAGGAAATATGGGGAGGATCTGGAAGTATGGCTGTGAGCTCCTGGAGGAGAAGAAGAGAGAAAAAATATTTAAGTTTATTTCAATTAAAATGTATTAAAATTATATATAAATCAATTTGTATAAAATTATAATATTGCATCACATGGTCATTATAATAAATGAATTAACATATAAATAAAGACAACAAAAATGTATAAACTATAAAAATAAACTATTGTAGACCAATGAAATGATAAACACTTGCATTGGTCAAACAACAAATGTATTTCATTTGTTTTTATGTAATTTCTTTTTTAGATAAAAATACTTTATCACCTCAAAAATTATAATTCCATTCACATTCATTTGTTTTATGATTTGAGATAGTGTTTTCTTTCTTAATTATTATAAATTATTATAAATACATTTATGCATTATTATAAGCACTCCTTTTATCAATCTCTATTGATGTATTGATTTTGTTTGCAATGTTAAACTTAAATATTAATAGACATTTTCATATACCTTATACATGGTTGTGTTTTCCTTATTATTTACCTATTTAGCAGATTATTATAGTATTAAATTTAAAGAATTACTTTGGCAAAAATATTCATCAAAGAATTCAAGTCCTTCTTTACCATAGTTTCCTACAAGTATTTTTAGAAAAATCTCAGTATAAAAAATCAAGACTTGCATGAATTTTCTGTACACCTGACATGTTGAAAAAGACTGAGAGCTAATAATAGAGGTCCCTTCAGTATTCAGTATTGTGATATGCACTGGGACTCTTTTAGCAAACCATCAAATGGTTTCTGATGTATCACAGAACATAATCTCTAGGCCATTTATACCATGCTGAGTAACACAAAAGAGAAAGTTCAGTGCTATTATGGAAACATGCAATAAGGAAATTAGATATGATTCAGTAGAAGTCTCTCTTAAGAGAGACACTGAAAAATGTTTCCTCTTATAGTTGTATAGAGAGAGTGAGTAGGGTGAGGGAATATCTCATTTTCTCAAGTGCATAAAAATTCCTAGGTTTTTTGACAGTGTTTGCACATACTATAAATTTCAGGTGTTCTTAGTTCTGAACATAGCACATGTACACTTTACATCAAGAGTACCTTCACTCCACACAACAATGACACTGCCACAAACATACTGGCTGTGATTTAAAACTGTTGTATATTATGAACAGCAGTGTTTTTACTTTACAAGTTTTCTTCTCATATAGAAACATAGCATATTATGCTGGTTTGGTAAAGTAGTGCTTGTTGGTTCTTACACATGTAAATAAGTGTACTCTTCATTCCTCATCCAGGAAATGTTTTACAGCAGATGGACACTATTACAGACAGCCACAACCAAACAAAATCCAAGTTGTGGAACCAGCCCCAAGGGATAGATGTGTGAAACGACTCCCACATCTTAGTCTCAGGAAACATTGTGGAAGAGGGAGAAATAAGATTTGTAAGGACCTTAGAACAAGGGCATTTGCTGTAGGATTTTGTCTCCCAGTAAAGTCCTTTAACATTTCTTCTAATGAACTGATGAACTTATAATGCCCTCAGTTTGAGCTCATTGAGGTAGAATTTACTTGTTTGATTTTCAAAGGATATTTGTTAGTGCCAATCTTCAAAGTTATTCACCTTTCCCCCTATGACATTTTACAATTTCAACACTTCAATACACTGTCATCTTGAACACAGAGTCTAGAGAGAGAAGCTCTAGAACCTTTCCCTTGTTCTTTTTCACATGAGGAGTCTTAGCTTTACTTCCAGATTTTGACTTTGCTTTTTTTTTATTAATCAATAGAACAAAATAATAAGTAAGCCTTTCTTTTTATGTAATTATTTTTATTTTTCGTGTTTTTGAAGCTGTGGTTGGTATCTATCACTAATTTTGTAAAAATATGTTTCTTCAGATATGTCACCTTCCTGGTTGAATTATCATTCTCCTGTTACCTACCACTTGTATTCCTCACTTGTCTTCTGCAGCTCTCACCCTTGTAGTTACTTTTATTCAATGCATGCTCTGCATGATGATGGATCTATGCTGGGAGAAGTTCTCTAATGTTTGCAAAAGACTGAAACTTAGGTGCTTTAGTTACAAGGCCCAGGAAAGTGTTTCTGTACCTCAGTAAGAGGTAAAAATGAGCCTATCATATATTACTAATATGCTTGCGAAGGTTATGTATTTTATTCTGGTTTCTTATTTTTGTTGTACTGGATTCTTTTCCATCTCAGGTCATAGATTAGGCTACAAATTTTGTTGTCCTCTTTCTATACTATACCACTTTTATTCATTGAAAGAGACAGGAGACATGGGTTTGAGTAGTTTTAACAGTGGCTACTGTTCTCCTTGCTCACATGTGAAGGTATGTTCTTAACTTCCCAAGACAACAATTAAGAAGTGAAATGCCTGCCAAACACTGATTGTTATACATCTGAGGCCTTGGTCAGTTTCATAAATTAACCTTACCTCACATCTGAAGTTTAGCAATTTGTTAATTGTTAGAGACAGGTTTTCCCACTGCTTATATTGTATAGCATGAGAGCAGTGCAAGTTAGTTTGTGCTTTGATGATTTTATCCATGAAAACATATTTCAATTTGCAATGTGATAATTGAGTGATATGTTTGATATAGAATACAACTGATATTTTCTTTTGTTTCCAGGTCTGAATCCAACACTGGAGTTTTGACACTATAAGTGTCCCTCAGTTGGACATTTTAGTAGTTCACCAATGACTTCCCTCTATTTATTTCAATGATTTGGTGACTTGATTTTCCATGATCTGGTAAGTTGATCTTCTGTATGTGAGGTTTATGAAAAAAACTTTAATAATCTCTCTCTCTCTCTCTCTCTCTCTCTCTCTCTCTCTCTCTGTGTGTGTGTAAGGGGAATGTTAATTTGAAAGAACAGATTTGACTATCATTCTTCAGATGCCATACACCTTCTCACTAGACTGGAGCTCACCAAGTAGGCTAGGCTGCTTGGCCTTCAAACCCCTTGAATCCTATTGTATTTATCTTTCCAGAACTGGAATTAAAATTAAAGATATACTATCATGTTGGGATTTCCACTTCAGTTCCTGGAATTGAACTCAAATCATCATCTTTATATGATAAGCACTTTATTGACCAAGCCATCTCCATAGTTTCTACACTCATTATGTTTATAAAAATAGCTAAAAACATAAAACTAATAATTTCTAGTATTGTTTATGGACTACCAAGTCACTCCTTGAATCAGGCATGTAATATATATTTGTTCAGAACCTTAATCGAGAATTTATCAGGAGATGAGTATATACAATTTTGATTTTCATGAGACACTTATAAAAAAGGAAGAAGTGGTATACGAAGAAATGCATTTTAATTTTGAGGAATTAAATGAGTAAAGTTCTTTCAAGAGGTTTCTGTAAATGAGGTCACACTTTATCTCCTGGAGCTTGTGAGGAGTGGAGAGTTTTGTTGATTTCTCTGACATTATTCTCAATGAAGCTTCTTCTCCCTCTGTAATATGCTTTACTTATTTGGATGTTGATCATTTCCCCAAGCACCAAAGCTTTATCAACACCAACTTTACAAGAGGTTTTATGACCAAAGAGTGAATTTTTCAAATCCTTTAAATTCTATTTTTATTCACATTTTCATTGCAAACCGCATTCAAAGCAGCTATCAATGAATACTCCTGGGATTTCTCTGAACTGCCTGAACGTTCCTCTGCCACAGGACATAGTCCATCAGCCTTATACTCAGGCTTCCACAAAACCTTAGCTGTTAGACAAAATGCAGGCACCTTTCACTGTCAAATGTAACAATCATGACCTGTATCCCAATGTCCAAGAGTCCTCATTACCTTGTGAAACCTAATGAGTGTGTCTAATGTTCAGATTCCTGTCAGAATGCTGATCTCCTTTGCTTGCCATTTGATTGATAGTTAGCTCTGTCCATAGCATTCTAAGGTTTTCTAGAACATATCTCACCAAAATGTTAGATATAAGAGTGATAAAAGCATGTTGCAGGGAAAGCATTTTATCTCATTTCATGCAGGAACAAAAATGGAAGAGCTTAAGATAGAGGTAAAAATAAATGAGAGAGAGAGAGAGAGGGCAGGAAGGAGGAGTGAGGAAGCAAAGAGAGGACAAGGATGAGGGGGAAGAAGAGAAAGTTGAAAGAGGTGTGTGTGAGGAATGACGGAGAAAGAGGAGAAGAAAGAAATGTTTAAAATAAGTTAAAAACAGTATATATATGCAGCCATACTTGTTTAAACACCTCAACCAGAGTTAGGATATGCAGATGGTGAGGTTGTCCTTTAAGACTGAAAAGCACTGAAACCTTTCTGCATCTTAGAGACATAGCTGTTATAACAACATAGCAGAATAAATCTTTGCTGTATTGAGGAGTTCTTGTAAAAACAGATGTGTCTTGCCCATAGTATTAAATTATAGCATATAGTTATGTATATAATATAATAGTTAATGATAACAAATACTTTGTTACTTTTAATGTTCACAATGTTTGCACTATTACTTGAGTATATTCCTACTTAGTATTTATTTATTTTTTACATCCCAGATGGTGCCCCATTCATAGCCTCCCCCTCACAGAGTTCCTCCTTTCTTCCCCATTTCCCTTTGCGTCTGAGAGTACAGCATCCCCAAGATATTTTCCTACCCTACTGCACCAAGTCTACCTGATGACACATCCTCTTCTACTGAGTCCAGACAAGGGAATCCTCTTCTGCTACATATGTGCCGGGATCTCAGACCAGCCCAGGTATGCTCTTTGGTTAGGGGGCTAGAATCAGTTATGGGAAAAGACAAGAGATAATTCCAGAGGGCCAGGAGAATGAATGAAAGTATGTAAATGCTCGGGGAGGGAGATGGAGGGATTCTCTAGTAAGTCCCAGAGACCCTATATGTGAAGACTTCCAGGAGTCAATGCAGGTGACCCTAGCAGAAGTGCCTAACATTTGGGATATGAAACCTGAAGAGACCACCTAAAGTAGTCATACAGGACTCCCAGAAGTGGAATGGAGACACCACACTACCTAGAAAACTTTTCAACCAAAATTTGTCCTGTCTAAAAGAAATGAAGGGATAAAGATATAGCAGAGATTGAAGGAATGGCTGATCAGTGGCAGGCTCACTTTGAGACCCATCCAATGGTCAGGGACCAATCCCTTACACTATTAATGATGCTATGCTGTACTTGCAGACAGGAGCCTAGCATGGCAGTTCTTTGAGAGGCTCTGCTCAGTAGCTGACTGAGACAGATACAGATACCCACAGACAAACACTGGACTGAGGCTGGGCACTTATAAAAGAATTAGGGGAAGGATTGAAGGCTCTCAAGGAAATAACAACCCTACAGAAAAATCAACAGTGTCAACTAATCTGGACCCTGGGAAACTCCCAGAGACTGAGCCTACTTAGTTTTTAAAAGTCAGACTGTAAATCAATCAGCCAGCTGTTGCAGAGGAAGTCCAATAGGCAGTCATGAGAGAAGACAAATCTGTATACACTATTGCTACTCAAGACCTTCAAGTGGATAAAATCCAGAGGTAGTTACAGAGGCTTTTTTTTAGGCTTAAGTGTAATTTTCTGTACTGTTTTTTGCAAAAATATATATTTTAAATAGAAACCAATTAAGGGAATAATAATAATAATAATAATAATAATAATAATAGAACCGATTTAAGAATTGAAATTTATCTATAGGTGAATGCTACTAGCATGGTAAGTACTAACAGATTTTTGTGAATTATTGTAAATTTCAAAACACTATGTATATATTCTACACTGTATAGTACAAAATATAATTTCATCATTCAGTGATAATATTCCCATTGTCAATTTTTAAGTTACAAATTTTATGTTTTAACATTAATGTTTAAACTCATTATATCTCTTCTGTTAAAATGTTAAAATGTATCTCTTAGCTTGAAACATAAAGGACTCTACTCCATAAAACTGGAAAATGTGAATGAAATAGACAACTTTCTAGACAAATACCAGGTACCAAAGTTAAATCAGGATCAGTTAAACCATCTAAACAGTCCCATATACCCTAAAGAAATACAAGAAGTTATTAAAAGACTCCCTCATAGAAGCAGGGTAAGGGGGATGGGGTAAATGGTTTGAGGAGGGAAAACAAGGAAAGGGGATAACATTTGAAATGTAAATAAATAAAATATCCAATAAAAAATTACTTATTTAATACCTCAAAATTAAAATTCATTTATTCTTTTTTAACCACTTCTTCCTTTTTCATCAGTATCTCATGAAAATTAAAATACTGTATACTCATCTCCAGATAAATTATTGATTAAGGTTCTGAACAAACTTGTATTACATGACTGATTCACGGAGTGACTTAGTAAAATAAGAAAAATAAATAAATAAGTAAAATAAGTAAAATTGAAAAAGTTTCTCAACCAAAAAAGCCCAGGACCAGATGAGTTTAGTGAAGAATTCTATCAGACTTTCAAAGAAGATCTAATACCAATACTCTTCAAACTATTGCACAAACGATAAATAGAAAGAACTACCCAATTCATTCTATGAAGCCACAATTATGGCTATATCTAAACCACACAAAGACCCAACAAAGGAAGAGAACTTCAGACCAATTTCCCTTATGAATATCAATGAAAAAAATCAAATTCTCACAAACTGAATCCAAGAACACATCAAAACAATAATCCATTGTAATCTAGTAGGCTTCATCCCAGGGATTCATGGATAGTTCAATATATGCAAATTCATCAACATAATCCACTACAACAAAACAAACAAAAAGAAAAATGCACAAGATCATCTCATTAGATGCTGAGAAAGCATTTGACAAAATTCAATACCCCTTCATGTTAAAAATCTTGGAAAGATCAGGAATTAAAGGCCCATACCTAAACATAGTAATATCAATATATAGCAAACCAGTAGCCAACATCAAAATAAATGGAGAGAAATAATAAACAATCCCACTAAAATCAGGGACTAGACAAGGTTGCCTACTCTCTCTCTATCTATTCAATATAGTGCTTGAAGTTCTAGCTAGAGCAATGAGACAGCAAAAGGAGGTCAAAGGGATACAAATTGGAAAGTAAGAAGTCAAAATATTACTATTTGCAGATGATAAGATATTACTATTTGCAGATGATATGATAGTATACTTATGTGACCCCAAAAATTCTACCAGAGAACTTCTAACCCTGATAAACGACTTCAACAAACTGGCTGGATATAAAATTAACTCAAACAAATCAGTAGCCTTCCTCTACTCAAAGGATAAAGAAAGAAATTAGGGAAATGATACCCTTCACGATACTCACAAATGATATAAAATATCTTGGTGTGACTCTAACCAAGCAAGTGAAAGATCTATATGACAAGAACTTCAAGTCTCTGAAGAAAGAAATCAATGATCTCAGAAGATGGAAGATCTCCCATGCTCATGGATTGGAAGGATTATTATAGTAAAAATGGCCATCTTGCTGAAAGAAATCTACAGATTCAATGCAATCCCCATCAAAATTCTAACTCAATTCATCATAGACTTAAAAACAGCAATTTGCAAAGTCATTTAGAGTAATTAAAAACACAGGATAGTGAAAACTATTCTCAACAATAAACGAACTTCTGGGAGAATCACCATCCCTGATCTCAAGCTGTATTACAGATCAATAGTGATTAAAACTGCATGGTATTGGTACAGACACAGGCAGGTAGATCAATGGAATAGAATTGAAGATCCAGAAATGAACCAATACATCTATGGTCACTTGATCTTTGACAAAGGAGCTAAAACCATCCAGTGGGGGGGGGAAAACAGCATTTTCAACAAATGGCACTGGTTCAACTGGCAATCAGCATGTAGAAGAATGCAAATCCACCCATTCTTATCTCCCTGTATAAAATAAAGCTCAAGTCCAAGTGGATCAAGGACCTCAACATAAAACCAGATACACTGAAACTAATAGAAAAGAAAGTGGGGGAGAGCCTCAAACATATAGGCATAGGGGAAATTTTCCTGAACAGAACACCAATGGCTTATGCTCTAAGATTAACAATGGACAAATGGGACCTCATAAAATTGTAAAACTTCTATAAAACAGAAGATACTGTCAAATGGAAGAAATGGCAGCCAACAGATTGGGAAAAGATCTTTACCAATCCTACATCCAATAGAGGGCTAATATCCAATCTATACAAAGAAATCAAGAAGTTAAAATCCAGAGAGCCAAATAACCCTATTTAAAAAAAAATGGGCTACAGACTTAAACAAAGAATTCTCAACTGAGGAATATTGAATAGCTGAGAAGCAACTAAATAAATGTTCAACGTCCTTAGTAATCAGGGAAATGCAAATCAAAACAACCCTGAGATTCCACATCATACCAGTTAGAATGGCTAAGATCAAGAATGCAGGTGACAGCAGATGTTGGCAAAGATGTGTCGAAAGAGGAACACTCCTCCATTGTTGGTGAGATTGCAAGCTGGTAAGAACACTCTAGAAATCAGTCTGTCAGTTCTTCAGAAAATTGGACATAATAATACCTGAGGACCCAGCTATACCATTCCTTGGAATATACTAAAAGATGCTACAACCTACAACAAGTTCACATGCTCCACTATGTTCAGGTTATTTATAATAACCAGAAGCTGGAAAGAACCCAGATGTTCCTCAACAGAGCAATGGATACAGAAAATGTGGTACATTTATACAATAGACTACTTCTCAGCTATTAAAAACAATGAATTCATGAAATTCTTAGGCAAATGAATGGGACTTGAAAATATCCTGAGTGTAGTAACCCAGTTACAAAAGAATACACATGGTATGTACTCACTGGTATGTGAATATTAGTCCAAAATCTCTAAACTACTCATGATATAATTCACAGACCATGTGAAACTCAAGAAGAATGAAGACCAAAGTATAGATGCTTCAGTCCTTCTTAGAAGGGGGAACAAAATACTCCTGGGAGGAAATATGGAGACAGTGTGGAGTAGAGACTGAAGGAAATGTCATCCAGAGCTTGCCCCACCTGGGGATTCATCCCATATACAGTTATCAAACCCAGACACTATTGAGGATGCAGAGAAGTTCATGCTGACAGGAGCCTGATATAACTGTCTCCTGAGAGGCTCTGCCAGAGCCTGATAAATGCAGAGGTGGATACTAGCAGCCAACCATTGGACTGATCATAGGGTCACCAATGGAGCAGTTAGAGAAAAACCTGAAGGAGCTGAAGGGTTTGCAACCACACAGGAAGAACAATATCAACCAACCAGACCCACCCAGAGCTCAGGGACTAAACTACCAACCAAAGAGTACACATGGAGCGAACCATGGCTCTAACTGCATATGTAGCAGAGGATGGCCTTGTTGAGCATCAGTGAGAGAAGCCCTAGGCCCCAGTGTTGGTGAATGCCAGGGCGGTGAGGCAGGAGTGGGTAGGTGGGTGGGAGAGCACTATTATAGAAGCACAGGGAGTGAGAGGGGGTAGAATTTGTGTGTGTGCATTGTGATATTCTTTCAATGATAGACTTGCTATGACCCAATTATTCTGGCATGGTCCCATCATATACAACTATTTACAACTTTGAGAATGCTGACTGCGTAATGTAACACGAGGTAGAATTCATCATCCCAGTAACATTCGGTTTACAGCTTTACAGGTTCATAATGTGGAAAGGAACTCTTCTGTGATCTTGCAATCCAGATATGTCATTGTTTAGGATTCCAGAATTTTAGGTAAGGAAATCCATAATCAAGAAGTTGATTAATACATTTCCTGATGGCACATCATAGTTTAGTTATGAAGTCAGAGTTCATCATGAAATATCTTCTAAGAAAATAAAGACAAGAAAGTCACAACATTTATCATGCAATACACCAAGAATGAGAATGATTTTTATCTTGACAACCATTTCTTTTTCTTTTAATTTGTGTATTTTTATTGTTCCTTCTTCATGTCAGCACAGTTTCTATGGACATATCTCTTACACATTTTGCATTCATTTTACATCCCTAATACTTACACATAAAAATAAAATTGTTGCCATTATAGGGATCTTATTTAGGTAGTAGAGATACCTTAGCAGGACTTAAGCATATTTCTCAAAAATCTTTCATAATTATCAATAATATTTTCACTAAATCTATGGAGGAGTATACATTTTGTTGTAGAATACCTTCCTTTACTTTTATTCTGTTTTTTTTTTTAGTTTGTAATGAAGTTGAAAAAACTTTTTCTCACCTACATTACTTCCTTTCTTTAAA
Source organism: Rhynchomys soricoides (assembly GCA_019843965.1). Classification (NCBI taxonomy): domain Eukaryota; kingdom Metazoa; phylum Chordata; class Mammalia; order Rodentia; family Muridae; genus Rhynchomys; species Rhynchomys soricoides. The sequence continues at coordinate 711,311 of JADRCH010000252.1, read as the reverse complement.
AAAAAAAGTGTTTCTGATTCACAGGATCAAATATAAAAATTATTCATTCCTGGTCACTTTATTTTGTTCAATTATACACCTGACCTGTGAATTTTGTAACCTCATTGTGAACTGAATTGCATATCTAAAGAATGTTCACTTCAAGTCAAATATACTAGTTAAAAATCAAATTTTTGTGTTTTAAAACAGTTCACAGTGTTAAATAGGAATTTTAAAAGGCAACAACTATAAATCTTCCTCTGTGGCATTATATAAATACTAAAATATGTAATAGTATATTAATATTTATGCACAGCACTTCAATCAAAACTTATAGCTATTTAACATTATTTTATTTTTGATATTATAATAGAATTACAATTACAAAGTTTCAAGATTTCACCATTCCATTTCTACTTTTCTAACCTTATAACTCTCCTCATATACCTCTCTCTACTCTCCTTCCAATACATGTCCTCTTTATTCACTAATTATTATTATATGCATATATGTACATACACATATATTCCTAAATATCATCTGTTCAGTATGCATAATAATAGTTGTGATGCATATGAAGCATACCTATGAGTAGCATGTCCAATAACCCTAACAGTTCACTAGTGGCACACATATTTTTGGCAGGAGGTAACTACTCTCTAATTTGACTTAAGACCCAGTCAACAACAGGAAAATCATTCCTGCTGCAGGAAACCTAGCTAATTATTCAGTGCTAGTGAAGGCATGATGATTGGAGGAGAATCTTCAACCATTAATGTACTAAGCCCTCATAAGCCCTTACAACAATTCATAAATATTTGTCTTTATTGCTATGGATAAGTGTGGTCTTCACCCACCCTTCATAAAGAAATTTCTCTTTGCAACAGACAGAGTTCATTACAGAAAATCCCAGCCAAACAAAATGCAGACGTGGTAACACCTGTCCCAGTAAATGCATCTACAAAATACTCTTTCATCTAAGCCTCAAGGATTATTGTGGAAGAGTGAGCAGAAACAGCCTAGAACCAAAGGATCAAACAACATAGACATACCAAACTACATGGAGAAAATCCCAACAGACCTCACCACTACACAAAGAGCTACAGGCAACTGGGGAATGCTGTGAGAAGGAAAGGTGGATTTTACTAGGGAAGAGCACATCAATTTATCTGGTACCAAATGGTCAGTAGTGAAAATATACATAGAGCTAAATACTTTTAAATCTAGCCTTTCAAACGTCTATGTTATGACAATATTACTTTGCTCCTCAGTTTCATAAGATCAGTAATGTTTTAAGGTGATGCCAAAACAACTATAATTGCATTAAAGACAAAACCAAAATTAAACAGAAACACAGTCCTATAGCTCAGATAACATATTAAAAGTATGGCAACCTATTTTTTTTTCTAAGAAACCACTGCTAGGTGTTTGCTAATTATTAGCATAAAGAGTGGCTATAATTTTTCAGGTTGTAATTAGTAATGGTGACTGATTCACATCAAGACTGGGCCATCAGCTGTCACAGATTATAAATGCACAACATTACTTGCTCTCTTCCAGTCAAGGCAATTTATTAGTTATGCTGTTTGAGAGCAGCTGCACTCTCTGAGATGTGATTTATTCAGATTCCCTCAATATTCCTGCAGAAGCACAAGGAGATAAGTGATTTGATGAGGCTGCGTATGTGTTGTCAAATACCATTACATTCTGAATGTGCAGTAGCAGCGATAGGAAGACTCTGTTTCTAAGGAAAAGACTTAAAGCAAAAGAAAAGGCCAAGAATATCTAAATGCTATAGATATATATTTCTACAAATTTTCATAGAAATCATTAATTTTTCATTCTTAAACTCCAATGTTGTGAAGGAAATACATTCTCCAAAGTGCAGAACAGTTGTCACAAGATAAGTCAGGCTGGCCTAGAGCCCATAATAATACTATCTATAACAACTTGACCAGCCTAGAGCCCATAATAATACTATCTATAACAACTTGATGTTGATCTATTGGCATGTGTCAGAATAAAGTGAAATAGTAATTGCAAGGTTGTGTGATAAATATATTAAATATTTCTTTCCAGTATTTCCTTAAGACCTCTTGTAGACATCACTAAAAAATAACATCACTAAGAAAGTATTAAAATGCATTGCAGTGGCTACATGCCTTAAGGGAAGGTACTACAATGATTTTTCAAATATCTTCTCATTGTAAACTATAATATTTTATTAATATTATAGTTAACATTATTAACTATAATATTAATATTAACTATATTAATATTATAAATATTAACTATTATATACAATATTAACTATATTAAATATAGTTAACATTAATTATAATATTATAGTTAATATTAATTATAGTTAATATTATTAATATTTTATATAAATTATATAATATTTTAAAACAATTATAGGGTTTATTATTGTTTTAATATTATTTTACTAAAGCCCTGAATTGTACATGTATACTTCCCAACTCTAAGAAATTTCTAGATTCTGTTTGTTGTACTGTCCTGAGCTTCTCCAATTGCGAATGCCTCAGTTCCTACTGACCATGATTTACAATTTTTATTTTATGAAAACTGAGTTGTTTCCTTTTACTAAGTGTTAAGCTCAGTATGTATTATTGGTAGTTATAAAAAGAAAACAGTGGTATATTTATTTTAAACCTTGAATCTATCTCAGCACATCTATACCAGAAGTGGAAACTTAGTACCAATGATTATATCAACAGAACACATGGATCAGCCGGTGATTGAATTAAGTCTTCCAAGATTATCCTCTGAGGTTTCACATTGTCCTAAACTGTGTTAAGGAAGAAAGAAGAAACTGAGAGAAAGGAGGTTCAGTGACCAACCCAACTTGGGATCCATCTCCAAGAATTGACACTATTACTGATACTATGTTGTGCTTATAGACAGGAGCCTAACATGGCTTTCTTCTGAGAGGCCCAACAAGCAGCTGACTGAGACAGATACAGACAGTTACACCTAACCAAGTACTGAAGTGGGGGTCTCCTGTAGTTAAATTAAGGAAATGCTGGAAGAAGCTGAGGAGGAGGGTGACCCCATAGGAAAATCAGCAGTCTCAACTACCCTGGACCCCTGAGATCTCTCAGACACTGAGCCACCAACCAGGCAGCATATACCAGCTGATATGAGGCCCCCAACTCATAGGTAGAGGACTACCTGGTCTGGCCTCAGTGAGAGAAGTACCTAAGTCTCAAGAGACTTGAGGGCCGAGGGAGTGGAAAGGCCTGGTGAGAAGGTAGGGTGAGGGTGTGGGAACATCCTCTAGGAGAGAGGGTGGAAGAAGAATGGGATGTGAAACTGTGGGAGGACAGACCCAGGAGGGTATAACGATTAGCCTGGAAAAATAAAAGTAATAATAATAATAACAATAACAACAATAATAATGTGTCTACACAGAAAATTACAAAAGTAAGCTTTTATTTTAGTTAAGTTTATAAGAATTTACTTTTTTACCATGACTCATAATTCATGTCTCAGTAACATAGCCCCTACCTGTGGAATACGAATTAGAGAAATAATCTGAAAGCCAGGGGCTGAGTAGGAGAGGGGATAGGCAAACGACATATATTTTTAGTGTTTTATTTACATTCCAAATGTTGCTGCCCTACCAAGTCCCCCTCCAAAAGTTCTTCAACCCATCCCTGTCTTCTTTGCCTCTGAGTGGCTACTGGTAGAGTCTATCCAAGGACAGCCATGCTAGGCTCCTGTTTCTAAGCATAACATAATCTCAGTAATAGTTTCACAGTTTAGTATCTGTGTGTGTGATGGATCCTAAGTTGTGCAGGTCTCTTGATGGTCTTTCCTTCAATCTCTGTTGCATTTTTGCCCATGTATTTCTGGTCAAAATTTTGAAAATAGGTTGGTTACCCCATCAATTCATTGGGGGCCATCTATCTGTTGGAGGTGGTCTCCTTAGGTTCCATCTCCCCAACTGTTGGGAGTATGAAACCAGGGCTTATTAATTTGTTAAAAAGCAGCAACATCCAAAAGACTAAAGTCTAAAATTTAAAGGGAACATTTATGAGAATTAGTTATAAGTATTTTAACAAGAATTACTGGATGCATCTGTATGCCGATAAATCTAAATGTAGATATAAATCCCATGTAAGTGGAGGATCCCCTAAAGGTCAAAACAGTGTGTCAGATCCTCTGGAGCAGGAGTTACAAGGTAGTAATGTGGTTCTTGGGAATCAAACTTAGGTCATCTGCAAGAGAGAAAATTCCATCTCTCTAGCCTCACCTACAAACATTTTTATATACTAAATAATGAGTCAAATTTTAATATAAGAATTTTTTAACATGAAAGAGACATAAGCACTTAAATTAGAATAACATTAAAAATACATACAATGATATAATATTCAGAAAATGATAATTAATTCAGCTTGAAGTTTTTGTGCTTTGAAGAAGGAATGCAGCTTTATTAGAGATAGGACAAAGAAGCCACCAACATGTCACAATAAAAAGAATACATTGTTTAAGGAGGCTTCGCACACCTGTTTGTTTACAAGTAGTGACAATAATAATAATAATTGGTATTTAAATTGTTGCTAGGTGACAAATAAACATGCAATTCTTATTTAATAATCTGTTCTGAAAGACATAAATATTATGCTGCAACTTTAAACTCTTAATATCATATCATCTTAGTGAGGTAGTTGTGGTACATATACACAGATAAACTGGCAGAGAAGACAGACAAGGAACGTTCCCCTCAGCCACACTACACAGCAAAGCCTATGACAGAGATATTTTCCATGTCTCATGAAATTTTCTTCAGAGCTAACATTTATGTAGTGCTCTGTGTCCTTTAAAGATACACACTGAGAAGGCTACAACTGTGTATGTGCCAAGCATGTTTTTCAGCATCATCAGAATAAGATACTAAACATGGTAAGCTTCCTAAGCCCCAGCAATACACTTAGATTGCCATTAGACATGCAAGTATTTCTAATCAAGTTCATGGAACCTGTGCAGCAAAAGACAATACTCTGAAACATCTATCACAACCAAAAATGGTGTTTTTAAGTGCAAATTTTAAACAGAAACTTTCTTATTAGTGTTTAAGAAATTAATTAATTTAATTAATTAATTAAAGCTATTAATTAATTAAATAATTTCAAGTCCTCCAGAAAATAATAATAATGATAATAATAATAACAACAATAACAGCAATAATGTCTAGATGTTGTACACATTTTCTTTGAGTACACAGGCTAGGAAAAATCTCCCAACCTGATGAATGACCATACTTAAGCAAACAGGGTTTTTGTCAGAAAGAAAATAGAATATCAACTGAAATAAAATTTTATTGAGAATATACTTATTTCCTTGTATTATACATATATATGCAATTTTCATTTTGTTGTGCGTATGTGCTATGTGTCTGTAAGAAAACATGAATTAACAGTAGAGTCATGGGTAATTACTTATTTGCTCTTTATGTTTAGTTCATGGACTTGATGTTTTTCTTTTTGAAGTACTCAGTGCTATTTCTGCTAAATGGAATTAGATTTACAATAAAATTAGATTTTTTTCCTGGAGGACAGGCAGGGAATAATATGTGAGAATGGCTTTTTTAACAATAAAAAAATGAAAACATACTACTGTAAACTGTAGTGATTCTGTAGTTTACACAATTTCAGAAATTATAACCCCAAAATTGCTGTTGTTCATTATATTTAGAGCATTCAAGAAATACTATTCATGGACTGCCTTTCTGAAACCTTTAATGTTCACTGCATCTTCAGCAGAGTTATTTTGAGTTTCCTGAGCTCAGCATTTTCAAACCCTCTCTTTTAGACAACACATCTAATTTGTGTTTTAAATACCACAAGGGAAAAAATTATGAAAACTAGAATGCACTAATATATACAGAAATGCATTGTTAATTTTATCTACAAACAGGCCACCCCATCTGTTCAAACATAATGCTCCAAAGCAAGGAATATGTTCCAAACCAAAGAGCATGATATTTGACAGATGGAGATGTCCATACGCCTGTCTGGAGCTTGGGTTCTACAGAGAACATAGCAAGGTCCAATTTTCCACACTAACTGAAATTTAATAGAAAAATTTCCTCAACAAACATCAAAGTCAGCAGAAATTTTACTAATTGATATGCACCATACACCAACTCATTTCATCTACTTCCTTTCTCACACAAAAGAAATCCATATTCACCTTCAGAGTTAATTTTATCTTCATGCTTGATGTCATACATAAATAAGCACAAATGTCAAATATATTTCATACATAATAAAAAAACCTAATGAGCCAAAGTAAATATACTTTATTCTTTAGCACAAACATCAGTTGAAAACTGTTTTTGAAATAATTAATCATTTAAAGACTGTGTCACAGTACATAAGATTTCAAGTCTATGATTGGTTTTGAGAAAATCTCTTTGGTTTCTTTTACATAAAAATAAAAACAAGATGTTTCCCTTCTGTGAAAGCATACAGACAGTACAGAGCTAAACAAGATTTCCTGACTTCCATTCTAAAATATGAATTCCATTGTTCAGTGAAAGGTATGATATAATAATCTCATTGCTAGCCTTCAAAAAAAAATAACTGGACAGAAGTTTGTTCAAAATGTAGGATGTAAGTTATCAGGAACTCATTAATAGTATTTGCGTCTATATAAATTTAATGTAGGCTTATCCAACAGAGCATGAAGGTACTCAGTGTGAATAAAAAAAATAGTACACATTAGCATTGGTGGTAATCCCAATTGTGGGATCAAGCCTGGCACAGTGAAAAGAAGCCCCACATGTCTGTCCTGGGTGCTGCGGCTCTGGATGGGGCAGGAGACACACAGGAAGTGGTTGTGCACCTTCCCACAAGTCAAATGGGCAGGTGGGGGATTTGGGCAGCTGTCACCGACATCATGGGTTCTTTAGCCTGGGGCACCACAGTCACCACAGGGTGCCACAGATGGACTAGCCAGCGTGCAGCTGGGGTTCCTGCCAGACAGGGTCTCGTCGGCTTAGGGCGCCAGGCTAGCTGCTTAGTCTTGGGTGAATGGGTATCATCTGGGAGCTATTGGAAGCTCTCTGTGAGAGATTAGATGAGGCTCCTTAATCAAGGGCCGGATCCCCAGCTTCCCATGGCGGGTCCAGATTAAGAGACAGTCCATAATTCTAAGACGTTTATTTTCATTGTGTGGCGAGTGGTGTGGATGGAATTGTACCCCTGGCCCTCTGGGAGAGGCGAGGCAGATATAGTAACTAGGAAAGAGCATGGCTAAGCCTCTAGGTGTCTCATTAACATGGGGATGGCTTGGGGCTGTGTGGCCACGCCTCTACCTGAAGAGGGGTGGTACATGATTGTGACTTGAGCCAAAAGTTTCCCAGGAGCGTTGGCACAACGTTTCAAGTCCCTTGCGGATTCTGCTAGGTCTCCCAGAGTTTTAAGCCTGTGCTCAACCCGGTGCCAGACTGCCTGTCACAGATCACTGCCCCACACCCAATGACAGCTCTGTTCCGAAAATTACTACACAGTTAATAAATACTTGCAACATTTCTAATTGTTTATCATATTACAATGTTCCATCTTAATAAACTTGTTTCTAGTAAGCTGCTTGCTTCCCAAACTTGAGTAGCAGTGCTTATGCCCCCACTGATGGCTTTCCCTACATCAAACTATTACAAAATTACAAGTTAGCAGAAAGACCACAAGAAAACCATAACTGAGCTAACTTTATCTCTTCATTCAAAAGTACTATAATTGCACACATACACACACAAACACAAACATACACACACATACACACACACACATATTATCTTTTGCCATGATATTTTCTTTGATTCAGATGCAAAGGTATGGAATTTAAGAGCAGCTTGGACACAGATTTAAGTACTGTGCTACTTGTTCTTAATTTTTCATGAATAAAAGGTCTGGTATCATAGAAACTTTATATAAAAATCAGCATTTTATAACTAAACTTGAGTTCTTTCAAATGACTTAGTCATTAACTATCCAAAAATGTATTCTTGATTTTAAGTCAGATATTCTACTAGTGAGTGAATATTCAGCATGTCAAATTCACATGAATTTATTAGATGTGTAAACATGAACTACATAATGGCATATCTGAAAATTTGGTTCTGAGCTTATTTCCCAATTATGTGAACCTTTCCTGGACCTTTATCTGTCCAGAACAATAAAAATTAATTGAGATTCTATCTGGAGTGTCCAAGTAGGTCTTCAAATGCTTTTTTGCGTAATTATAAATCCATTTTCTCTTCTTAGTAACTGCATATTGCTGTGGATTCCTAATCTGGTCACCTTTTTTCCCCTTAAGCTTTAGCTTTCCTTTTCTTTTCTTTTTTATTTTTTAATAATCTATACAGTGTTTTCTTTCAGGTAGCCCTGGCTGTCTATGATCTCATTCAGTAGACCAGGTTGGCCTCAGAACTCACAGAGATCCACTTGCCTCTTCTTCCAGATTGCTATAAGTAAAAGCATGTACCACATTCAGCCTCCTTAAAGTTTCTTGCCCATTATATATTTTGTAGATTTGTAGCCAGAGGTCTCATGCTTGCTCCCTCTCTCTTTGTGTGGTGTGTGTGTGTGTGTGTGTGTGTGTGTTTACATGGCATGTGTTCATGTGTAAAACTTAAAATTACTCGTGAATTACAGAGTACAAAGCTCATTTAAAATATAAAAGACAAGCTTTCCTTTCTTTGAAATGATCTTATTTTTACCTGTATCATCAAATTATCCTAGTGGAGAGCTTTCCAATTTGCAGATTTATGTCTTTGGTCTTACATAATGTGCATTCCTAAACAACTAATGAACAGACCATTCTTAATAAAGCCAAGTAAAATATTCGATTCCCTCATCACTATGTAAAATGGCAATGACATATGAAGGAGGAAGGGATTTTACTGGCAAGAAAGTCCACATTTTGGAGGTGTAGAATGAAGGGAGAAATACATTTGTAAACGATGTATATTATTTTCTTCCTTGAAGTTAGATTTATATAACATTTATACTATATCTCAGATTATAAATTAAAAATGGTGAAAAATCAATTAAGTTTTCTAGGCAAATAGCTAAGTTTTCATTGATTCAATGTTCTGTGCTCTAATCGTTCCTTCATCTCAGTTTTCTTGGCAAATTCTCTTAAATTTCATTTTTAAAATGGACTTTAACTCAATCTCTTTTTATACTATAACACCTTAGATCTGTTGAATGTTCTTTCTCATTTTTAGGGCTAAGACCCCTGGCCTTTTCCATTTATTATGCTATATTCTGTTTTCTGTGCTTCAGTTAGATTTCAAGATTTGATCACATCTACTTATGTACTTTAACTTCCCATTTTCTCACTCATATTTTTTCCCTCCCTTCATTCTTTCTGACCTTATCTTTCCTCTTCTCACTTTTCTGTCTCCCTTTAAAATGAGCAGAACACATATTATTGGCATTAATCATTTCTTTTTGTTTCAATTATATGAGAGTAAAACTTATACCACCATAGTCTAGGCAGTAGTTCCTAATCTGTGGGTCACAACCCCCCCCCTTTTAGATATTTACATTGCAATTCATAACAGTAATAAAATTATGATTATAAACTAGAAACAAAATCATTTTATTGTTGGGAATCACAATATGGGGAACTGTAATATTGAAGGATTGCAGCATTAGAAAGATTGAGGACCTTTCTCTGTCCTGACTTAATCCTTCATATTTGCTCTCAGTGTACTCAGCTTCAGCTCAGTTTCACCTCAGACACTATCTAGCCTTTGATCTTACTCAACAACCTTCCTTGTGACCATAGCTTGCAATTCTTTAACATCATTAAGAGTTGAGATGTTCTATCACCAGAGAAAAATGCTACACCTTAACCACAGTTATTCCTTGTTACACAAACGCAAGTGTCCTCTATGGTTGCTACTTATGTTTGCTAACCTGTCATCCAAAGAGTGTCCAAGTTCAGGTTTCTGATTGACACTCATTCCTAGTGTGTCTTTGAGAGTGCTTTAGTATGAAATTATCATTTAAATCTATGAAATATATAAAGCAGGCTATCCTCAGAGAGAGTGTCCTTCTCAAATGCATTTAGTCTGGAACTATAGTGAAGGGCTGAGTAAGAAAGAATCTGCTCTATATGGGCAACTGTCTGGGATCTACAACACATTTTTGCTTTTGTTTCTGGACTTAGATATAAACTTGCATGATACCTCGTGTTCTACTATTTAAATCTTCAGTGTCAGATTGGCAGCATCTTAATTTTCTCAATCTAAATTTCGCAAACCCTAGAACAACATGAGCCAGCCGTTTCAAATCTTAATCAACATTTTATTATCATACATTTCAAACATCTTAACTCTTCCAATCCATTATTCTGTTACCAAACAGTTCCCATTTATTTTGAGTGTGAAACCCACATTATACTGCATGGGCTGTCTTAACAAAATACCATGAACTGGAGAGATTATAGAATGAAAATTTCTTATATTTCCACATACGAAGATAGTCTCCTTTTCATGCTGGAATACAGACAACTTTCTGTATTCCAAATACTGACCTTTGAATGCCCTTAAATAATAAAACATATTTGAATAACATGCTCCTTTCTTCTATATAAATAAATATGCATATATAACCAAGATACATACACACACACAATTTTACTTAAGCTCCTCATTTTATGTTTTTAAAGAATGTTCATTCAAAATTTAAAGAGTGTGGCAAGAACAGACATTCTTACCTTATTTCTAAGTATAAGAAAGCATACTCAGTCACCTTCTTGTCACTTGCCTCAAGGGACTGACAGAGGGTTGACCCTGACTTGAGGGAAAATAAACCTCTTGCTTTTGTATAGGTCTGCATCTTGGTGTCTCACTGTGGGGCGTTTCAAAGTAAGTACCACTGACCAAGGGTCGGGAGTCTTAAATTTGGGGGTTCGACCAGGATTTGAGAAGACCCCTGAGCAACCACCAATTAAGCAGATCAGAGGGAAAAAGACCAGAAACTGCATTAGGGGCCTGAGCATTTGTCTCTTTGTCTTCTGCTTTCACTTTTGGCTTGCAAGCCAAGAGTAAACAGGGCAAAAGACTTAAGGGAGAACGGCCTGGAATATACTGAGAGGTTGATTATACAGAAGTTAAGCCAGGAAAATAGGGTTACAAATACCTTATACTGTTTGTGGATATTTTCTCTGAATGGGTTGGGGCTTTCTGCACCAAGCAGGAAACAGTTACCATGGTAGCCAAGAAGATGTTAGAGGAAATTTTCCTGAGGTTTAGAGTGACCAAGGTAATTGGATTGGACAATGGTCCTGCTTTTGTCTCTAAGGTAATTCAGGGATTGGCAGAAATTCGGGGGACTAATTGGAAGCTCCACTGTGTGTAGCATCCCCAGAGATCAGGGCAGGTAGAGAAGAATGAACCGAATCCTAAAAGAGACCTTAACTAAACTGTCCTTGAAGACTGACACTGACTGGGTGGTGCTCCTTCCCCTGGCCCTGTTCCGAGCCTGGAACACCCCCTACCATTTTAACCTGACCAGTGTGAGATCCTGTATGGAACCCCCACACCCTTGACCGTGGCACTTACACCCCACCCCGGGTGACTTTTCAGGCTGACAAGGATCTTATGGCTCAATTGCAAGCTTTCCAGATCAGCCACCAGGAATTGTGGCCTAAACTTAGTGCCCTGTATAACACAGGTACCCGAGAGGTTCCACACGAGTACCAAGTTGGAGATTGTTAAGAGACATCATGCTGAAAACTTGGAAGCAAAGTGGAAAAATGCGTTCCTGGTGTTTTTGACCACCCTGACTTCCATTAAAGTGGATGAAGTAGCTGCCTGGGTTTGACATGTAACTCATGTCAAACTAGTACCTGTGCCTGATGCCAACAGGATAGCATCCCCAAGAAACCCCTTTCTGTAAGGCCAAAGAGATGGCTATGGTGTGAAACAACAGGAAGCACATACTGGAGACCATTCTAGGGATAGTTAAAGATTCAGTGGCCAAGGTGAGAGAAGGGCTAGCCAAATGGAAGAGAGAAAGTGAACAGAGTCAGGGCTGGTTCCACTCTTGGTTTAGCTCCTCTCTTTGATTAACAACCCTCATATCCACCTTGTTAGGACCCTTAATTGTTCTCCTGCTATTATTGACCTTTGTACCCTGCATATTGAAAAAGCTTATAGCCTTCTTAAAAGAGAGAATATCAGCAATACAGTTGATGGTCCTGCACCAACAATATGAGACCCTGAGGACAGGGAAGAATATGAGTTAGTTACCAAAGACCCCTGAGAGTAGCTCCAAGATTGGAGCTTATACAAGAAAAAAAGGGGAGAATGAGGGACCCTAAGGGCTTTTTCCAGTCTTACACCCTTCTTACAGCTTCCCTCCCCCACCTGGGGTCAAGGTTAGGCCAAGTTCCATTCTCCACCCACAGGAACATTCTTGAGTAAAAAATTCTCAGAATGTACTGATAGTCACCTGACGATCTTCAAAGTCCCAGGTAGAGTTCAAATGCATGTAATGTTTGCTAGCCAATAGATTTAAAGGTCAATATGCTTAGCCAACACATTTGAACTGTAACCTTGTTGGTGTAACCTGTGCCTCTAAAAAAGTGTAAAAACTGCCTGTAATAGCCATTCAGTATTGCCTTCTTATCACTCACTTCAAGGGACTAATTGAGGGTTGACCCTGACTCGAGGGAAAATAAACATCTTGTTTTTGCATCAAGAAAAAGCAGATGAAGAAAAAGAAAAGAGGAGGAGGAGGAAGAGGAGGAGGAGGAGGAAGAGGAGGAGGAGGAGGAAGAGGAAGAGGAGGAGGAGGAGGAGGAGGAGGAGGAGGAAGAAGAAGAAGAAGAAGAAGAAGAAGAAGAAGAAGAAGAAGAAGAAGAAGAAGAAGAAGAAGAAAAGGAAAAGAAATACTCTGTCTTTGAGAATTTAGTATATTCTGAGTTGTTTTTCATGATAATTTCTTTTATTGTGCTAGAAGTTACTATCTATTGTTTGGTAAAGCTGTTTTTATGATATCTTGAAATTTGCCAAATTTCTCATCTTTTAAGATGATCATGCATTAACTTTATATGATTATCATTTTACTCTTCAAAATTACATTAAGTTTTGAAAGTTGAAAAATTGTCATATAAAATTATATCTTGAAATGATTCATTTGTGTAGAAGGAGGAGGTGAGAAAGGATTCAGATGAAGAGACTGAGGAGGATGAGGAGAATATGATGTCGATGATGATGATGAAGATGAGGAGGAGGAGGTGGAGTAGGAGGAGGAGGAGAAGGAGGAGGAGATGAGCTCAAGGTCAGTGGTATGACTCTTTTTCTCTGAGATGCATGTTACTCTCCACTTTAGTAAAGCTAATTGTTAGTTCTATTGCTATTAAAGATTTGTAAGATTAGTTCAGCAGTGTATCTTCCTATTTTCTATTCTATTAATACTTCTATTCATTTTCTAGTAATAATTCTATTAATACTGTGAAATTTACCTATTTTGTTGTATTGACTTCTGAAGTATACTGATCTCTGCCTTGAGTTTAATTGTTAGACGTTTCCAACTATCAGTTCAATATTTATAGTATAGTGCTACGTAGACTCCTATTCCAAGTTAGTTTGTTCATGTTGCTTTTGGTCTTCCAATTATCATGTACTGTATGTATCCTATTAAAGAACAAAAATTGTTCATAAGCCCTCTATTTTGTTCTGATAGTGTGTATGAACTCTCTTGTGATTATCCCTTTAATCTATCTTATTTTACAGATAGATGCCATCTAAGTTTATTTTTTTGTTTGTTTTTGTTGATCCTTCTCAGTGTCAGTTAACAAATTTTGCTATTTTTTTCTCAAAAGACAATTTTACTATTGTATCAATATTATTTTCTGCATATTTGTAATTATTTATCTTTTTCTTTTATTTTAAGTTGAATCTGCTTTTCTCCTTTGCTTATTCCTTTATTAAAATTTCTAACTCTTCACAGCAGGGTTCCATAGCCAAGAGTTCTCAATAGACATCCAATATAGAAAAATATTCAAAATCTTTATTCATCAGAAAAATGACAAAAAAACCTCAATTTTATTTTCACTTAAGTCTGATTTCCTATTTAATAAAAATAAACAATCAAAAATGATAGAAGGGTACAATAAAAAGTTATCTTTTATATATAATGCTGTTTGAAATGTAATTGATCATGATACATGGAAATCAACATGGAGGTTCTAAAGAAAATAAGTTCTGTCTATATACTAAATTGACCCTAAGTCTAGATTCTACAGAGATGCTTGCATGTCAATATTTATTGCAGCAATATTCACAGCAGCCAAGATATTAAATCAGTCTAGAAATCCATTGACAGATAAATGGATAAAGAAAATGTTGTATATGTATGTAACATAGTATTATTCTGCCATAAAGATGAATAAAATTATTCTATTAGCTGAAAAAATGATTGTAATTAAAGGTCATTATGTTAGTAGATATAAACCAGACACTGACAAATGTGGTCCTAGACTGGACATAGGCATATATAATTATATATATTGTGAAAACAAAGGAAGACCTGAGGAAGGAAACCATTAGAAGAGGACTGAAAAGATATCACAGGAGATGCACATCATCAAATACATCGCATACTTAAAAGAAATACCTTTAGCCAAACCTCTCTGTGTAAAATAAATGTATATCAATTGAAATTTTGAATAAAGCATACAGAGATAATATATTATACAGTTTAGTCAGCTTTGTAACACAACTCAGAATTATTTCCCTATCTTCCAAAAATTTATCATTATCTTGGACTAAAGATTTCCACAATAATATGAATCAATTTTCTCAGAGTGTGACTAATAGAGATGCTAAATTGGCTATATCATTTAGATGTGTTGGTCTGTGTTCTAACTGATAAAGTGGAAATGACAACCAACCCACACACCATTAAAGAGAGGACACAACAATATGACAGTTGCAAATTCCAGTGCAGTGCTTGTCATAAACACTAATAACTATTAACTCATGCTATTAAGTATGCCTTAGTATAGCTATTATTTGAGGTTCTAACTTAGATAAAAATGTACATTCTAGAATTATAATGCATGTTTTCTGAAGACTGAAGTATGTTTTTTAATGACTAGTTTTTCACATTTTACATATAGATTGAGGGTGGTTTTGATATTGCTTTATGGGATACCTTTATATCATTATTAAAACCCATTATTGATTATTGATTTTCTCATAATAAAAACATTTGGTACATCTAAATCTCTTGTATACAAGTAATGTTCCTGGATTTTCTGGAATTCTTAAACTGGTACTGAGTGGGACTGTTAAAGCTGACATATATGACAAAGGTTATAGTGTTGATCACAAAAGCAGTATTTAGAAGATAGAATCCTTATTGCTTGGGTCAAAGGTACTACTGAAATGTACAAAGGAATTATTTACAAAAAAATGAGCTTTGAGTAGGAAGCATGAATTTCAATGAACAAAAAAGAAATTAACAAATATTTTTCAGGTTTCTTTCATAAGTTGCAAACCATAGTTAAGCATCTCTGAGTTCAGTTATAATGATTTCATAGATACTGGGGGTTTGGGTGTTCTGTTTTCTGCGCTTCTAAATTTTCAGTGCTATGAGACCTTTGAGATTTGTTTGATTTTCTTAGGCTTTTATGTAAGAAGATGCTAGAAATAAACCATGAAGAAAACTGTAGAGTTACCATCTCTTCATTAGTGAGTTTGAAATAGACTGTTTACCAAACCTTTAAATTTGTTACCTGAAAAATACCTTGGATGCATCTTAAGATTGCGACACTTAAAAGTAAAAAATAGTAATAATTATCTATATTTTATGCAAAATTTTATTATTTGTATGAGGATATTTTTTTTAACTTTACTAAAAGAAGAGAAATTATTGGTATGATACATGGTATAGGATTTTTTTATTCAGATAAAACACATAAATATCCTTAAGACTTTCATTTTTGTAAATATTGAATAAGGTGATCACAGGAGTAAAGAAGGCTAAGCAGTCTCCCAGAAAAGACATTTTATTTTATCTGTATATATGTCAAATCCAGCAATTGTTCTGCTTGGCTGAATATGAACCCCACTCTAACAGAAGAACCCTACTTGTGTCTCAACAGAATGAAAAGTAGAAATTTTAGTGACTCAAGAAACACCTCTTTACAAGGTATAAGTGTAATAAGCAATAGTTCCCAATTCCCTATTATATATGTTATTGATACACATTCTACTTCAAAACCATATATTTAATATACAATTCTTTTAACATCTACTTTTATTGGCCAAAATGATCTTATTTTTCTAAATGTGCCAATAATAATTAACATATGTGCATTATATTTATTTGGCAATATGTATTGTTACTGGCTAAACATCCATATGTACTTATAAAATTGTACTTGTTTCTTTAAAAATTTAATATTTGATCTATAATTGGGAAAAAGTGATACTGGTCTTCTTTACTGCTTCAAAAGAAAAACACTAGACTTTTTCTAGGAAGTGAATTAATTTAGTATTTACATGTGCCTCACAAGGAAAACTATCTTACTTACTATGAAATTCTATGGGAAAGAATTCAACAAAGTAGGTGTCTTAGTCAGGGTATCTATTCCTGCACAAGCATCATGATCAAGACACAAGTTGGAGAGGAAAGGTTTTCTTGAGCTTACACTTCCACGCTGCTGTTTATCACCAAAACAATTCAAGACTCGAACTCAAGCAGGTCAGGGAGCAGGAGCTGATGAAGAGGCGATGGAGGGGTGTTTCTTACTGGCTTGCTTCCCCTGGCTTGCTCAGTATGCTCTCTTATAGAACCCAAGACTACCGGCTCACAGACGTTACCACCTACAAGGGGCCCTGCCCCCTTGATCACTAATTGAATAAATGTTTTACACCTGGAGCTCATGGAGGCATTTTCTCAACTGAAACTCCTTTCTCTGTGATAACTACAGCTTGTATCAAGTTGACACAAAACCAGCCAGTACAATTGACCCCTTGTCAACTTGACACACAAATACATCACTATTAAGCCTCAACCCTTACTTTCTTATTCATCCCCAAGATCTAAATAACTTTAAAAGTCCCACAGTCTTTGCAAATTCTTACACATTAAAATTTTAATCCCTTTACAAATATCCAATCTCTTAGAATTCAAAATCATTTTACAGTTAAGTCTCTTAATTGTGGGCTCCACTAAAATACCTTCTTTCTTCAGGAGGGAAAATAGATCAGGCCACAGTCACAATCAAAATCATAATCAAACTCCAACTATCCAATGACTGGGATCCACTCACAATCATCTGGATTACTCCAAAGGCTTGAGTCACTTCTCCAGCTCTGCCCTTTGTAGCACACATCTTGTATTCTAGGCTCCAGTCTCTATACTCCACTGCTACTGCTGTTCTTGGTGGTCATCTCTTGGTACTGGCATCTCCAAAACACTGCTGTCTTCTGATGCAACTAGGTTTACCAACAGCCTCTCATAGGCTCTCTCCATGGTGCCAAGTCTCACATCCTTTGCATGACCCCTTCAGTCCTAGGCTGTCAATTGCAACTGAGGCTGCACCTTCACCATTGGCCTCCCACAGCCTCTCACCATGCCTAAGCCTCAGCTGCTCTTCACGACTCCTTCATGCCTTCAAAACCAGTACCACCTGGGTGATTCTTAAACATTACCAAGTCCAGCCACAGCACAAGGTACAACCCTGTCGATCTCTGGAATATAGCCTCTGTGCTCTCAGAAAACACTTCTCAGAAGATTTCACCTCAATGATGCTGGTCTCTTCTCAATCACTGCCAATTTCATTTCCCAGCTCCAGCTAATCAGCATCAATAACCACAGCAATGCAATGGTTTTGCTATAGTAGTTCTGGTATCTTGTTAATCACAACTGATTTCTTCAGCCCCACCTAACCAAAACCACAGAATCTTAAATCAAACTTGCAATGGCCTTGATAAGTCTTTAATTTTCCCTCTGAAATTTCACAAGCCAAGCCTCCATCTTCTGCTCTGTTCGCAACAACATCTTCCAACCTCCTACAGAACACTCCACAGAGCTCTTACCACCCCAATGTCTCTTTTAGCTCAAAGTTCCAAAGTCCTTCCACAGTCCTCTCCAAAACAGAGTCAGGTTGTCACAGGAATACCCACTACGCAGGTACCAATTGTCTTAGTCAGGGTTTCTATTCCTGCCCAAACATCATGATCACGATGCAAGTTGGGGAGGAAAGGGTTTATTCAGCTTACACTTCCACACTGCTCCTCATAACCAAATGAAGTCAGGACTGGAACTCAAGCAGGTCAGGAAGCAGGAGCTGATACAGAGGGCATGGAGGGATGTTTCTTACTGGTTTGCTTCCCGTAGATTGTTCATCTGGCTTTCTTATATAGCCCAAGACTACCAGCCCACAGATGGTACCACTCATATGGGGCCCTCCCCCCTTGATCATTAATTGAGAAAATGCCTAACATCTGAATCTCATGGAGGCATTTTCTCAACTGAAACTCCTTTTTCTGTGATAACTCCAGCTTGTGTCAAGTTGACAAAAAACCAGCCAGTACAGTAGGTATCTGTGAAGTTGAGCTGAATGAAGTTTATTCAGTTCCAGAAAGATTAATTATAAGTGTCACAGATATTCAAGTCCCACATCTTATCTTTTGGTGTCAGCTCATCTAACAGAGGGCCAGTGAAGTAGTAAAGAAATCTGTGAATTCATTTTTACAGACAGCTAAAGTGACATTGATTTACCCCTATATCTTATGTGGTACCTGAAATGTTTATACAATGCATGCTTAAAGACTGAATACAGAAGAGATGCATGACATAAATAGAGTTAAAACTTAAAAAAAAATCAGACCAAAATTAATATACCTTTGAGTTATAGCCCATTGTGTTCAAAATGTATCTTGCTTAGACTGAATTACTTTTCTGCATAGGAGATATGGAGAAGTTATGTTTTATTCAGTAGGAATAAGCAATTTCCAATCCAACAGATACATACCAGGCTCTAGGAGTACAAAAGACATTAATAAATAAGATCAATACAGATTTTTTTGCAGCAATTCAATGTTAAATAACATTAAAAGAGATAAGCACAGGTAAATTTACAGTGAGAAATTTATGGTGTTTATATATTTTTTGACTATGATAGTAATAATAAGGGTCTTCAAAAAGAATATTTATATTAGCTTAGGGACGTCTAATTAGGAACTCATTTTTAGCTTTATTATGAACAATTTAGTTGGGGAGAAGGTGAGGATGCTGATAGCAATATTGGGAAAATATTTATTACCCGAACATCAAATTTAACTGGATGTTCTGTACTTTTGACTTTGAAACAGCTATCTTGTACTAAGTGTTCTTTGTACAAGGGAGAGAGTTCTGCATGCCATTTAACAGTGTATCTGGTCTGAAGCAGTTAAAGTAGTAAACAGTTTGATTAAATATTAATATTAATAGGAAGTAAATTCATTTATTTATAAACCCATCCTAAGAATGCAATAAAGCAAATTAGAACATTTTACATAAAATAAACAAAAAATTATGCCAAAATATGGGTGGTTTTTTTAGTGAAAGGAGAAAGTAATTTTATCACTCAATCACAAAGAATACAGTATTTGAAAGATTTCATGTCCTGTGCTTTTCCCAATGAAGAAATTCAAGATTCATTGATTTCTAGGTTCCTTTTGAATAGTATGATCTTTTTACAAGACCACTAAGTTTGAAATTGAAAATAAAAGCTTTTTAAGCCCAATGGAAACTATTGGATGAGTCTGGTGGGGAACTTGTCTTAGGTATTGAGGCTCAGGACACCATACACATAAGAGGAACCAGTGAGGACTTCATTATCAAAATGACAGGAATGTTGGAGAGTATATGGTGTGTTACTGGACATGTAAGATCTCTAGTAGTGTAGTACCTCTTTGATCATATGGACTGAATAACATTTGTAGCAGAGGTTGGGTGGAATGAGATTCATTCTCTGGTGTCTTCATGATACAAAAGCTTAGTTACAGAACCATCTGATTACAGACATTTTCTGAAGTTTCTCAGACTAATGTTCAGGGTCTTTCCCAGTGCACAAAATTCTTAACTGCAAATATTTGCCCATACCAAATTTCAAATCCATTAATCTAATGGGGAAAAAGCACTGTAGCATGAATTAAAGTGTTTGTCGGTTTTTGATCCATTGAACTGATTGTTTGGGGGCTGATGAGATGTCTTCATGAATAAAAGTGTCTTGCTAGCCTTTTAACATGAGTATGATCCCCAAACCCAGAGTAGAAGGTGAGAACAAAGTTTGAAAGTTTTCCTCTGACCTCCCCAGGGGCCACGTGACATATGTGATACACACTCATTGCATATTCACACAAATAAAAATAATGGACATAATAAATAATACATTATCCTATTTGTAAACTTCTTGACACTCTTCTCATGTGCTTTCAGTACATAATCTATACATTAGATTTCCATCATCTAACCCATTTTATAATTATATAATGCCATGATCTATTTAACACACAAGATAGAAAAGATTATACAAACTTAGGTAACTCATGATATAAATTCTATTGCCATATGAACAAGTAGAAATTTAGTAATATGAACTATTCTGAATAGGTAATAATCTAGCAAAAATGTAAAAAATCTGTATTATTATCCCAGATTCTTCTCAACTCCCTGGATAATTCCATCTCCTAAGTGCCAATTCACTAATTCTCAAATTGGTTCCTCTCCCACCTGTACAGTTCTGTCCCCCAGCTACTACCTTAAGTTGTATGCTGTAAGATTTAGAGTTTTCCTCATTAATATAACTAATAACTCATAGTCCGAATTTCAGAATCTCCAAAGTATGAAGACATATAAATCACTTCAGTTTTCTATGGGCAATAAAGTTTCATGCAAATAAAGTCTAATAGTATACAAATATGGAAACTAAAAAAGAAATAATAAGGGGAAGAGCATTAAGTTTAACAGAAGAAGTTATATTTGTCTTGTAAGTGATAACTGAGATGTAGGGATTAAAGAGTAGGGACTACCAGACTATTTAAGACACTCAAGCTAAGAGCAATATTAAATGGTTAAACATTTAGACAAAAGAGCTTATTTTGTGATATATAAGATGTTGTAATATTCAAATATCATTTTCCATGAATAAACTTGTATTACAATGTTTTAAAATGGAGGAACTTTTCCTTATGTATTACACTACCTATGTAGGTGTCACTATGGTGGGCATATCAATTGACTATTTTTTGTGAAACCAAATGGCCCACAAATTCTAAACTACTCACAAATTGGTTCTAAATCAGAATTGTCTAAACTTGCTTTTAGAGAAAGGTTTCAACATACCAGCCACCCTGCTATGAGTTATAGTATCTGGGCCAATATGAGAATTGATGGACAACTTCCTATAGAAAAAAAATGGGAACCAATTTAAACTTGTGCTCTCTCATGTGGGAGATTTATATTCTTATTGAAGCTTCTTCTCTTTCTGTGGATATTGAACTAACACTTTCAGACATCTTATGAATAAAAAACAACGTTTTAGTATCACTATTCCAAATGTTAGCAGATATAACATGATTGGATAACCAGTCAGTCAGAAGAAATTATATACATAATATACATGTTGCAAATATACATTTTAACATTAAAATCTTAAAAGTAGTATTAGCTAAGGTATAATTATAATTTGATGTTATTGTTATGTGGAAAAGTGTTTTGATTGAAAATGTAGAAAAAAACTTCTAAGGCAGTTTATTTTATATAAGAAATTCTAAGCAAGCCAGTGCTATGTAGTTGGATTTTGTCTCAATTAAATAATAAGTAAATAAATGTAGGAATAGAAGGTAGATAATGTTAAATATGTAAATACTGAAATATTTTTTGTCTAAAGACAGGAAAATTAGGGGATTGCATATTATTGTTAATTTATCTCGATGGAGTTTTTAAGCAGATGCCAATCAAATAATTAACTCTGGGGACAATGTGATTGGAGAGTAAAAATGAAAACTACTTACTTCTAAACTACTATTGAGGGTTTTGTAGTCTTCAGAGCAAGAAGAATTAAAATTAGTAGTTTCAATGTATTCTAAGATGCCTTTTATTTTATTTCATGTATGAATGAGCATTTTACCTAAACCTAGGCCTGTATAGCACACGTGTGCGTAGTGTCTGTAGAGCGCAGAGGAGAACATGAGATTCCTTGGAACTGAAGATACAAATGGTTGTCAATCGCAGAGTAGGTGCTGGGAATTGAACTCAAGTGTCTTGGAAGAATAGTGAGAGCTCTTAAAAGCTAAGCCATTATCCAGCCCAAAACACATTCTTTTAAACTAAATTGTATTTCTTTATATAGCAAAATTACTCAATTTGAAAAAAAATACTAAGATTTTGTATCATTAATGTTACAAAGTCTCTTTCTTTTTCTAATGTCTTGATATTTCTAGCAGGATAAAGATCTACAGATTCAGAACTCGATATCACTGAAGAGCAATATATTTTTAAAATATATCATTTATGAATCTAAGTAGCACTGAATATCAATTCCAACTCCAGAACATTATATACCAATTTCAATCAGTTATTTAAGTTTCTCAAATATTGTTAATTTGAAAATTATTCAATAATCTTAATCATCCTAAATCATATTATCATGTTCTACTTTTAATTAAAAGAACATGTTACCAGTGTTATTTTAGTAATTCTGCTTCTTCTTGTAAAGTGAAAATACAACATTGACTCATTCTCACAGTGTTTAATTCTGCCCTTGGAGGATGTATCCATACCATTGCATCTCTAAACCTACAGCATTACTTAACATACTCATTTGATAAAATGTTAGGTATACTTGCATTAGATGACTACATGCTACTTCATTCCATCTGTGTTATTAATCTTAGTGCAGGTATTTTAATCACCTGGTTAAAGGATGTCCTCAGAATATAAAGATTATTACTAAAAGACAAAGAGTAAGGAGCCAGATTAACAACTAACTGTAGATGTTAAATATAGAAGAGATAAAACACCATAAGCCCTGGCTCTTGAGTATGAAAGACTGCTACAGACCTGGTGAAAAAAGACAAACTGGCAGGAGTGGCCTCAGGAAGTACTTTAGTGATATACTTCTCAGAAGATAGATACAGAGCACCACCCTCTGCACATATTCTATGAATAATGCAACCTTTAGAATTGTATGCTAAAAGATCTGTCTGTTAAACATGTACTGAATGACAGAATCCAAATCTAGAAGTCCATACACTGTGCAATTCCATTTATCTTTAGTTATAAAACAAATAAAAGTCTCCTGTGAGAAACATATTTTTCAGAGTGACCTCATCTTCAATTGGTTGACCTATCTATAAGAGAAAATATCTTGAAGATATCAAAATAGTCTTTATGTCAATAAGGGTGTAGGTAAGTGAATTCTTGAAAACATATCAGATTATATATTTTTAAAGATCTGTGGTTTGGCTCTTGCAAGTCATCTACCTCAGGGGAAAAAAATAACAATAACAAGAAAACTGTATGTTAAGACCTCTTGATGACTTGAATTTAATCCCTGGGATCCCAATAAAAAGCCCGGATGCTGTGGCACAGTAACCATTTCAAGAGTTCTACTGTGAAATGAGAGATGGAAACAGGATTACTCAGACTGTCATAGACCAGCTAGCTTGTAGTATGCAACCCACCAGGAACAATGAAACAGACCCAGCTTCAAAAATGTGGAAGATCTAACTCTCAAAAGTTGTCCTCTACAGAGCTAAACAAAGAATTTTCAACTGAGAAATCTCAAATGGCCAATAAACACCTAAAGAAATGTTCAACATCCTTAGTCATCAGGGATATGCAAATCAAAACGACCCTGAGATTCTACCTTACACCTATCAGAATGTAAGATAAAAAACTCAGGCAACAGCAGAGGATGTGGAGAGAGAGGAACACCCCTCCATTGCTGGTGGGATTAAAAGCTGGTACAACCACTTTGGAAATCAATTAGAAAATTGGAAATAATTCTACCTAAAGACCCAGCTATACCACTACTGGGTATATATGCCCAAATACTCCAACATATAACAAGGACACATGCTTCCCTATGTTCATAGCAGCCATATTTATAATAGCCAAAAGCTGGAAAGAACCCAGATGTCCTCAACAGAGGAATGGATACAGAAAATGTGGTACATTTACACAATGGAATACTACTCAGCTATTAAAAACAATGACTTCATGAAATTCTTAGGCAAATGGATGGTACTTGAAAATATCATCCTGAATGAGGTAACCCAGACCCCAAAGGACATACATGGAAATTCAGGAACAAAAACATGAGCAGAGACTGAAGGTAAGGCCATCCAGAGATCATCCCACCTTGGCATTCATCCCATCAGCAGACACCAAACTGACACTGTTGCTGATGCCAAGAAGTTCTTGCAGACAGGAGTCTGGTTTGGCTGTCCTTTGAAAGTCTCTGCCAGCATCTGACTAAGACAGATGCAGATACTCAGAGCCAACCATTGGACTGCACCTGGGAACCCCAATGAAAGTTAGGGGAAGGACTGAAGGAGCTGAAGGGGATTGCAGCCTCATAAGAAAAAAAAATAAGAGAATATTAACTAACCAGAACCCATGAGCTCCCAGGTACTAAACCACCAACCAAAAAGTATACAAAGGCCCAAAGGCTGGTCAATGGCTCCTGCTAGATTTGTAGCAGAGGATTGCCTTATCTGGCATCAATGGGAGGGGAGGTGCTTGGTGCTGTGAAGGTTTGTTGCATCAACAAAGGGGTATGCTTGAAGGGTGATCTGAGAGTGGGATAGTGGTTGGGTCAGTGACCACTCTCTTAGAGGCAAAGGGGGAAGAGGAGGTTGCAAAAGGGAGAGGAGGAATGGAGACAATGTTTTAAATGAAAATAAATAAAATACACACACAAACACACACACACACACTAAGGAGAGTGGTCATGAATATCTGCACTTTTCACTCTGATATTTATCTAAAACTTCAAAATTTGAATGAATGTTGAACTTTAACGATAAGCTTTGCTTATTCTGTATATAGCATAGAGATTCATAATCCTTATGCTAATACCTGCACATTTCCATCCTCAACAAATGTCTGAGCCTTAAGTATCGTGAGAAGGAGTTGATAAAAGACAGCAAAGTTGGGGTTGTGGGGGCATTTCTCTGGAGTCTAGCCTGCAACAGATATCATTTGGTCACAGCTGGAGCAGAAGTAATTAATGA
Source organism: Rhynchomys soricoides (assembly GCA_019843965.1). Taxonomy (NCBI): domain Eukaryota; kingdom Metazoa; phylum Chordata; class Mammalia; order Rodentia; family Muridae; genus Rhynchomys; species Rhynchomys soricoides. The sequence goes on along the minus strand of JADRCH010000252.1, from coordinate 686,044 downwards.
TTCTTACAGCCATGTGCATGAATCATGTCAAGCTTGTGGTTTCTTAGTACCACTTGCCATTAAATAAATCAGAATTTGCATTTTTAAAATTTATTTATTTATTTATAATACAGGTTTTCTTCCCCTCCCAATCCACCCTTCGACTATTCCCCATCCCATACCTCCTCCCTCCCCCTCTGTCTCTAGAAGGATGTTCCCACCCATCCCCAACCCCCTACCCCAACAGACCTCTAAACTCCCTGGGCCCTTCAGTCTCCTGAGGGTTAGGTGCATCTTCTCTGACTGAACCCAGACCCAGCAGTCCTCTGCTGTATATGTGTTGGGGGCCTATTGTTGCTGGATTATAACAAGAAATTCAGACATTAAAAAGATGTTCTTTAACATCTCAGTTAGAAGATGCTGTTTAACCTGAGGGGAAAAAAGACACAAATAAATCATATACATGTCTAGTAAAATGTCCCAGATAAAGCCAATACCATTCAAGGAGTTCGGTTTCTGAGTCTGTTGTTCTATACTCTAAAGCCATTGGTTCTGGACTTTATCAATGGTGCCAATTATATCAATTGCTGTTGGCCTTTACTGTGTATTTTAATTAAATAAATATAGCAATTCTGATAATAATGCATATTTACAAAGTGCTGACAACTTGACAAGCACCGCCCACATCCCAAGATTATGACTGGGAGTCTAGAACCTAGATTGATTAACTAGCTTATTCACAGGTGCAAGGGAAATGGCTTCTGCAGAATTGGCTTAAATTTGATGGTGTTTATTTTCTTAAACATTATGACAGCTTTTCATGACTGCTACAAAATATCAAGGTATAGAATTATCTTCATGTCTATTAACTGTCAATAAAAGATCTCTGGGTCACTCTTCCTTGTTCCAACTTTTATTTATGTCTTCAAATGAATTGGAGCCTCATCTACCACAGACATAAGTCGATATTGCAACCATGATACTTACCTTGGGGACTTGTAATTTCTTTTTTTCTTCTTTTTTTATTATTATATCATATGCTCCAGTTCCTTTTTTTCTTAATCCTGTGAGTGTGCTGTTAAAATCTGGTCATTATAAGGAAAGAATTCACTCAAAAATAAAAAGCATCTAAGAAATAGGTTTTTTAAATAAGAGTCATTGGAGAAATGTGTCATTAGTTATGAGCACTTACTAATTTATGGAGGCTGGCAGTTCAGTTCTAAGCATCCACATCAGTTGACTCCTAACTGCCTGAAACTCTAGCTCCAGGTGTCCTTCTGACCTGTGTGAATACTCATATTCTCACGGAGAAACACACACACACACACACACACACACACACACAAGAATAGCATGAATTTGAAAAATGAAGTACATAGGATTATCTGGAGGAAACATTGGAAGGAGAAATGTTGTAAACACAGTATATGTATACATATAAATACAAAATACATACACTAAAATATTTTAAATTAAATAAACAAATCATAAAAATTAAACCTTTAAAATAATGGAACTTTCCTGCTTTTCTCTCTTGCCCTCTGCATCACTCATAGTGAATGTGTGACTTGTCACATTTTCTTAATCTCTCTAGCTTTAGTTTAGTTTTTATGTAAAAATTTGACCTTAAATTAAATTCATATTGCAAAAATACATGACTTTACTTTTTCTTAAATACTTAATATATGTCTAGATCTTTGTTTACTTTGAGAATCATCCATATTTCATGAATATAATTCACACGTGTTAATGTTAAGAAACTAATTTATCAGTCTTTTTCCTGCACACAGAATTTTGAAGGTAGTTAAACTGATCACTTCTCAGCTGTAATTTTGAGCTCCAGTGAACTGCTATGGATGTTCCATTTTGAAATGGAACATATGTGAGCAGAACTGTTCTTGTCATGCTTGACTGATGCCCCTGATTGTGTTCTAAATTCACAGCTATGCCTCTAGTTATGAACTAATAACTTCCATTATTAAGGGAAAGCCAAATCTTGAAGTCTAATTCTGTTTGTCTAATTGAAACAACTAAATTGCAGCTGCCATTTTGTAATTGGCTTGCATCCCTTTGGATTATAAAGATCTAGCAGATAAGGCAGCATGAAACTCTTGACTTTAGCCTAACAGTATTATGCCCTGGCACCTTCCTACTGATGAACAATTGGTCATTGACATAAAAAAGTCTGAGTTTGTTTGCTTGAAATAATAATATTGTTTGAATAAAGTTGAAGATGTTTAGTAGCACTTTCTTTGCAAGTACAGAGTGTCTTAACCCATAATTCAAAACCAACATTATTACTGATTTATTTCCTATTATATACCTAATAAACATTAAAATCATATAATGTAAATAAAGGATCCTTTTAAAAACACTTGGATAATAGGACCTTAGTTTAAGCAATAGCTCAACTATCTACTGACTTATACTTGAAAACTTATATGATATTTGAGTACTGGTTCAATATATATATATATATATTGAAACTAATATAATATAAACATCACATTTAAAATTTCTGTAAGTTTCAATAAATCTGTTATCAAATCTGATGTATAATTTTTGAATTTGGTAGACAAATCTTTGATTCAATAAATAAAAGACAATAAAATATTATTTATATATATATATATATATATATATCCTTGTGTCAAGATCCTTGTGTCAAGTTTTACATTATGTGATAAATAATATTAATTTTGACATCTACACAAAGATCATCTAATTTCTGTTTCTAGCTGCTACTCAAAGCACAACTAAATATATATATACTTAGAGATTCTTAGAAGCAAAACATATATTTTTGAGTAGAGCTCCCTGGGAGGATGAATTTATATGTAGGACAGTGTCAAGCGATTCCAATTCCATAGGAAAGGAGCCTCAAATTTACTGCTCTCTCTTCCTCTTATTCCCAACCCAGATCTGTCATTGCCTCAACTCAATTGGAAGCCACAAAATACAGACTACAGTTTTTGTAATCTGTCAAAACCAGTAAATTAGAACACAGGAAAAAATATAAGAAAGGCCATTGAAGCATGCCTGACATGGTTTGTGTTGTCCCCATGCTGAACTACCACGAAATGAGCTCAACTAAATTTGTTGCCGTCCAGAACCTAATACAATATTTACTGCTGATGTTCTTCACAGAACAGTTGAAGAAGGGAAGACTGATTAAAACAAGGGAAAATTGCTACAGTTAACTATGGCTCACATTTACAATCAAATTTGTGGCCACAAATTTGCCACTTGTATTTGGAATTTGTCACTCCAAATAATTGAATAATACTCCTTTCCAATGTCTGTTGGATCAATGGCATGAGGATATAAAATAGTCAGTAACAGATTGTGTTGTCTAGTGGTATCATCTGAGTCCTTTGGACAATACCACAGTGCCAAATGTGTCATCCTATAAATCATCTATTAATAGTAGGGCTGGCAGAGTGCTCTGGACAGTGAATGAACACAATATTAAGAAGACACAGCTAAGTCTATGAAGAGAAAATTTTGTACTTTTTCTGAAAGACAATAACAGAATGGATTTGTTCTCAGGAAAGTCATCTAACTGTCACCAGGAAATCAGAAAATGCAAACATTTGGATTTTGATGAAGTCTGTAGAACATGTTCAGTTGATCCCCTGCTTATAAAAATTTAATTCACCAAAGTCACTTTTGCTAAAATTCCTTCCAGGGAGAGATATAAACAATAACTAGCCCTTCTCATAAGGTCCTAGGAAAAACAAAACAAACAAACAACAACAACAACAAAAACACACAAGGTACAATTTCACCAAAATTCACTTTGAAGAACCAGTGTGTTTACTGGGCTTCCTTATAGAGCACAGGTGAAGGGTTGCATATGGGGGAGGTGTTCCTCCACCTGAACCAACCTCACCTAGAAAGCCTTTCTGCAGCTAGGACATCTCTTAACCTCATAAGATGAGCTTCCCTCTCTGAATCTTTCCTAGTTTACTCTAGCTCTTTCCAAAGACCACATACAGCAGGTGATAGGGAGCACCATGATATTCAGGTGAGGGCCATGTGGTCCTCTCTAACTGACCATGAGCACATTTAGCAGTCAATAAAGCAAGTTGGTATGATCCATTAGAAAGAGGGCAAATTTGAGCCATTATCCTGAGATAATGGTTGCTTGCCTAGGAGTACAATCACTGACAACAGCAGCAGAATGTTTACCTGTCATTGTTGCAGGCAAACCATTTAGGAGGCAAATTCATAACAAATATACAAAAGTAAGTGACAGAAAGGAACACAAATTAACCAGCAGATGGTCTGTTAGATGGTGGCTAGCTGTTACATGTAAGTCTGTCTCCTGAAAATCTTCTGTGATCTTCAGCCAAAAATCAAACCATTTCTGCCTGCTGACTAGAAAAACCATCATATCACTTAGTAAGTGGAATATGCAGGGGCAAACTATCTTTAAGAGCCAATTTTGTGCACAGGAATGATACTTATGAAAGTGCTGATAATGGGCAGATAAATGATAAAGCAGAGTTCATACAAGGAGAACACATAAGAAGATGCCACTCTTCAACATCAGCATGGAAGATATTCATTAGAACTATGTATCCCTCAAACATCTTAAAGAGGGTGGTTAAAATCAAATCAATAACAACAAAGCATATTCAAAAGATATCCAATTGCTAATGAATGATATATGGGCTAATCCTTTAACAAAGACAAAGAGTTCATTGACCTTCAGATGAGGAAGGTCCTGGGAATGTTGTTCTTCAAAGACAAAACAAAATATATTTTAGGAATTCTATAAAATGTTTGGAACACTGCCTCTGTATGAAGTTTCTTTACTATCGTTTGTGTTTAAGAAGAGGAAATTGTTTTAAAATTGAATATTAATCTATGGGAAGAAATTTCTCAACAAAATCAAGGGAATTATTTAGGACTGTCAAACTCACCAATAAATACCATCAATAGTCAACATTTTTGGAATGAAATGTTATGTTTACTTAATCTTTGAATTATGAGAGAGGTCACTTGAGCAGATCAATAGATGTAATCCACAGAATATAAGATGATTCTTGGAAGAACAAGAATGTGGGGATCAGGTGTCCATTGATTGCTATCAAGAAAATGGAAACAATTAATGCCTGGATATATCCGTGAAATAACAGCAGTTCAGCTTCAAGTGCATTTCCTCATATCTGTCCCAAGTTTTATCATGTCAGCCCATGTGTTCATGTCCTTTCAGAACGTCCGCGCCATCTAAGTAAACATGGACAGTCTCTTCCTTCACAACCCAAGTGAGCCTAAGGTTAAAGTGAAGTAATCACAATTCTATTACTTCAAAATGAATACTTACCATAAATGTAAATTTTATTATGGTATTGTCACTTTATCTGCCAATTCTGTTTTGTATGTATATTGCATCATCCTTGGGGAAAACTCAGCCATAGTAATTCAGTGATAAAGACCAACTCCTTATGGAATTTCCTCCTTCTGAGATAGGATTGGCTGCTATAGTGTTGCACTCCATTGGCAATATACATCATGTCAAAATACACCAGAAACAGGCATAATAGGATACAAAATGGTTAGAAATAAGATAGAGTGGGGAAGTTGTTGTATATTTTAAGAGAAACAAAATGTATTTTTTTCTGAGAATATAAATATAACACCTGGAAAACATAATATTGAATAAGGTGTTTGTGTGTGTGTGTGTGTGTTGTCTATAACACTGCAGAATAAATTACCTTTATGCTTTTAAAAGAAGTGTGTATTCCACTCCCCATAAGCCATATTATATATATCTTGCCTACATGTTTGATTTTTTTAGCCATAGGATATATGTTGTTTGAAAAAATTATTATGAAGAAACTTCACTAATGATACCCTTATGCCTATGTATTTAAACATCTTATTTGACATTTATGCATTTAGAAATATTCAAAATGTGAAACTGGCAAAAGAATCTATTTAATAATGCCATTATAAGTTTCTTATAGTGCTGTAAGTTCTGGCTAGAAAAAAATAAAGCATAATTACCTAGTGCACATGTTCAACAATAAATTTTGATGTTTAAAAATATGGACAGTTTTTCAGGCACTTTTGATTCAATATATCCAACATTAAAAACCAAATATATACAAAATTAGGTTTTTCACAAACTCTACCCTACCTAGAGGATGCTAAAATTCAGCTAAAAACATGAGGTTTGCTTTATTGATCTCTAAATCAAAATAGGACACATACATTTAAATAATTTGTAAATAAAATATACATAAAGTTTAAACCCTTGAGGCATGTTTTAAACTGAACAATCTGAAATAAGCCAGATAACAACCTAAAACTTTGCTATATACAAAATGAAAATGAATCCATTACTTCCAACCATAGGAATAACATGTCAGTGTTGGATCTCATTAAAGATTTCAATTGGATTTACATTAGAAGTTGGTGAGATATGTACATAATCAGGAATACTTACTAGCAGAACCATTATAGCTTTGACATAATTACAGGAGTCTAGAAGTTTCAGATGCACATTCTTCACATTGTTTGCATCTCAGGGAATTTACTGAATATCTCCCAAAATCCTTGACACCAACTGCTTTTAATTTTGTTACACAGGAGGTGCTTATCATTGCATACTAGGAACATTGTAATACTGGTGTACTGGCTGGTTTTGTATGTCAACTAGACACAAGATGGAGTTATCATAGAGAAAGGAGTTTCAGCTGAGAAAATGCCTCCATGAAATCGTGTTGTAAGGCATTTTCTCAATTAGTGATCAAGGAGGGAGGGCCCCTTTTGAGTGGTAACATCCCTGGGCTGATATTCTTGGGCTCTATAAGAAAGCCAGCTGAGCAAGCCAGAAACAGCAAGCCAGTAAGGAACATCCCTCCATGGCCTCTGCATCAGCTCCTGCTTCCTGACCTGCTTGAGTTCCAGTCCTGACTTCCTTTAGTGATGAACAGCAACATGGAAGAGTAAACTAAATAAACTCTTTCCTCCTCAACTTGTTTCTTGGTCACGATGTTTGTGCAAAAATAGAAACCCTGACTAAGACAACTGGACATAGACAAAGAAAATAAAAAGCAACAAATCTGGTTTTATGTCTTCTTGGAAAATAAATGAGGGTAACAGAATTTCCAGACTCTTTTTTTCTTAAGTTTTGGAGTACAGTAAGTCTAAATAAGAAGCAAATATTTCAATAAAACGATATCGTGAAAAGCTTCACCTTGGTGTTAAGCCCACAGTCAGGTCTTTGAAATTTTAGTATCTATATTTCTGAGCTGATTTATTAAATTATTTGCATATTAAATTATTGGTGTTTGCATCACAATCCAAGAATAATACAATGTAACAATAACATACTACTTAGTAATCACTAAATAATAATTTATGCATGCTGCAAACAATTATCAGCTTACCTTTACTTTTAGTATAGAATGTACAATTCTGGAGAAAATGATGATGATTGATTTCATAGAAGAGGAAATTGAACCAGAGACATAAACCTTGCAATGATCAGAATATATGTTAGAAGCTTCAAGAAATGTGTGCTGAGAGTTGGTAGTCACAAATGAGTAGGAAAAAGACAAACATAATCAGAAAACAGCAATTAGTTTCTAGTTACGGTTCCAAAAACTTGATAAGTTTATATACATATCCTTATAATCCTACTTGATATGCAAAACTTAAGAATTATGCAGGTTTTGAATCTGAATTGATGTGTGTCTGGAAACTAGTTATCAGTTTGCTAAATAGCCTGGTACTTCAAATCAAAAAGATGTTTATGTAAATACGGCTATATGTACAGAAGTTCCAGAACAATGTTTATTATGGATTACTTACTGTAAATTATCTTTGTATGAGGTTGTAAAATTGTATGAATAGCTATGTGCATATCTCTGTGTTTGTAATTTTTCTGCAAATGAAATGGAAAGCTGCTTAAGCAAGTATTTTTAAAGAATACAAGTGCAAAATCCTTGTGTATAACCAAAAGAAAGGATTGTATTGCTTTGCTATAACAGCTTGAGTCACTGACATTTGTATTGATTTGCAGTGAGCCCCTCTATCCTACATAATCCCACAGTAATCCCTTGATGATTAGTATGTTTTATTATCATATTTAGAAACTAATGTAAAAAGTTAGGGAAAAGCAATGAAAATTGAAGAAAAGACAAACATCATGAATTTAGATCCAGAGAAGTACTTTAGTCAGAATAATAATGTAACAACCAAACACTCTATTGAAAGAATATTACAATCAAATCATAAATATTTATGCTAAATTGATGGGCCACTATATGTGAAAGACATCACATTTAAAGAAAGCATCCTCACATATGCACAATAAAATTCTGAAACTTTAATCAAGCTTAAGAAATAAAAGACTTATTAGATACATTAAGTATCAAGGCAGATTTGATAAGATTTTCTTCCTCAAGGACTTTTTAATCCCAGAACATATTCTAGTTGTTTGGCATAGATTATTTGCCTATGTCATTTCTTTCAAAGGGAAATTGACATTTTTAGTTTCTCCCCCGAGAAACACCTTCCACAGAGGCCAGTCTGTTCCTTGGCATCCTCTCCTCAGAGTGAGTGCCCTGTGCCTCAGGTGTGTTAAATTAGCTCTCACTAATCCATATGCTTTTAAATTTCCAAAATAGTGAGGATAAAAATTCTTTCTTTGATCATTTTCGTACTTAAGGTTACATTATTTATTCATGTAAACACTTTACTGTCATTTGGGGGAAAATTAGTTGAAAGTTGTAGAATATGCATGTGTTTAATTTCTTATCTTTAACAGGATGTCAATTCAATTATTTATTGCAATTTTAACCTCAATGTTTAAAAATTAATGATTGAACAAAATGAATACTTATGTGCTTTTAACGTTTCTTGCTTAATAATATTCTGCATATTATTTTCTGAGGAATGTTATAAATTATAAACATTGCAGGTTTTAATTAGAATTTGGTTCAAATTATAACAATAAGAGGATAGGGGTTCAAAAATATACATATGAAATGTTACATATTAAGATAATAATATGAAATAACTGTGAACCCCTAGGAATCATTTATCTTCCAACACTGATTGTAAGCATATGACACATTTTGAATTGTGAATAGAAATAATATATTTCTAGAATTTAAGTGTCTAAGAGAAATGAATCTATGTGAATTTATTTTAATTGGGATATGAAGTGCATACGCTGTTCTATGAACTTATGATGATAATTATGCCACAGAGTATTTTCTTTAATTGAATTTAATATTAAAATTTAAATTAACTTTAAATAATATGCATATATATATATATAGTGTGTGTGTGTGTGTGTGTGTGTGTAAAATCATAGTTAATGCAGAAAGATGAAGGCATAGATTTGAAATAGAGAAAAAAGAAAACAAAGGGAGTTTTGGAGAAAGAAAAAGTAAGGAGGAAATATTGAAATTATATTATAATATTAAGAAATAAAGGATTTAGAAAACATAAAACAAAAACCTTGAAAATCATTGGGGCACTACCTATGCACTGTTTTCAGACATGTATACATTTTGTAATATGTAAATCAGGTTAGACATATCTATGTTCTCAAAGTTTATCATCTTATGATGAAATCAAATGTGCAGTACACAGCTGCGATACCTATAGGCCCACTAATGTGCAACATCTGAACTTCTTGGTAACTGACTGTAATTTAGTCACAGTTATTTTTTGTTGTCAAAAAAGTAATAATAGGCTTCAATAACCAAATATGAACTATTTCAAAATGTTCTTGATATACATCAGAAAGAAAACATGAAATTCATTTGTAGAAGACAACTATTGAAAGCGGTCAATCCAATATGTGTTAACCTTCCATAGCATGCACACACACACAAACACACACACTTTAAAAACAATTTAAGATCAATTAAAAGGAGTTCTCAGAATATGTGTTTACAGCTAACAATATCTCTAAGTAGCCAGCCTATCTGGAAATAATTGGCTCTTGACTTTGTAAATTTCTCTAATAATACTGATTATATTAAGATCATTTAAACATATTGCTATAATGAAAAACCATTGTTTATCATTAGTATACTAACTTGGCGTAATAGAACTCTGAATATATGTCACTCTTTCATCTTAGATTGGACATTCACTTAGTTTATGCAAGGTGACACCAAAATTCAAAGTAGCTAAAATGAATTCAACATAAAATATTTAATCTTTTGGTTCAGAATTTATTTTAAAATTATCTTGAACTTTAAAATGTTAGTAAACTCATTTTAAATATGGAATGATTATGATTTAAAATCTAAATAATAGACATCCACAATGCAAGCACACAGGAAAGTTAAAAAGTGATGTGGGAGAAGTTTTAGAAATCGTTATTTCAATGATTGTGGCAATTGCAACAGTGAAGCTGAGCTCTCTTAAATTCTACAGTGATCTGAAATCCTTTCTCCTGTTTAATGACATTGTGCTATGCCCTTTATCTCTTTACTGTAGATAACTGAAACTTCCAAAATTTACGCAGTTGCCCTATTTTTATTTTTTCAAAGTATAAAGATGTTTTGTGATCTGACATACTCTTAGTATGTCTAGTATTATTACCATTTATCCACATAAAAGCCTGAGCAGTAGAATTGGTTTTGCATTTCACCACATACTTGGATATTTTACCTTCCTTGAGGAAAATAATGTTCTTTCTCATAAATTATTTTCTTTAGTCTACATATCTAGAGTCTGGGGTAACATTAACTCAAAATTCTTTTTTCTAAAATAAAATTCATTGTCATTATTCACATTCATATTCTTAGGCACAAAACTTCCTTTTTTCAATGGGTAAATGGTGTATTATATTTTGATCTCTTTCTATGAAATTTTGTTCTGCTAGATCATGTGTTTTGTGTCTGTTAGTGTTGCAACTGAATGAATTAACAATATCCAACTAATATACTTTAGTAGACAAAGTTATATGATATATAAAATTATATTTCCTGAAGTAGATCATTTAAACTAAAATAAAAGGAATTAAATCAATCATAACAGGATTCAAACAGTTACCGAATAAGGGTAGAAAATTCTGTGTCAATTACCATTTAGATTCCTTTTATAAATGTGCTTGATTTTATATGAAATTAGAGCTTGTATTATTGATCATAATTAATCTAAGTAACAGTGAAATGCAAACTAAAGAAATGATTTTGAATATTGATATCTAAGCCCAAGTTTGAGGAAGATGGTTACATTTTATCACAAAGTCTATGAAGAGATACAGTTGCATCTAGTTTTCATAAGTTTTATTACAATTTCCCACACTACTTTTTGTCTCATTTAATAAAACTGCATAATTATATTTAGTGAAAAAAAATGCTGTCTCATAGTTTTCTAAAAGTAATAATTAATCGGCTGGAACTTTAGAAAGGTTTACAATTTCTTTTCCTTCATTTAATGGATTTAGAAAGTAGGGGATATAGGTCACAATATTAAAGTTTGTATTTTCTCTACTAGTATTTACAGACTTTGTCTTCTTTCCTGGCTACAATCTAAGTGACACAGATTAGCTACAATATATCAGGAACCTAAACATATTTGTTAACTAAATAATTCAAATTTGCACTCAGAATCAAATTTGATAGTAAAAGAACATACCTTCTTTCATTAATAACTTGACAAGTAGAACATTCATTATTATACTTGTGTACCTTTAAATTGTTGGAACATTACTTTCCTGTATTCAATGAGGCACTTCTACATTTTGGAAATTTGGTCCAAATGCAGGTCCAACACAGTGGTTGAGCTCATTGACATAAGAAAGGATCCTTTAAAATAATGCTGAGAAGAGTTCATGGACTCCCGTCTGGAGAAAACGTCCCATGGTATGTTCTATGAAGTTTTGATATATAAACACATCTCCCTCATTTTTAATCATAGCCTCTCCAGTTTTAAACCATCCCTACAATTTACACTACACCAAATACATATCTAATTTCTCCTTCCCCTATTAGATTCTCTATCCAATTTCCTTTAATAAGAAAATGAAAATTGACTTAGTGTAGCACGTTAACCAGAATTCCAAACATAAAAAGAGTCATTTGCTTGGAAAAATACGTTTATCGATTGCATAAGTAGTAGAGTCATTATGTAATGTACTGAATGTAAAATGGAATAAGTTCCAAGCCAGAAAGCTGCAGGAGTAAATAAAATATATGCCATTATATTATAGTGAAAAGAAAGTCATTGAATAAAAGCCAATGAGGGTCACAATTCAAAGCAGGGTGGTGGGAATATAAAATTAAGATAATTCATTTATGGTAAAAATCTATGACAGAGTAGGACCCCCCCACACACACACACACACACACCACTAAAAGGAAAGTAAAAATGAAAGTGATGCTTCAGTCCTTCTTAGAATGGGGAACAAAATACTCACGGGAAAAAATACAGAGACAAAGTATGGAGTAGAGACTGAAGGAAAGAACATCCAGAGACTGCGCCACCTGGGGATCCATCCCATATACAGTCACCAAACCCAGACACTGTTGCGGATGCCAAGAAGTGCTTGCTGACAGCAGCCTGATATAGCTATCTCCTGAGAGGCTCTGTGAGAGCATAATCAATACAGAGGCTTGCAGCCAGCCACTGGACTGAGCATGGGGTCTCCAATGGAGAGTTAGAGAAAGGACTGAAGGAGCTGAAGGGGTTTGCAACCCCATATGAAGAACAACAATATCAACCAACCAGAGCTCCCAGGGATTAAACCACAACTAAAGAGTACACATGGAGCGACCCATGACTCCAGCCACATATGTAGCAGAGGATGGCCTTGTCGGGCATCGTTGGGAGAAGAGGCTCTTGATCCTATGAAGGTTTGATTCTCCAGTATAGGGGAATTCCAGGGCAGGGAGGCAGAAGTAGGTGGGGGAGCACCCTCATAGAAGCAGGGGTAGGAAGGATGGGATAAGGGGGTTTCGGAGGGGAAACCCAGAAGGGGGATAACACTTGAAATGTAAATAAAATGTCCAATAAAAGAAAAAATTATGAAAAAATAAGGTCTGCAATTGATATACTTAATGTTTTCTTTGAACTTGGCTTATGACATCTTTCATAAGATTATCCACAGTCCTACCCAACCAAAAAAAACCTATGAACCAAAAACAGTGACAAGTCTAACAAGATATCATCAGTAGTGCAATAATAGCAGTAATATTGGTAGTCAACAGAAATCTAAATAGGTTTAAGTCCTACTCTATAGAAGGAAATTCGGGTCTGATATTGAAATATAGCTGAATGCTTGTCTGAAGAGGCCATGAATTCTAGAGGTAAGGCTACTATTGTCAGTTTCCTAAACCAGTATAATATCTAGCTACATTCTATATATCTTTATACCCATATGCAGTATGACCCTCATTCAGCATCAAAGATGGTTCCTTAAGACACAGGTATCCATTAAAGAATTTCAAAATTGGTCAAAATGATGAGGACTACATGCTGTGGAGTGCTGAACCCCAACTGAAAATTCTATAATACAATCGCCAGACCTAAGGCTCAGTTAACATTGAGAAAAAGAATGTGAAAAGAGTCTAAGAGGCAGGATTAGGATTCCTGATGTTTGATAATATTTTATATATGACAGGGAAGCTACACCCATTAAACATTAACAATAAGGTCCTATATAAGACAAGGACAATAACACCATAACACAACTTGACATGTAATCAAAGATGAGGGAAGCCTCATAAGAAGACCCCTACCACTAGACGAAAAGGTTCAGGAAATTAATGGCAGCTGAGAAAAAGAGAAAGTCTTCCCTAATCCCAAGTTATTATTCAGAAGCACAAATACATATGGCCAGGAGTAAATGGATTTTATAATATGTGAGAGGGGGATGCATGCATGCTTGCATGTGCATGCATGTGTGTGTGTGTTTGTGCTTAGGGAGTGTGTGTATGTGTGTGTGTGTGTGTAAAACAATAGTAATTAGATGTCAAAAATTTTAGAGGTAGTAGGGGGCACTGATGGAATTGTACGGAAATTATGTGAGTACAAGACTCATGAAGAAAATTGTGTGTGTGTGTGTGTGTGTAAAATGCCTTACGCTCACTAGCTTGAGGATAGTTATGCTAGTTAATTCAATTTTATGAAATTGTTTAATGGACTCTATTGCCATATAATGATATGTGAAATATGTGCAACTTTTCAACGGTTTAACAATCTCTCATCAGAATTTTTAAGCTAAGGTTTTTCAAGAATTTCAGGTGTGAAATGCATACCATTATTTCCATGGGATAGCAGCTTTTCTTCATTGCTAATTGTAACAGTTAATTTGGGGTCGATTTTAACACATTCTGCTGCCAGACATTTGCTATACAAATGTACTAGAAAGAAAATTTTTACATCGTCTTAACAAATATATCAGTAAACTTTCACTGGAAATAGAATATCCACTGAAATATGAATAAGGTTCTCTTTTAACCACTTAGTAGTTTTTTTTTAAAGGTATTCATAGGAAGACAGCCTCCACTCTCTTCAGTACGGGCATCAATACCCACCTCTTTTCTAACTCTTTAGGTTACCAGCTTACAAAACAGAATTCACAATTCACCCTCCCTTTCCAAGTGCCATAAGGACACATTCTCATTACCTGTGTGTATGTGTGTGTGTGCTTCTGTGTCTCTCTATGTCTCTGTCTAGTCTCTCTGTCTCTGTCTCCCTCTGTCTCCATCTTTCTCTGTGTCTCTGCCTCTGTCTCTCTCCACCTCCATCTCTCCCTCCCCTCCCCTCTCTCTTTCTCTCTCCTCTCTTTTGATTTCCTCAGTTTAGGTTTATATTTCACATGCCATGGTCAAAACTACT